>VDFB02353493.1:415576283-415724184 GCA_007258455.2 Sequoia sempervirens | reverse complement strand
TTTAATTAATTCCTTGAATTAAACCTAAAACAAGAATCATACACACCACAATAACGAGATGAACCAAACAACCCTTGATCATTTTATTCAAAATTTAGATATGCTTGTACAATGGAAAGACATGAGTTTGAATTAATCATATCAATTCAAATTCCAGTACTGTCATAAAACATCAAATCCCCATGAATTCAAAACCTACTACAGAATGACTCAAAACCTAAATTGCATTTTCCCTAAAACCATCATATTTTACAATTTGCTCTGTAACTTCATCTAGACTCGACCAAAAATATCTAACTTGCTAATCCATACTTCTGGCCTTGAAATCCTTCTTATAGAAAAAGGAGGAGCAAACAAGTATTGGGCCAGAAAGCACACGTGTCACCATCCAATTGGACCGCCTTGTACTCTTCATCAGTTGGCCAATCAAAATTGATCACCTCATTCACCTTGACACTATAAGGTTTGTACTTAACAACCACCTGATTCGCTTCTCTTTCAAAAGACTCCAAGAATGAGCTGGTGCTAATGATTTTGTCCATACAACTCACCAACAAATCATAATCTAAGTTACCCTATTTTTTAGGGTTTTGTAGTCCAAACATGATATAAAGTGGCTCTTACACTTTTTGTGATTACTGTAGCTTGTGTAAGAGGCCCTGTGGATACTGTTGTGTGTAGGATGCATGAATAGGGTGTAGGATGAGAAATAAAGAAGGTATAGCTTCTGTCCTCAATAGTTTTGTGAAGAAAAGCATGTGAAATGAGAGGTTCAAGCCTAGGTTTCAACAAAACATATATGGGAGATCTGATTTTATGAATTTTTATCCATGTGAAAACCTAATAGGTTGTTTCTGAACACTAAATATAAATGATACACACACACACACATATATGTATGTATATGTATTTTTAAATGTAAATGTAAATGCAATTACTGGATGCTCTCCTAGAACAATAAATGCAACATATCATTAAAGAAATCTATATCTATGTATATAAATGTGTATTTCTAATGCAAGTGTAAATGCAAAGAGCATATGGTTTTGTAGTGTTATAGATACAACATATCCATAAATTAATATAATTGAAATTCTAAAGTCTTCAACACATATAATATGAAATCGATCAAACTATTAAACTACATGAGAAATAAATGAAAATAGTAAATGCATATGTATGTGTATTTGTAAATGTAAGTGTAAAATAAATAAGAATAATGAAAATTATAAAATAATACAAGGAAAGGTCTCCTCCCTTCTTGGTAGTGATAACCTCCTCCACACAAAACCCTTAAAATTATGAATAGAGGAATATAATCTTTGAAGAAATCAAAGTTGATTCTCTCCTACCTAATGATTTTAGTCATTTTATCATTACAAACATTTATAGTGATTACTAGAGGCTATAGGACCAATTCTTCATAATAGAAGAATTTATCTACTTTTCCAATGATGGCATTATGAGAAAACCTTAGGTTAAATGAATAATTCCTAGCTAAGTTCTTTAAATCATGTCCAACCGTATAAGAGAAGACCACTGCTATGTGTACCTAGATACCATGGAGAAAGGCTAGTCTTTGGGCTCTTTCATCAATCATCATACCTTAAAACATACCAAAAGTTTCCTAGCAATTAGACATACGAAGATTTAATATGACTTAAAAAAAAATTATTGTCAAAGCGTAAACTTATGATAACTTAACCAAGCCTAGTACACAATCCCTCCCCGTTAACCACTTAGACATATGGAAATTAAATGTAAATTTGCTGCTATTTTTAGTCATGTAGGTGTCTAATAAACCACTTGGTGGTGTTTCCCTTCAAGTTTATTTACTTGAATGAAGAGCAAAATTCCTTTGATTACAATTAGAGAATACATTTGAGGCCTTGGTTGTGTAATTGGTGGACCATAGTCACATTTAATACTTGTTACAAAGTTTGGGAGTTAAAATGTTAAGTAGATTTGATTTGTCATGGACACATTTGGATGGTAGTAACGATAGCTTGCAATCTATCAAGACTTGATTACCTTATAACTTGTGAAATTCTAGCGATGAAATGATAGATTAATCATAATTTCACCATGAAAGAACTTCATCCAACATCCTTATGAGTGGAGGTACCACCAAATAGGTATTTTTCAAATATGTCTTCCTCAAGAGAGGGAAATTCAGGAAGAGAAGAGGAAAGCGAGACATGTAAAAGAGGGAGATCAACTAGAGGTCAAAAGATTAGAAGAAAATTTCGTAAACGCATGGAATTTTTTCTTGTTGAAGGGGAGTCATGTTCTTATGATGATGAGAGCATAGGCGACATCGAGGTGCCCTTGAGGTACAAACATCTACAGAAACAATGGGTACCCAAGGAACTTCCTCCAATAAATACCAATTTTTGTGTCAACGAGAGGATATATCACATACCACCATCGTCATTACATGGTTTGGGCCTATTTTTCATGGACGGCATAAAATTTTGTTATGACAAAGTTACTGAATTGATGGAGTATGTTGGACCCTATTATAGTTACAAAGATTGGATGCAACTAGTTCAATATACACGAAGTATGCGTAGGTATGCACTGTCAGAAAATTATATACAACTAAAAGATAAGGATCAAAATAAAGGAGTGGCTATGTACATTGACGGAAGGCCAAAATCATCAGGGAATATTGCAAGGTTTATAAACAGTACATGACTTGGGTCAACAAATAAACAACCCAATTGCATATTCGAGGCGCACGAGGGAAACCGTGTATTCGTATGTGCGATAAAAACAATAACTGCAGGGGAAGAGTTGCTAATCGATTAAAATTTGAATCGCTTAGTTACAAAAATAGTTACTATGGGGGTGGTACGTACTATGTACCATTTTACCCAACCTCCAATTAATGACTCCAATATACCATTTTATTCTTATGTTTTTTTTCATAAGTCTATTGGTTTCATTTTGCAATATTTTTTTATATTTAATTTTTGTCAATGGGGACATTGATCGTATTTAAAGGTTTTCCAGCCCATAGCAGCACATATCAAGAATGTATCTTTAGGGCTTTCACCCAATAATAGGTTTACCTCATTGTAATTGTACAAATTAGATACGAAAGCAAAATATTTATTATTATGTTTTTTCATAAGTTTTTGGGTTAATTTCTATAATGTTTTTATTATTCTTTGTTGCAAAATAACCTGACGGGGAAAGACACCCAAAGAGAGAGGGAGAGCATCCATAGTGAGGTGCAGTCAATATTTTGTGACCACTTATTCAAAGAACCCTTTTGATAATTTATAAAAGAAGCTCATGAAAAATGCAATGAAGAAATGACTAAGTTGATGTTCAGTGCCTCAAATAGATGAGATAAAAAAGAGGGTTAAAGCATTGACGTGAGATTACAAACCAAGTAAGTTGTCATGAGGTCTTCTAATTATAACATAAGTTCATTCATATTTTATATTTTGTACTCTTTTATGTCATGAACTAAAAATATGTGTTGTTTTTACAGAAAGATTCTCCTCATGATGCTCTTGGCCATGATCAAGGTACTACAAGTGTTGCCCGAGGAGTAAGGGTTGGTACAAGTGTCCATCCTAATCTTCTTACGCATACATCACATCATTTGACCCCATCATCTGTGCATATATTGTCATCTAAAATGTTAGCAACACATACCATGCAGGCATTCATTAATGCACCCTCTGGCAGCGAACACATACCAAAACATGTGTCAGGACATGTACCTGGGGATGCAAAGGCCACTAGTACTGGTGATGTTTTAGCAGCATTTCCTGGATCTTCCTCAGATACTAGTACAGAACATTTCCCTCGCTTCACACTTGTGGTGACCGAGGATTTCGCTCCTACAAAGATAGAGAAGGTCCTGTGTACTTTAAATTTTAATTATTATTCTATATAATCCAATTGAAATTTACTTATTGATCGCTCTTTTTAGAGACTATTGATCCCATGATCATTTTGTAGGAAATGATTTTTTTTTATAAACATCTACGTGATATAACATTGGAGCTCTTCAAGCCCACCATATGTACATAGTGGAATGCCTAAAATCAATATTTAAAGGATGAGCTCATTAACCACTTAGTTATTCTATTCAGTGATAAAAATTCAACCAAACGAAGGTCCTTAAGAAAGATGGTAACCTATCTAAAGTATGCGAGGGACCAATAGGTCACATTTAGAGAAGAACAAAAGCACGAAGGCCCCCCATTATTCCCAGAGAGGGAGTGGAAGGACCTGGTGTCCGATGGAAAGGAGAAGGATGAAAAGAAAAATGGAAAGACACCACCGTGCCAAGGAAGGTATGTGATATAGAAGCATAAATCTACAAAAAATCCCGATTAATCGCGATTTTTAAAAAAACTGCAGGCTGGACGATTTTTTCCCTAATTTTTTGAAAAAATCATTGACTTTTTGGTCAATGATTTTTTTCCATTTCAAACTGCAAAATTGCCAAAAAAAAGTGTTTAAAATCTACAAAAAAACATGAATAAAATTGAGTTGATTTTCAAAAAAAACCATGAGACCATGGCTTGTTACTTACTATTATGCTTTGATAGATTTTTTCCAAGCATCCATAGCTTGTTTGAAAGCACCTATTTTAGGCTTTTAGCCATAGCAGCAAGGCAATGAACTGTTTGATAAAATGCTTTGGTAGACATGTATGGAAAATGCAGTAGCATAGACAAGGCAGTGAACTACTTCAAAAATGTCTCAAAGAAATGTAGTCTCATGGTGATGGAATGCCATGACGAATGCCATGATAAGCAAATTGCTATGGATTGTCATGGCATTCCATCACCGTGAGACTGCATTTCTTTTAGGCATTTTTTCAAACAATTCACTGCCTTGTCTATGTTATTGCTTACTATTATGCTTTGGTAGATTTTTTCCAAGCATCCATAGCTTGTTTGAAACACTTGTTTTAGGTTTTTACTTTTTTGCCATAGCATGAAGGTGTTGAACTATTTGATAAAATGCTTCAAAAAAATGTGGTCTCATGGTGATGGAATGCCATAACGAATGTCGTGACAAGCAAATTGCTATGGATTGTCATGGCATTCCATCACCATGAGACCACATTTATTTGAGGAATTTTTTGAAACAGTTCACTGCCTTGTCTATGCTATTGCTTACTATTATGCTTTGATAGATTTTTTCCAAGCATCCATAGCTTGTTTGAAAGCACCTATTTTAGGCTTTTAGCCATAGTAGCAAGGTAGTGAACTATTTGATAAAATGCTTTGGTAGACATGTATGAAAAATGTGATAGCATAGATAACTATTACCATCTAATATTTATGCAGTTGTATGTTTTGTGCAATGTAATCGGCGATATGAATATAACCAACAAAAATCTATTTCTATAATTCATGGATTGAACTCTGTATTTTATTTGCTCTCGATGTTTGTATGCTATGGAAATGCCATTAAATTTTTTGAAAAAAGTAGTATGCTATGTGTGATACTATCAACAATGTAATTATATACTAGTTACTCTTTCTTTTTGCATAATCTAACGTATTTAAAACTTTTCATAGGTTGCCTAACACATCAAAGGCAACAAAGGTGAGACTAGAAAAGCACAGGCAACACAAACTTGGCTCTGGTGGTTATATGAAATTAGCTGCACGAATTGTAAGTATCAATAAATGAAATATTGCATCCAAATTATAATAAATTGAAAACAAGTTTGGTTTCATCACACCATAGAAGCAAAATTCATGATCTTTTGCAAAAATGTAGGGATTTGAATTCAATAGAGTTCTCATAGAAGAGGACCTAAAGATTGCCTTCCAGCAAGGCTATGGAGTTGTGGCTGAACGCCTAAGAGTCTTGACTGGGAAACACAATCATCCATTGTATCTGACACGCAGGTAAATAAACTCAATAAAGTTTATTTAAAAATGAATACTTGTGCAATCTATTCAATATTAATTTCCACCATAAAGTAATTACATGCCTATTTGTTTTAAACATTCAAGCAATGATAATACTACACATGACATTGGAATGCAGTCTTGTGAGGGTGGAGTGGAACGTGCAGATGAAGGTCATGGTGTGCATCCTGGTACTTTAGAGCATGTAGAGTGTGATCAACATGTTGAGCATGATCAGGCTAGAGAAGATCAAGAATATGATGTGGCCTAATCAGGTAAAGAGGACCACTCTAAAGTTCTTTTAAACATATTTAATTGCAATTGGTGTATTAATTAATGTAACCTTTCGTGTTTCAACTTTAGAGCATGTAGAGCATGATTAGGCTAGAGAAGATTACGAACATGATGTGGCCCCATCAGGTAAATAGGACCACCCTCATGTTCTCTTAAACATATTTAATTTCAATTGGTGTATTAATTAATGTAACCTTTCGTGTTTCAACTGCAGATTAGGATTTAGAGGGTATTCAACATGTTGAGCATGAGTATATAACAAAAGTTCAAGAAGGTGATGTGGACCCATCAGGTAAAGAGAACCACTCTAATGTTCTTTTAATTAATGAAATACTTGTAACAATAATAATAAAATATATCAGTTTAACATTTTTTTATTGCAGCAGATCCCCCCTTGCAGCGGCGTCCACGTCACAAGCAGATGACTAGGCGTACATTAAGATCATGAGTAGAGGGTAGAACAACTAAAGGGGGGACAGATATTGATTTAGAAAATGATACTCCACTTCAGCTTTATGTAGCTTACAAAAAAAAAAAGTGATTGTAATCATATCATGACAACCATATTTTTTATAATATGTAAAAACTGAAAGAATGAATATTGTATGTTAATGAATGAATGTGAATATGTTAATTAATGAATGTTATATGTTAATGAATGAATATTATATGTTATTAATGGATGAATGAATGTTATATGTTATTAATAGATAAATGAATGATTAATATTATATGATTGGGTATGGGGAATTGAGAGTGATGTGAAGGGGGGGGAAGGGGCCAAATGAGCTTCCATCATCACATGGTTGGCCCTGTTAAGTAGAGAATATTAAACTATTCTCAAAAAAAAGAGAAGCTCAATAAGGTAATGCACTTTTCAATATAATAAATACATCGTTTGAAGCATCAAAGAAATATGCAGTCTGTATGTATGATCAATCATTAGTCTCGGCAATGGTACATTTCCACAAATATTTAAAAAAAAAAAAATTGATGCTTCGTCGCAATTTCAATGAAACCCACGGACGAATAAATAGAAAGGTTCAACGAAGTTGCTATAGCTACGACAAAGGTTTTGTCATAACTCCTTGCCCATTTTGTTTCAATTTCGACAAACATTTGGCGTTGTTTCCATGCTACTCCTTGCCCATTTCGTCACACTTTCGATGAATTTTTGGTGTTCTTCCGATGCTACTCCTTGCTATTTTCGTTGCAAAGTTGACGAACTCTTGGTGTTGTTTCAACGTTACTACTTGCCTATTTCGTTGCACGTTCAATGAACTTTTGGTGTTGTTTCGACGCTACTCCTTGCCCATTTCATCGAAATGGTGATGAACATCTGATGTTATTTCAATGCTACTCCTTGCCCATTTCGTCGAACTGGTGATGAACTTCTGGTGTAATTCATTGGTAGATACATGAAGTTTTCGTTGATATTCCGATGAAAGTCCAAGCCATTTCACGATGCCGATGATCGACGATTCTTTGTCCTTATTTCGACGTTTAATTAGTTGTTGACCTTTCGACGAACAAAAATGACGAAAATATTTTCGCCATTTTGTCGCTTTTCCAATAAAGATTTGTCGAACGACCGACGAACAACCGTCGAAAAATGGTGTCAAGTTCAATAGTGCCTCTTGACAAAACTAAACTTGACTTAGTCAAAATAGTTATGGAAAAGGACAAAAAAACCTCCAAACAACAAGAAAAGGGTATGGCTAACTTTATTGAACACAAATTCACTGGTTTAGCACAAGAAAGATAGTTCAAGAAGCATGATCCTACAATTAGTGTGAAAGGTATGGCCAACATAGTATTCTAACTAGGCTAAACAAGGAAAACTAAGGAATCCTCGATATATGCTTGGTACATGAGGCCCAAACTATGAACACCAATCCATCACAAGCATGAGTTGGAAACCTCATCGAGATATTGAAGGCTTAGACCAACTCTTCATGTCTATCTAGGTATCACCCTAGCTTTGATGCTCCGCTAGACACGATGTGACTGGATTGTGGTACAACTTTGGCCTCCCCCTTTCTATACCTTGTCTATGTGCATGGTTGGAATCATCCCTTGGGGTGATGAAATCCCCAAGCAAGTCCCACTAAGAAGAGAATGCTAACCATTGTTAGCTACTCCCCAGGGTCACATGAAGTGCAAGGGGAAAGTGTGAAGGACATAGCGTCCCTTGGGTAACAGAAAGGGACTTAAAATATAGACATCTAAATTTGATCACCCCCATATGATCAAATTCACCTTTTTATTCATCCATTCTGTCAATATTAATTTATTTAATTAATATTACACTTTCTGCCTAAAGTCCTTAAAGTATTTAATTTAACAATTAAATGCTTTACCTTACATCATTTTCCTCTCTAAATTAAATAAATACATCAATTTATTTAATTTAGTCATTTAACCTTTTTGAATAAAATCAATTTAAAATTCTTCCTTTTTCTCTCTCTTTGTTACATCCTTCAAAATCCCTTTCTAATCTAGATTAATTTAATTAATTCATGATTAAGATGTCCATCCTCTTAATCAAGGATTAATGTCACATCCTCCTACATTTTCCACTTGCTTCTAATCTTTTATTAAATTTCTTAATAAAGTGTTTGCAAAACCTTAATCAAATCATTAGCCACATTTAGCATCATTTTTTAGTGAACCCTTCCATTTGCCTTTCTTAGCATTGACCATCTTTCTCATGTGAATTTTTAATTCACATTTATTTATCCTAGGTGCATCTCTTCCCCATGTGAATTTTTAATTCACAGTTTATCCTTCCAAGGCTTACCTTATCCCCATGCAACTTCTAGAACATTTGACTTGTCACCTCACTCACATGTGACAAATTCCCACCTTTTTGGAAACCCTCTCTTATCCACTAGATTCTCCCAAGAATGTGAATTCTTAATTCACATTTATTTCTCCAACCACTTTCTCATTTCCCATGGATATTTTTGAGGAATTCCAAAATTCCTCAAATGTCACCTTCATCCTCACTTGGGGACAAGAAGTTCCTTTTTGAGGAAATCTTCTCACCCCCCAAGGTACTTGTCCTTCCTCCACATCATGTACCTCCCTTCCACCTCACCTCCACATCATCTTATCCTAGGTCATCTCACATTCCACATGTCAAGATGCGAGGGCTTGTGACTCCTCAACTCACTATAGCCCTACATCTTGACCTTGGTGGCTCAATCTCAACCATTGAATTCTCTAGATAATTCAAATTTCTCTATAAATACCCCCTCTTCTAAGGCATTTCAAACACTTAGTCATTTTAGCATCCTTATGTTGTCATTTTGAGCACTCAATTCACAAGTATTTTCACTCATTTAGCCAAGCCATTTTAGCCATTTTCATTTGCATCCCATCATATTGTCAATCTTGTATTTAGTCATATCTATAGCCATCCAAGGGGCATACAAGTTTACATTCACAATTGCCAACCAAGTGATTTATCTACATGGAGAAGGTATAAGCACTTGCACAATTTCATCTATTTCTCTTTGTATTATCAATTTCTTAGGCTAATCTTGAGGTGACCCTTTGTGTTTTTCTCTCATTGCATTATAGTTGTTTTTTCATATTTAGGATAGATAAACATTTAGGATCACATTTCCAGCATGCCCAGTGGGACCCACAAACAGGTATCTCTATTTTACATTTGTTGTTGTTGTTGATATTGTTTGTAGGTACAGGTCGCAGAGGGGAAACTATGCCCTCTGAGTCATTGCAGAGGTGCGACAACACCCTCCTGTACACTGCAGAGGGGTGATTGCACCCTCTGGTTCACTACAGAGGGTGAATATGCCCTCTAGTTCACTACAGAGGGTGACTACATCCTCTGAGTCACTGCAGAGGGGCGACTATGCCCTCATGTACATTGTAGAGGGGCAATTGCACCCTCTAGTTCATTGCAGAGGGGCGACTATGCCCTCTTGTTCACTATAGAGGGGCAACGACACCCTCTGATTCATTGCAGAAGTGAAACCGTGCCCTCCATTTGATTGCAAAAGGGCGACTACACCCCAATTTAATATTATGTTTCTAACTATTTTGTTGCATAGGGGAAAATACGCCCTTATCTATATTTTGTTGGCAGATACACCCTTATCTATATTATTTTTCTAACTATTTTGTTGTAGAGGGGTGGATACACCCTTATCTATATTTTGTTTCTAACTAGTTTGCTACAGTGGGGTGGATACGCCCTAATCTAAGAATTGTTTCTAACATTTCACTACAGCGGGGTGGATTTCCCTAAGCTGGAAACTGTTTTTGATATTTTGTTGTAGTGGAGTGAATTTTCCCTCTTGGTTACTACAATGGGGTAGATTTTCCCATTTGGTTCCTATAGTGGGGTGGATACGCCCCAAAACAACACATTTTAGGAGGTAAAACTATCATTTTAGCTTAGTTTTTGCTTCAATTTTTTGTTTTTTTCAGTTCTAAGCCCCTAACATTGTTTGTTTCAAGGATATTGGTGTTTTTGCTAACATTTTGCAGCATATTATTGTGTAATTGGCGATGGAATAAGGATAAAACAATTAACGTTTGCTTGCAGGGCCTTCTGTTTGCACAGATTTCCAAAGCCATCCTTGTTTTTGTTAATCTAGGAACATAGTTTAATTATGGAAAGTAATATCTGTTGTTTGTTGTGTCTACCTTTTTGTGTTACCCAAAGGGGGCATTATTTTGTTTTCATTTTTCCCTTACACTTGGTGTGAGTTTGGAGAGTAGTTGGAAACAATTAGTGCCTTCTTTCTAGTGGGACCTGCTTGGGGATTTCATCACCCCAAGGGACGATCTCAATCACACATACCGACAGGGTATATAAAGGGGGGAGAGTGAAAGTTGTACCTCAATCTAGTCACGTTGTAATTGGTAGAGTGTCGAAGCTAGGGTGATACCTAGATAGACATGAAGAGTTGGTTTGAGCCCTTCAATATCTTGTTGGGGTTCCCAACTCATGCTTGTGATGGATTGGTGTTCACGGTTGTGTCTAACTTATCGAGAGTATATCGAGGACTCCCTAGACACCTTGTGCATCCTAGATTAAGACCTTTAAGGCCATAGCCTTAACACTAATCGTAGGATTGTGCTTGTTTGAAAGTACTTTCTTGTGAGAAACTAGTAATTTTTTTGACAAATTAGCCTTATTGTTGTCAATTTTAGTCCTTTCCATAATCATTTCCATCTAAACCAAGTCCCTGTTTAGTTCAGTGGGGTGAATTTTTCTTTTTATTCACTGCAGTGGGGCGAATTTTCCCTTCTGTTTACTGCAGTGGGGAAACTTTTTCCTCCTGTTTACTGTAGTGGGGAAAATTTTCCCTCCTGAATAGTCAAACTCGCCCCATTTAGCTCTGTTTAGCCTCCAAATCTCTGTTTAATCATTCCAAACCTCCATTTAATCATTCCAAACCTTTGTTTAATCATTCTAAACCTCTGCTTTGTCATCCTAAACCTCTTTTTAATCATTCCAAACCTCCATTTAATCATTCCAAACTTCTGTTTAATCATTCTAAACCTCTGCTTTGTCATCCTAAATCTTTGTTTGATCATTCCAAACTTTTGTTAGTCATCCCAAGCCTCCATACATTTATTCTTTCAATCTTCCCACTCATTCTAAATTTTTCAGTAACTCATTTGGGAAGCCCATATCATCACCTAGTGAACTTGTTCCACCAAAATCTTACCATTTGTATCACCTAATCCATATCATATAAACACCACCCATCATCAAACCACCTAAATCTTGTGCTAAAATTTGTTATCCAAATTGACCTTAGCGCTTGAATTTGATTGATATCTTTCATTTCAATCATCAAATTTGACCCAAATCAATTCACTTCCATCTTGAGGTTAATTCAGTGTCGTAAGCTATCATCATCGGCCCAAATCAATCCATTTCTATCTTAAGGTGGATTTTGTTCCGTGATCATCTACTTGATTAATCAACACTCTAGGTCACTAAGGGTGATTTTCTTACTGGGTTTAGGATCCCTTACATCTTCCATCATTTAATTTTAATCCAATCGCACATATCCAACCAATGGATCTATTCTATCCAATCATCTAATTGTCCAATCAAACCAATCACACTTATCCAATTATCTAATCGATCCAATCACATCCATTCAATTAATCCAATCCAATCTATCTCAACAATCCCATCCAATCAAAAGTCTAAAATCCTCTAATCAAAATCCAATATAATCGAATTCAATATTATTCAATCATCCAATCAGAGTCCAATTAAATCTACCCACACCCCTCATCCAATCAAATCATTCATCAAGGATATCTTTATAATCCACCCATAGCTCATTTGCATGCACGTTCAAACTAGGTCACAAGCCAAAAAGCAAATGGCACAACAACAAGGTGAAAATTCCCAAGTGAACATGTCTCAAGAGCCAAATAATAATGCAAATCCTACTAATGGTACAAATGTCTCTCAAGATCCTAACAATGGAGTGAGCATCCCCAAAGACCCTCATAACGATACTTCATCGCACTCCAACACCAAAAATCAAAACAACTCACCACATGGTGAAGAGAGCATGGTCAATCAACCCAAGCTCACACTTGAGGAACATTTTAGTAACCCCACCAATGTGCAAATGACAAATCACCTATTTGAAAAACATGGGGAAGAAATTTTGGCCCACCTAATTGAAAAAGGTGTCAAACCTCCACCAAGTGTCAGCCTATCCAAACATAGAAGCTCCACATCTAACATACCCCAAGGTTCACAAAATGCACCAGATAGTTCATACATCCCCAATGTTCCTCTAATGGAGGGTTGGCATCAACCTGAATTTGGCAACGTCATTCTTTATCATGTTAACAATCCCCCACATGCCACAATCTCATTCATGGGGGATCCTCAAGTATTTGATCCCAATAATCCTTTCACCTACGACATGCTACAAAATGTTTTGCAGCCTTTTTCATTAATGTTGACAACACCACCCCTTTCAAGTCAACCTCCAATCAAAATCTAGGGGCAACCCTCTTACCACATTTCCTCCACCTCCTAGGGCCACAAATCTACCACTGCTTTCATACACATCTCAACAGCCTTCCTAATCCAACCTACCCCCTCAATTACCTCCAAAAGGTACATCCCAACCAAATGTTCATGTTGATACCCAACAACCTCCTTTATAGAATGCCTCTACATTATCTCAGCCACCTCATTAGTAACAACCCTCGCATAATCCTTTAGTTTCTTCACAACAACCACCATACCAATCACAAGGCAATCAATCCTGACCTCTCGCCCAGACCATATCCCCGTTCCTCGCATCCATTTTACGTATGCAAGTTCAACCACAACACAAAATCCCATCTCAAACCATGCAACAATCAACATCACATCAACAACCTCCTTATCATTATTACTATCATAGCCAACAATAGTTCCAACAAAAACCACCCTATGTGGCCTCTCGATAGTCACAATAGTACCTTCAATACCAACAAACCAATCCACAACATCACATTCAAGCTCCTCAACATTCAGTCGCGCATTCTTATCAAAAAAAATTGTACTATACCTCACAACAACCCTAGTACCAACAAACTCCCTCGGCATACCAGCAAGGGATATCATCATCTCACTATCAAAATCCATACGTCAACCTTCAGACACTATCTTGACAGGGTCCTTCATTGTCCTACCACCCATATCCATCCAACCCATTTGTCTTGACTCCTATGCCACTAGTCAATGCAAACCTATTGGAAATCAAAGCTGCTTTGAAAGATCTCCAAGCTAGGATTAGTAAGCAATCCTTTAAATTCGAAGATATATGTCCCTATCCATTTGACCCATCCATCTCATTAATTACCTTCCAAAAACACTTTGAGATACCAAGGTTTGGCAGATACAAGGGAAACAAATATCCTAAGGCCCACTTGCAAGAGTTTTACTCCTAGTGTTAGGAAGTTATGCACAATGACAACTACCTATTGTGTTTGTTTCCACAAAGCTTGACAGGAAATGCCCTAGAATGGCTCATGAGTTTAGAACGAGGGTCCATAAAATCCTTTGCGGATCTTTTAGAAAAAATTGTTTCTTACTTCTTCAATTTGGAGGACACTAATACCTTAGATCTCCTCAAAGAGAAGAAATGTGAAGGTGAAACCTTTGCTACCTACCTTCAAAGGTGGTGTGCACTAGCATGCCTAATGAAAACCTCTCTCAACGAGAAAGACATGGTCACCCTCTTTGTGGAGAACTTGCATCCTGACATGGCTCATAATTTTAGGTTGCATTGTGTTACCACTTTCACTGAAATAGTGGAAAAAGGACCCATCCTTGAACGCACCCTTATTGCCAAAGGGCACATCAAGATACACAACCATGACAAAGAAAGGTCATTTGGCGATAAGTCACACTTTTGGAACAAGAAAAAAAATGTAGTGAATGATGGTGTCACTGACACTAAACATGTTCTGGTGGACAATACATCCCAAAAGCAACAACCATATTTACCTAATGCCATATCTGTGCCACAAGGGGCACCTCGTCCTCCTCAATAGTTGAACTATAATTGTCAAGGGAATGGAAAACTCCAGTATGCTCAATTAGGAGAACCCTTGAGTGTCATCTTCAATAAGTTGTTACAGGTCAATTATCTGATCACATATCCTGTCACCAAACCACTTGATGAATCGAAGCCCAAACCAACCTGGTTTAGGGAGAATGAATATTGTGAATTCCATAAGATTAAAGGGCACACTTCAAATAAGTGTCAAGGTCTCAAAAAATATTTCCAAGATCTTATCGATCAAGGAGCTATCAAAGTCAACACCAGTCAAGCTTCATCATCGAATGCTCAATTGCAGATCTATCAGAATGCCTTCCCTAACCATAATCAAGGTGCAAGCACCTCCAACAATAATCCCCAAGACAACAACACAAATAACATAAGCTATAAGAATGTACCCCTTAATTATGATGGCATTGACCATTACATTGAGCAGGTAGAACCCTATGTGTCCATGATACATGTTAAAGCTAAATATCCCCAATGTGTTGTTGCTATGTGACTATCCCGCATTACTATCCCCGCAGCCTCCACACTAGCCCAGCCAAATCCTATAAACTCTCAGTACAATATTCTTGATCACTTAGGAAAGACCCCTACTCAGATCTCAATCTTGGATCTTCTTAAGTCTTCTCCCATGCATCAGGAAATACTAAACAGATCTTTACAAGAAACTCATGTACCTAACAACATTGATCTCACATAGTTCCAAGCTTTAGTAGGACACTTGGCTTTATCTTACCAGCTACACTCTAGCTAGAATTACATGCCAAGTATTGATGCTAATCACAATTGTCCCTTGCACATTGAAGTCCCAGTTGCCTGTCATAAAATAAAAAGGGTCCTAATAGATAATGGCTTTGCCCTCAATCTATGCACTCTGAAGTTCATAAAATAGGTAGGGTATACTCAAGCAGATTTGAGTAATCAAATCATCATGATCAAGGCTTGTAATAATGAAGAAAAGAATTCTAAAGGGATTATCAGTCTTCCTAGCCAGGTTGGACCTGTAGTTCAGTACACTACCTGTCATGTCCTTGATCTGGACTTACCATATAATCTCCTCCTTGGCCACCCATGGCCCCATACCATGCAAGTTGTCCCCTCCACATACCATCAATGCCTAAAATTCCTTGTTAATGGACAAGAAATCACCATTTATGTTGACCCACAACCATTTGAATACTGTTGCGCTTTAGAAGAATCATTTCCCCATTTAAATTATTGTCCTGGGGTTGAAATGGGGGCATCTCAAGCAACATCCTCCAATCCATCTTCCACTATGATAACCATTCTATCTTCCACCACCAATCCTGCAGTCACCAAAGTCTAGATCATTGACAAGGGGTGTTGTGAATATGAAATGCATACAGCTCTAAATGTGGCCACCATGCCACTGTCACCACACATGTACGACCAACCTTCACAGTCTACACCAAAAGAAGATAAGACCATCACCTTCAGTGCTAAAAACATCCCTACTACCATTTTCTGGTCTCCTAGTATAAAGACAGATGCACCAGAAGATGATATCAGTCAGTGGGTATATTGTGAAGAACCCCAACCAGATCCTCCTCTAAAGGAATACTTTCAGGAAGTATACCCTTGGTTAGCTAAGGTCACAAAAAAGCATAACTACCAAGGCAGTGGCCTAGGTAAGGAAGAACAAGGATGGTTGCAACCTATCAATGTATCAAAGCTTCTGCAGAATATAAGCCTCAGATATGAAAAAAAGAAGAAAGGCCCGCAACATCATCTAATACCTCCAATAGTGTTATTTTGGATGATAGTCCCTTGGAATACATACTCGAGGAAAAATCCATCATACATGTGTACGATGATGTTGATCACATAGACTTGTCATCCATGTTTGACTGTTTATCCGTCTTTACCATCAACCTTTCTCTTCGCCATCCAAAAATCATTGATTGGGACCTACGTGATAGCACATCTACCAATGTCCCCCTGAATACGTATGTAAACCTCATGGGATTGGGGGAGGATGAATAGTCCATTTGCAAAAGATAAAAACAAGAAAAATAAAAAACTGTCATTTAGTGAAAACCTCCCTAAGGCATTTCCTGACCTAGAAAAAGTAAAAATAAATGATGCATCCGACAGTGAAAACCTCGAAGAGGTGCTAGAGGATGGAGACGTTCATCTTCCCCTTGTGGAAACTCAATTATCCACATGGTCATCCATCCTAATTGAAGAAACTCAAGAAGTTAATTTGGGTATTGTAGAAAACCCTAAGATCACCTATGTAGCCAAATCTTTGTCAGAGCAAGAATATTCAGTTATTGTTCAGCTACTCCAAGATGGTATCATTAACTTTGCTTGGTCATACTCAGACATGCTAGGCTTAGACCCTGCTTTAGTAGTTCATTATTTGGATGTTCACTTAGATGCCAAGCCTATCAAACAGAAGCTCTGAAAAATGCATCCATAGATAGCATTATTAGTCAAGAAGGAATTGGAGAAATGACTGGACGTCGGTTTTATTATATCTATTAACTAATCTAAATGGATCTCCAACATAGTGCTTGTTTCCAAACCAAATAGAGACATTCAAATTTGTATAAACTTATGGAATCTTAACAAATCCTGTCCAAAAGATGACTTCTTGCTGCCCAATATTGACATGTTGGTTGACCTTACTACAGAACATGAGATTTCATCCCTTATGGATGGTTTCTTTGGTTACAATCAGATCCCAATTACACCTGAAGACCAACACAAGACCACTTTTACAACACCTTGGGGTACTTTTTGCTACAATGTTATGCCCTTTGGTCTCAAAAACGTGGGGGCAACATATCAGAGGGCAATGACAGTCATCTTCCATGACCTCATCCATATTATCATGGAAGATTATGTTGATGACTTGCTAGGAAATCCAAAACCAGAGCAGAGTACCCTACCATCCTAAAAAAGATCTTTGAGCGGTTAGAACATTACAAGTTACGACTAAATCCAAAAAAGTGTGTCTTTGGTGTTACATCAAGGAAATTTTTGGGTTTCATAGTCTCTCGAAGAGGCATTGAGGTTGATCCCACCAAGGTGAAAGATATTTTGGATATGCCACCCCCGTGCAATCTGAAACAATTAAGAAGTCTCCAAGGAAAGCTGCAATCCATCTGTCAGTTCATAGCCCAACTTGCAGATAAGTGTTAGTCATTCACACATCTTCTGAAAAAATACTCCACCTTCAGATGGAACCAACAGTGTCAGATAGGTTTCAATAAGATCAAGGAATACTTGGCTCATCCACTGATCTTAATGCCACCAATTCTAGGGAAACCCCTCCTGCGTTACATCTCCACCACTTTAGTTGCACTGGGGGCATTATTGGCACAACATGATGAGTCCTCAAAAGAAAGAGAAATCTACTACATCAGTCAAACACTAGTTATATATGAATTAAATTATTCACCCATAGAGAAATCCTACCTTGCAGTGGTCTTCAGTACACAAAAACTCTAACATTACATGCTCATCCATCTGGTCAAATTAATAGCAAAAATTGATCCACTAAAGTATCTATTATCTAGAACCACTTTAATTGGCCACATGGCTAAGTGGGTCATGCTCCTAAGTGAATTTGACATAGAGTATGTGGATCACAAAGCCATAAAGGGGAAAGTCATAGTTGATCAGTTGTCTGAGGCACCCATAGTGGATGCTTATCCTCTAGTCACTAAATTTCCAGATGAAGTTTTCATAGTGCCAAAAGAACCTACTTGGACATTGTATTTTGATGGCTCATATACTCATAATGGATCAGATGCAGGAATTGTGTTTGTTACCCCTCAAGGTGACTACATCCTAGAATCATTTAGGATAGCATTCTCATGTACCAACAACATAGCTGAGTATGAAGCCCTCCTCACGAGATTGTGAATTGCAAAACAGTGGAGCATAACTCACTTGAGAGTCTTTAGTGATTCATTGTTGGTCATTAAGAAAGTTAATGATGAATTCTTAACAAAAGATGACAAGCTATTGCCCTACAAATGCATGGTGGATGACTTCAAGAAATATTTCACCTTCATACAATTTGACCAAATTCCTAGGGTGTAGAACAAAGCAGCTGATGCTATGGCTACTATTGGCTCCCTAATTTACATGCCTAAAGATCAAACATAATGTGTGTTCCTTGTGGAACAAATTTTAATCCCAACATATTATATCCCTAAGACTGACATGGTGTGTGACATTGTAGGTCTCGCTTCCCCATGGTACCAAGACATATATACTTATCTATAATATTTTACCCCCAAATGTCACACGAAACCAACGAAAATCCTTTATTCAATGTACAAACCAATATGTTATCATCAACAATATGCTTTATCGTCACGGGTATGATGGAACCCTCCTTAGGTGTCTAGATGAGACCCAAGCCTATACTGCACTAATAGAGGTGCATAATGGTGTTTGTGGGGCCCATTCAAATGGTATGGCCTTGGCCAAAATGATTCTCTGAGCTAGATATTATTGGCCTACATTAGAGCATGACACTTGTGAATTTGTGAAGAAATCCCTTCCTTGCTAGCAACATGTAGATTTGATTCATGCTCCAGCACATGACCTTCAACCTCTCCTAGCACCATGGCCCTTCTCTCAAAGGGATTTCAACTTGATTTGAAAGATTTACCCACCATCTTTTGACGCCCATACATTCATGATTACTACCACTGAGTACTTCACCAAATGGGTGGAAGCAATGCCACTCTCACAAATCACCGGTACTCAAATTTCAAAATTCATCCTTTACCATATTCTTTGCAGATATGGTATTCCATCCATCATCCTCTCTAATAATGGAAAACCTTTTAAAAACCAAGCTAGGAAACACCTCTGTGACATCTTTCATATCTAATATAATTGGTCAATGCCTTATTACCCCCTGGGTAATGGTCAAGAAAAAGCAACCAACAAGACCCTTAACCGCATCCTCAAAAAGGTTGTCAATAACACTGGTTGAGATTGGAACCTCTATATTCATCCCGCTCTCTAGGTGTATCACACCTCCATCTGTACCCCTATAGGAACCACTCCCTATTCTTTAATTTGTGGTGTCAAAGCCATCTTTCCAATTGAAGTTGAGCTCTCGTCACTAAGGATTTCTCTAAAGAACCTTATCAGCGAGGAGGATGCTCATGTCATATAGCTTGCATAGTTGGAGTTACTTGATGAAAGAGGAATCAAAGCCTATGATCATCTACAAGCTTACCAAAATTGCCTCAAGCATAACTACAATAAGAAGGTTCATCCTCGATAATTCTAGATTGGTGATCTTATCCTTAAAGAGAACCAGCATACTCAACAAGACCATGATAAGAATGGAAAATTTGAAGCAAACTGGTTGGGTCCTTTTATCATAATCGCTAAATATGGATCTGGGGCATACAGACTTGCTACCCTTGAAGGAGATACCCTCGAAGAGCCTATCAATATCATGCACTTGAAGAGGTTCTACACCTAATTCTGCTTGGTAACCCTACCTGCAAAAATACAAAAAAATAAAAAAAAATCCAAAAATAGTAAAGAGAAATAAATTCGTCCTATGGTGAAAACCACCTTTGGTGGCACCTTGGATAGGTAGGGATGGTGAAAACCTGGAAACAGGCATCATTCATAGAGGGCTTAATCATTATCTACTTTACATCCTAGTTACTTTATGACTCCATCCATCCTATCCTAACATCCTCTCCCATTCCATCCTTGGTCGCTTGGTATCTTTTGATTGAGCATTGGACGATTATTTGTTATCTGTCATCCTGAGCTTTTTGTCCTAGTCTGAGCTTCTGTTGTCAGTTTGTAAACATCCGTTGTGTCAGTCTCGCCTAGTTTCCATCTTGTCTTGTCGGTCCTCTTAGTCCTCATTGAACTATGTTTCCCCTACGCTTTCACATAGGCAAGGATGATCATTTGATCTGCCCCCAAGGCACTTTGGACCATCTTGTTGTGGTCCTCCATCCTTCATCTTGATCGGTACCTTTTCACTTTTATCCATGGATGCTTATCATTTTTCTTTTTTGAACTAAATTTCCCCTGTGCTTTAATTTAGGCAAGGTCGATCATTTGAGTCTCCCTCGGGGCATTTGTATGTCATGCCCTATGTTATTCATCATCGGTTGCCATTGTCTTCTTTCCACTTTATCCACATTCTTTTTAAGAACTACGAGGGCTCTGCGCTTTCACGTAGGCAAGGCTAATCTATGATCATCCCTCGATCCCCTAGGTCTATAGGGTGTGTCAGTCTCATGTCTCGTGTCTTGTGTCATGTCATCAAGCTATGTCCTTATCTAGCTAGTTATTCACAAACAAGATCCACCTGTGATAGGAGATCCAATCGATTTTAAGCATCTTGCATCATAACGATCTTTTAGTATAGTAACCATCATCTTTGGTCTCAATAGGATGCATCCTTCCTAACAAACCTCATCAATCCCATCCATCCTCTCAATCCTATGGCAAAGGGTGTTTGAAATTTGATTGTGATCTTTTGATACTGTTGGTTTTTTGTTTATAATTTGAGCTCTTTATTATAGTTAGTTAAAGTCGCCATAATCTATCATATTATGGTGTGTTTTGAATAATTCAGATAGGGGCATATCTTAATCTTTTATTGTTGTTGTCTACTGGGTTTTCCCACATAGTATCCACCAAGACCCATGTGATCATGTGTTACATTGGGATCTCCCTTTATGCTTGTGGTTATCACAATGCCTAGCCAACCAAAGTCCTCATCGCTTTTGGGTGTTGGGATAGCCTTTTTGTTTGCATGTTTGTTTCATGCATTAGATGCTAACTCGCCTTGGTTACCTATAGCCTAGCACTTGGTGTCTTATGCTATAGAAAAAATCAATACTCTAAAGATGGAAAATCATATTAGGATTGCATTTCATAATCATTATTGTTGCATTAAATTCACCCTATGATTTTGGTTGTTCAAATACTTTACCTCTTATCTCCCATTCTTCTCAGGATACTAAGAGTTATTGACAGGTACCAATTTACACCTATTTTCCATTTTCACTACACATACATCTTCCTGCCTTTTTTTATCATATCAGTCCTTATTGACACTTATGACCATGTGTTATTACCTTTCATAATTTACTATTTGTGTTATTGATTCATTACAGCTTTAAATCCATTATAGGAGCATTATCATTTTTAGATCCAACATATTAGATTCATTCTACTATTCATACATACATCACCACCTACATCACAAAGTGTTAGATTCATAATACATCACATCCTGCATATAACATTCGTATAAGCATCCACATAAGTTCTCATAAGAATATACATACACATCAACAAATCAAATAAGCGTCCACTCATAAACATTCACATAAGCCATCATAGATAAAACATATGCATATATTAAATCATCCATCAAACGCATGAACATGGTGTCAATAAGGGTTGATATGTATCTCATATAAATATATCAAAATCCAAAAATTCCATCACAAAATAATGTCTATCAATGACATCAAAATACATGTCCATCATATACAAAATCATAAGATGAAATATCAGTACAAGGCTCTAAAAATAACCACTGTCACTCTGAACTATCCATCCACCCTGCACCTGTCAAAAACTCAGTAGCCTGTCATCTACCGTATGAGCTACCCACATATGATCTCTAAGGTGAATCATGTATTGACCTCCTACTTGGCGAGACCCCCTATGACTCACTGAAACCTCAAGACTATGTTCCCAACATCTGGGATGGCACTGGCATCTGTGGGGTCTACCAAACATACTAGAATATCTGCTATGCCGGATCTGGAGCTGCATGATAATACATGGCCATCCAAAATCCTACCTCCCTCTTATTCTCCTCTCTCTTAGCAACCTAGACTAGAGTGGAGTTCTGCTTCTGACGATACCTATCTCGATCTCTAGTGATCACTGTCCTCTCCTGCTCCCAGGCCTCCTAGGATAGTCATAACTGTGCCATCTCTGCCTGAACCTGATCTCTCATCTCCTCGATAGCCACTACCCTAGCCACTTTTGTATCCCTCTCCCTCTATAACCCCTGTATGTTTTCCCCTATCACATCACCGACCTGTATTGACTACAACTGAGCCACTGTTGTGTCCCTCTCTCCCTGCAGCGTCTCTCTCCCTCTGTATTGATTGCAACTGAGCCATTGATGCATCCCACTCTCCCTATAGCATCTACATTTGCATCTCTACAACATCCCTCTCCCTCTGTGTGGCTTGTGACCAAGCCACCACTGCATCCTTGTCCCTTTTTATCTCATGTACTCTCAAATCTGATGCATCTTGCTCTCTGCAGTGATGATACCTATGAAACTACCTCCTCTCTCCTCCTCTAAAGAGACTATATCTATGCCTCTGCCACCTCCCTCTCACTATACAACACTTGCACCTATTCCTAGGCTACATCCCTCTCTGCCTCCATGGCCTGCACCCGTGTGAGTGCTACATCTCTCTCCACCTGCATCATGCATATTTGACCCCTCATCTCCTCTCGCTCCTGCCTAGTGTCTACTGGCCCCTGATCTACTAACTCCCCCTAGCCTGTAATATAACAACCTCTGCCTTTGGTCTGTCATAGTCCCAACTCACAGTAGCCAACTCATCTCATACCCCTTGTATGTTGGCTCATAGTCCATCCCTCTCCCTCTCGATTTCCACTACCTGTGTGAATAGGTGGTCAACCATAAATCCATAATCTCTCCGACCTGCCACCTGTACCCTCGCTAGCTCAGCCCTGAGTCTGGTCACCTCTGCCTAAGCTATCCTCAACCTCTTATATGCAATATGAAGCCTCTCTGTAGTGCCTCTCAGCTGAGTAGTGTGTGAACCCAAACCTAGGCACCTGCAAAACAACATGATTAAATAAGTTAAACAAGGAAATGCAAGCCTAAACATGGATTCCCCATGAGATTCATTGACATAACTCAAATTACGAAGAAAATCCTTAAAAACACAATGAAATCACAAAAAACAAGATTGAATCCTAATTAAGCAAGCAAACTCTTAATCCCATGGGGGAATTGGTGCCAATTTGATGTGGAAATTTGGCCCTTTCCCAATTCCTATGATTGCAAGCTTCGATATGTAGACTTGATGATGAACTTTGATCCACTTTTGATGATGAATGATGGAGACTCCAAGCCAAATCTGCAAAAGAACCTAGCTAAGAACTCAAATGATGAAAATGGCTAAGTATTTTAGCATGGTAACTTTGCTTGAAATGTGGATGATCAAATGAGGAGAGGAGCTCTTCATTTATAGGATTTCAAGATGGATGAAAGTCCAATTTTGAGCAATGTGGGACTAACATTCAACCAATGGCAAGGTGCCACTTGTCAAGCTATGAATGGATGATGGTTGTGCAAGATTTGGGGTTTGTGCCAATAAATGCCAATATTTGAAATTCAAATTTGTTGAAATGACATGTAAGAGGGAAGGGAAAATTGAATAAATGCCACTTGGCCCAAGGCAAAGGACATGTAAGATGAATTTAATTCCTTGTTGGATGTACATGTTGACTTGGAATTTTTGAATTCAAATTGAGAGAATATTCCAAAAGATGCCATGTGAGGGAAAATAGGGATTTAATAAAAGAATTAAATCTATTTTCATGTGCAACTTGCATTATCTAAAGGATGTGACATGGGATTAGATAAAATTAATCAAGGGTTAATTAATTTAATGGGATATTTGATAATGTGACTTATTTGACTCAGATTTATGGATTTATTTAAATCAAATAAGAGAGGAATATGATAAGAGGCTAATTAAATAAAGATTTTGATTTATTTAATTAAAAAGGATGGTGTTAGATTAAATTCAATAAGGTTTTAATTTATTAAATTTAATGGATATACTTTAGAGATTTAATCAAATAAATTGATTATTTAATTAAATAGGGATAATTAGATCAGATGAATTGATTTAATTAACAAGATAAAGTGACTTAATTTAGACAAAATGATTTATTTAATTAAGAGACGAATATTGATGAATTTAATCAGATAGGGGAATTTGATTAAATGGTTAGACCAAGGAATGATTTAGGAAGAAACGATGTTAGTAAGTTAGGATCGGGTGTATGATGCCAATCAGTACATTTTCTATGTCTACATTTTGCCCCTCTTTGAAGCAATGTACTTGTTGCGTTGGTTCAAAGAATAATTGATCTTGATCAAAGCCAAAAAAATTTCAATATTCAAAAGCTTGCCCCACTGCCATATGGCGAGAGAATATGCCATTATAATGCCCCCTCGAGAGATCGGACGAAAATTTCAATTTTTTGGGTGATCTCACAAAAAAAAGGTGACAAAGCGCTCGACAGGTCCGAAAGGGGTCCAAGAGGCTAAAAACGTGTCTAAACAAAATAAATCGATGAAAAACAAGCCTTGAATAGATGAAAATAGGTTCAGGGGGCAACAACCCTAAGAGGACAGCCCCAGAGGGTCAAAAAACCCTAATTTTTAGGCTTAAAAGGGGCCCGAGGGGTCACTTTCAAGTCATTTTCACACACTTCTGCTAGCAATTTCGAGATTTGAGCTCTGACCTCCTGATGATATGGCACAACGACAGCTTCCCCTGCACATCTTTGATCGAGTTCAAACCTACCAGTGGCCACCTAGCATCGGTGCCCCGGTATGTGACCCTAATTGAAGCTTCATTTTTTCATTTTAATGCATTTATTGCATGTTTTAGAGAGAGCTCACCTCCAGCGGCACTATTATAGCGCCGCTCGGTGCTTAAATCGTGCCACTAAATGCCTTCTTACGCCGCAGCGATGCTGTTTAGCATTGTAGCGGCACAATTTGGAGTTTAAAAACTCCACCGCTGGGCTCGAGCTCGGCTTGGACTCGCGGGCCAGAACTAGAAAAGTGCACCACCGCGGCATGCTTTTCACGAAAACTGTGACGCTATGGATGAAATTGTGTCGGGGCGTCACCTTTTGGTTAAAATCTAGGTCCAACGTCGCTGTTTGAGAAAACTTAAATTGTGATGCCTTAACAAACTGCACTGCTTGAAGCGAGTTTGAGGCGTTACGCCAGGAATTTTTCAAAAAATTTAACATGCCGACTTTGTGTGATGCAGGACGGGCCTAGGGAGCTCTATTCTAGGGAGCACCAGTCACGGGATTTGGTGACTATTCTTTAGGATCTTAGCGACAGAGACTAGGATTGACTGGGAGCTGTAGGGCTTTGGCACATTGCCTATGTGGTGCCTATGCGCACCCACCTTGGGATGTTGTCAGTGCTAGCGGAGCGATGGCATAGCGAGACGTCGTCATTTCATCTTCCCACTGGTGAGGTGACCATCACTTTGGAGGACATCTGGTGGATTTTGCGATTGTTGATTCATGGTTGTTGGGTGATTTATGACATGGAGGAGGGACATGCCTACTGCACCCGAGTCCTCGCCACTAGAGACATCATCTACTGCGAGGGGTAGATCGAGCTAAAGAGGTACAGAGTGATAGCACCTCCCTTTTGTTGGGCGATTGCAATGATTATTTTTGGTTTGGTTGCCCCAGACAGACGAGGGAGGTATTTCAGTCCTGGATGGGGATACTGCTGGGAGAGGATGGTCTGAGACAGACCAGTTCAATTTGCATCAGGGCCCATGCTATTAGCCTCACTCTACAAAGATTTACACAAGTATGTGTATACAGATGGCAGAGCAATGGGAGTCGAAGTCACCTTGTTGCATGTCTGGGTATGGGAGCACATCTCTGTGCTACATCCACGAGTGGCTCTAGTTCCAATGGGGGCAGAGGATGCCCTTGTGGCACGATACAAAGGGGGTGTGTCTTTTACACACACTAGAGAGCATGGGATCCCCTACTGGAGGCGGGTTATTGATGAGATGCTCATTTTCACATGGAGACCGTACCTTGGTCGGCCCGGATGGGTTGATGATGCAGACCAACTCTTTTACTGTCGCCAGGACAAGTATATGCAAGGTCGAGAGCACACTATGATCAAGCGGTACCTACCTAGGCGTGTACAACATTAGTTCAGAGAGCCATAGGATCGGCCAGATGATGACTACATGGCCGTTTTCGCACACAATATGACATAAGTGGCATGGGGGCTAGGTATTATGACTGCATAGGCAGTTGATAGCTTCCGACAGTTGGTGGCACGACCTTGGGCCTATGATCAGGGTCCAGTAGATCCAAGGACCACACAGTCATACAGGGATTGGTTCAGGCCTCCCCTCCAATTGACTATTCCAGGTGAGGACCTAGAGGCATACAGGGTCAGAGGCAGGGGCAGAGGATGAGCACGAGAACGAGGTCCGAGGATTGAGATCTGACAAGACCCACCAGAGGTGCCCCCAGTGCCACCAGGGCATGGAGATGTCCCTATGTAGGACCAGCAGTAGGATTCGCCTGTCCCACCACCACGAGCTAAGGGTGAGGGGCAGGTTCATGCACAGCTAGGAGCACAGCCAACAAGGCAGGCTGACGCACGAGATGCCTTGATTTTGCAGTTACAGGCACAGATACATGCAGTGATAGCAGAGAGAGATTAGGCACAAGTCGAGAGAGATCAGGATGTACAACAGTGATAGGCAACAAAGCTATAGACGGCGACCGAGCTAGGCCGCAGGCAGTAGATGGAGAGTATGATTGCCTCGTCATCTTAGGGTACAGTGTCGATCTGATCGTACAGAGAGGCTAATCGAGAGGCAGAGTACTACCACCGAGCCTACCATGATACAGTACCTAGAGCAGCCTAGGTTCCAGAGTTCTTAGAGCGGGCCAGTCAGAGACCACCAGAGGGTCATGGTGACAGAGGCAAGGGCAACATCCATGGAGTCCAGGCTTGATCTAGATCCTTATGGTGTACTTTTTGTGCCATATGGGCTCCTTTTTGATAGCCTGATGGGCATTTTGTACAAATTGACATACATACAATGATCCGATATTCTTTTTGTACTATGACAGTGATATATATGATGTGAGCTGATTTTGATGTGATGACATGTGCACCTTTATTTATGTATGCATGATTTATTTCTATATGTTATGGATGCATTTATTTCTAATGATGTTTATGCAATGATTATGACCTATGATATGATGTGTAATGATATTTAGAAAATGCTTATATAAGATGATCTATGATGTGATGGATGTGATATGATGCTAATGAAATGGTAATATGAGATGCAAATGTTATTATCCTAAATGATAATGTATGTAATGATATGTCTAATTACTTTAGATGCTTATGTGCCTATTGCTTATGATTATGAGATGCTTATGTTCATACTATGCGATGATTTGTGAAATGGTAATGTGAAATGTTTATGAAATGCAATGAATGCTTATGCAATGATCAATGCAATGCCATGAGATGCGATGTAATGAGTGGAATGTGATGTCATGAATGCACCTATTTAAAATGTGATGTGTATGTTTTCTAGATGATATGCTTATGAAATGGTTTCTATGTGTTATGCTTATGCAATATGCTTAATGATTTTATGGATGCAGGATCGATGATGATGATGGTGATGGTGATGGTGATCAACTGTCATAGTGCCTTGTTAGTGTGATTAGTAAGAAATGAAGAGGTTATTTCAACAAGATGCATGATGACACAAGTGCAAATGATGATGATGATGATGATGATGATGATGATGATTACTTGCCAAGGAATTGGGATTTTCAAAGGGCCAAATTTTCTTATGTTTGATAACACACATGGTACGATGCATCAAGGTATAGTAAACTAGGATGGCATGGTACCTAGTGTGATAGACTTTGACTTGACAATCAGATAGGAATATTCTTGTTCACACCTGACATACAGAAACCTTGCTAGGATGCACTTCAGAAGTTTCAGACACCTTGGGCCAAAACACGGAAGGTAAACCTATCCCTGTAATAGTCAACAAGTTGCCCTAGACCTCTTCCATACATGCCTAACAAAGCAAGTATTCGCCAAGGTTATATTGCAAGAGCATCCAAAAAGCATAGCAGACAAAAGATATTGATCCTTGCCCCATTCCTATTTCTCTAAATCCTCTGTTTTGGGATATCATCGAGACGTCCTTGGAATGAGCGCAAAATAAGATAAGTCGAAAAATAAAGACCAAGTAAACAAACAAACTGATGCTCTTCAATACCATTAACAAAAAAAGGATATGTTTTCTAAGGATGATGAACGAAACTTATTGCCAAAAGATAATGCACATTGTAGGAAGGATTCATCCTAGGACATGTTAGTGGATGGCGGCACGTTATTTCGTTTATCCAAAGTGTTCTCTCTGATAACAAATGCCCTGTGTAGGAAGGATTCATCCTAGCACCTGATGTTATCAGATGATTGATATGGGACTGTTTGGATGATGAGTTACCTTTACAAAGAGACAATCAGCTTGCCTACGTATTGACTTAGGCTTCAAACCTGACATTTTTAAGTTATGTGTTTAAACTACTAGACTTGTTTCTGACTGTTTCACCAAAGGTTGACGATGATGATCAATTTATTATGGATGGTGTTTATTGCGAGTGCAAGTGAGATGAGGTGGATGGATTTTTTTCAAATATTTGGATGTTTTTGATGTTTTGCAATGTTCTAAGGCTGTTTTTGGTATTTTTCAAAGTTTTACCAATGTTTTGATTTTCAGTTTTTCAATGTTTTTGGGATTTTTTGAGATTTTGACGAAGAGACTAACCTAAAGACCTATCCTAGGGGTCTCGGGGGCTGATCGACAGATAAGCCTTGCCTACGTTATAAATGCAGAGACCACCTAGTTTGACTGACGACTTGACAGATTTACAAATGACGATATACATGATGAGATGTCAGTTTATTATGATGGACTCCTATAGGACTGACCTAAATGTCTTGGGGGATGATCAAAGATCAACTTTTCCTACATTCAAGCTTAGAGATGACGTAGTTCGACAAGACGACCTTGTTGTTGGCTTTTTCACAGAATTTTTGACTTGTTTTTGGATTTTCTGATGTTTTGATGTTTTTGGATTTTCTGATTTTGAGGACTTTAATACCATACACAAATCTGATCCGATGAGAATGTGCCCCCAGTGTGATGCAATAGACTACCCCGATAAAAGCAGGACAAACTGACCTTAAGGATGGGTTGAGTAGTACTTGGAGGGATCATGATACGAACACAAGACCAAGCTATGATGCGGATGCAAATGGATGAGTGATGGATGGAGATATGGATGTGATGGATGATGGAAGGGAAATGGAGGAATGATGCAGATCAAGCCATAAAGATCTCAGTGGATGGAAAGTACTTATTTACGCAAGGCACCTGTTTTCCAAGTTTTTTCCAAGGTACTTGCCCAAAGTGCCATCAAAGTGGTTTTCACTAGAGGACGATTTTTTTATCCTTTTTCTGATTTTTTTGGATTTTTTGCTTTTTTGATTTTTTTGTTGTCACCAAGATGCTTGTTTTCCAGGTTCTCGCCGAAGTAACCATTTTTTCAAGACTTTTTCTGATTTTTTTGGATTTTTGGTTTTATACCCATAAGAATTAGGCATAAAACTTTTTGAGATGGGAACTATTCATGGGCTCCTACAGAGGTTCCCCTTCGGGTGTTGATAGCTGATATGCCCCTGATTTATAGCTTGCTATGATGATGAAAGGCCCTAACCAATTAGGTTCGAACTTGCCTTTGCTGCTAGGATTCAGGACATTCTTCTGATTTTCTTTTAAGACCAATTCTCTGAATTGGAAAGTCCTGCTTCTGATCTTCTTGTTGTAGCTTTGTTTGAGTCTATTTTGATAGACTTGCAAATGATTCAAAGCATCTATGCGTGTCTCATCTAGTAACTCCAGCTCATTTAGACTTGAAACCCGATAGTCCTCATCAGTGATGAGATTTTGCAATGATATTCTAAGGGATGGGAGCTCGATCTCAATGGGGAGTACGACTTCTGATCCGTAGACCAAGGAGAATGGGGTGGCACCAGTGGGTGTGCGGATGCTGGTTCAATAAGCCCAGAGGGCGGGATTAAGCTGCAAGTGTCAGTCACGACCTGTGTCATTGACTTTTTTCTTGAGGATTTTGAGGATGGTTTTGTTTGTGGCTTCTACTTGGCCATTGCCTTGGGGATAATACGGGGTGGAGAAGTGATGCTAGATTTTGAATTTCTCGCACAAGTCATGAACCTCCTGGTTCTTGAATGGTGTCCCATTATCTAAGATGATGGCTTGCGGAATATCGTAATGACAGATGAGATAGTTCAAGATGAATTTTGAGATTTTCTTCCCAGTGATATACATCATGGGTATGGCTTCCACCCACTTTGTGAAGTACTTAGTTGCAGTTATAATGAATTTGTGGCCATTGGATGAGGTAGGTGTGATTTTTCCAATGAGATTGAGTCCCCATTGCAAGATGGGCCATGATGTGACCATCGGGTGAAGCTCTTGAGCTGGAGCATGAATGAGGTCCCCATACTGCTAACATTGTAAACATCTCTTAGCATGATCATGTGCTTCTCTTTCCATTGTGGGTCAATAATACTCCAACCTTAACAATTTCTTGGCAATGGTCATTCCACTCGAGTGTGTGCCATAGATACCATTATGAACCTTAGTTAGAGCGATTAATGCCTCCTCAGCATTTAGACAGCGCAGTAAAGTACCCTCTATGCTTCTACAGTATAAGGTATCACCTAGGATGACAAATTTGGATGCCTTTTTGATAAAGGTTCATTTTAGGCTCGATGGTAGGTCAGCGAGTATGACTCCTATGTAAAGATATGTATAGATGTCATGATACCAAGGATTGCAAGGACCAACGATTTGACACACATATTCTGATTCTGATACCTCGAATGTGGGAACGAGAAGCTACTCAATCAGAAATTCGTATTTCGGCACATTGTGAGGGATGTCTACTAGAGACCCAATTGTAGCCATGGCGTCAGCGGCTCTGTTGTTGGTTCTTGGAATCTGCTCAAAGGTTATGTCGATGAAGGATTCCTTTAGAGTCTCCACCAATTTCTTGTATGGGGTTAGCTTGTCATCCTTTGTCTGATATTCATTATTGACTTGATTTATGATCAACTGAGAGTCGTCGTAGACCTTGAGAACTATGATATTCCATTGCACTGCTATCCTGAGACCTGCAGTCAAAGCCTTGTATTTTGTGATGTTGTTGGTGCAAGGAAATGCCAATTTGTATGACTTCGGTATGCAATCCCCTTGTGGGGTGATGAAGAAAATGCCAGCTCCTTATCCATGTTGCGTGTATGAACCATCGAAGTATAGTTTCCAATGGTCAGTTACATTGAGGTTAAAAATGGACTCATCTGGGAATTCTGAGACAAGAGGATTCTCAGAATACATAGGTGCCTCTGCTAGTTGATCCGCAATGACTTGTCCCTTGATAGCTTTTCTCTCAACATACTTGATGTCATGCTCTGATAATATCATCACCCACTTTTCCATTCTGCCCGTGAGCATTTCCTTGGATAGGAGATACTTGAGGGGGTCAATTTTAGCAATGAGCTTGATCTTGTGTGCCAGCATATAATGTCTGAATTTTTGGGATGCAAACACTACTGCCAGGCATGCTTTTTCGATGAATGAGTAGTTTAGCTCATGACCCACCATTGTCTTGCTAATATAGTAGATGGCCCTCTCCATTCCACTTTCATCATGCTGAGCTAGGAGAGCTCCAAGGGCCGCTACTGTTGTTGATACGTATAGGATCAATGGCTTCTTGGGGATAGGTGGATTTAACACTGGCGGTGTCAGTAGATATTCCTTTATTTTTTTGAATGCCTCTTCACATTTTGCATCCCATTTGTATGCTACCCCTTTGTGGAGTAGGTGAGAATATGGATTTTTCTTATCTGTCAGTTGTGCTATGAATCTTCTAATGGATTGGAGCCTACCTTGGAGACCTCTCAGTTGTTTTAGTGTCTTTGGTGCTTCCATCTCAAGTATTGCTTTGAATTTTTCTGAATCTACCTCAATACCCCTCATGGACACTATGTATCTTAGCAGTTTACTTGATTGTACACCAAAGACGCACTTCTTGGAATTTAGTCTAACTTTGTATTCCTCCAATCTGTCAAAGATAGCACTTAGGGTTGCTATATGATCTTGTCTTTTTCTTGACTTTGCTAGGATGTCGTCGACATAGTCTTCAACTGTTTTGTGAATCATATCATGGAAGATTAGTGTCATGGCCCTTTGATAGGTTGCTCCTGCATTCTTGAGGCCGAATGGCATCATGTTCCAGCAATAGGTCCCCCATGGACAAGTAAAAGTCGTCTTGTGTTGATCTTCTTTTGCTATCATAATCTGGTTGTATCCTAAAAATCCATCCATTAGTGATAGCATCTCATGCCCTACTATCATGTCCACTATCATGTCGATGTTAGGAAGTGGAAAGTCATCCTTGGGACATGCTTTGTTCAAATCTCTAAAATCTGTACAAATTCTGATAGCTCCATTAGGTTTTGAAACAAGTACCAAGTTCAATACCCATTCTAGATAATCAATTGGTCAGATGAATCCAACATCTAATAGCTTTTTGAGCTCCATTTTGACTAACAAAGTGATTTGAGGATGCATTCTTCGAAGCTTTTGTTTGACCGGTTTTGCCTCTAGATATACTGCTAAGTGATGAATCACTGTTTCTAGATCTAGCCCTGGCATATCAGCATAACTCCATGTGAAGTTTATTTGTCTTTGCTTTAGGAATGCTGCTAGGAGTTCTTGCTCTTTTGTTAATAATGATTCCACATACAATGTGATATACGGGGTCTCCTCTGTTCCTAGGTTGACTGGGTTACATTTTTCGGCCAAGACTACTGACTTCTCTTGATGAATAGCTCTTAAGGGAATATTGAATCCTTCATCCTCAGGCACCTTAGAAAGGTTTTCACCATTGGATACATCCTTTCCTTTTACTATTTTCTTGTCAGAGAGTGCCACAGTGTGGTTTTCACTCAAATACTTGGATATGATTCTTAGTTTTTCACTTTTGCGAATGAAGGATTCAATCGTTTCCCCATAATAGGTGTGTGTGTGTCCAACTCTATTATGAATCCTACCTTGTGATCTCCATCTAGAATGTTATCCCTCAATCCCATGAATTCTGAGAGCGCTTCATCATTTTTTAATGTATCGAGAACTGGTGGTCCTTGTTGGTCATAGTCGATCAGTTGGGGGTAGACTAAGCAGATCTCATGATTTTGACTATCTGGTTCAAAGGATATGGTACTAATCATACACAGGGTGGTATCTTTGAATAACCTAGGTAGGTTGGATAAGGTATCTTCGTCATCGCTACTAATGTAGAGCTCAGTTATAAAATTATGTGTGTCTCTACCTGTGACTATTGGTGTGTGTAGCTATACTAGCTCTGGCTGAGGAGAGACATTAGCGGCTCTAACTGGAGGACCTCGGCCACGTATGGTTATCCTCAGAGTGGCACATCCAAGACCAAGATTTGTTATGGGTCGCGTCTCTGGCATGATAGGTGTTATGAGGCTGTTATCATTTTGTCCCAGTCTCTGATTGCAGCCATAGCCCATCGCAAGCATCATGTGTAGGCCTTTGTTTCTTTCGTCCATTGGTAGATTAGTTGTTGGTCTTTCATCTTGATACAACATGTTTGATGGATCTACTTCAATTACCTCATGGCCAAGGTCTCCCCATCTTGTGAATTTTGGATAATCCTCAGGATACGTTTGTGATGTAGAAGCTTGATTTTCTTGTGGGCATCCTCATGATCTAGGAGATTGTGGTAACTCTCCTATCACAAAAGCATTGTTAGGGAGCCTATAACTTCCACAACTATCCTCCTGGATGATGAGCTTGATATTAGATATGGTGGGAATGGTGGGTGTCTCTGTTGCAGAAGTGGATGTGAGAGTGTCGGGATCGATGAATGATGTGGATGGGCCCTCATAATTTTTCGGCACTTGGGGGATTTTGTAATATTTGGCCTCAAGGTTCTTGCAGTATGAAAATGGCTCAGGATCTCCATGGACGGTAACCTCTTATCCATTATGTGTGAATTTCACACATTGGTAGAAGGTTGATGCTACGACTTTCATTGCATGAATCCATGGGCGTCCTAGGAGGATATTGTATGGTAATTCAAGATCCAAGACCTGACATGTGGTTTCCATGAGTGTTGGCCCTACTTGGATAGGGAGCTTAATTATGCCCTGAAACACTCTTTCTTGGTCATCATATGCTCTAAGTATGATGCCCTTGATTTTGTCGATAGAATCTTCTGCTATTTTCAATTGTTTAATGAGGCTAAGAGAGTAGATATTCAAACCTGCACCTCCATCCACCAAGACCCTTTTGATTTTGCTTTTGTTTACAATGGCCTCTAAGTGAAGTGTGCAATTGTGAGATGGTTGGGTAGGGAAATCCTGATTGAAAAATGTAAGGAGATTAGGTGTGATGATATTTGAGACCATAGCTTGGAATTGTTCTGCATCGAGATCTGTGGGGATGGTAGATGAGGCTAATGCTTCCTCAAGGATCTTCTTATGCGCTGATGAGATTTTTAACAACTCCATGATGGAGATGTGTGTTGGCATTCTTTTGAGTTGGTCTACAACATTGTAGCTATAAGGAATGGCTCTTGATGAAGGGACCCTATTTGGTTGGGATGATCCTATAATGGTGACTTTTCCGCCTCTTGTGGTGACTCCACAATCTTCGACATGGATGCCTTTGATAGTAATAACCATGCAGTCTTCATTTAGGGAGGAAATGACTGTTTCATATACATGATTTACACTACCCTTCCCTTTATCATTTCTATTTCCTTTGTTGATGTGATTCGGCATCGGATTCGTGTAGATTTTAAGGTCTTGATTTCCCGTAGGCTGTTCTACATTTATGATTCTTTTTTCAATAAGATCTTGGATGATATTCTTGAGTCTCATACAATTGTTTGTGGTGTGGCCTTTGATTTTGTGGAACTCACACAGTTGATTTTCATTGTACCAAGGAGGTTTGACGCCAGGTTCTTGGTAGTTCTCGAATGTAGGTGCTTTGATGAGTTTTTCGTCAATTAGCTTTTTCATGATGTCCTCAAGTGGTTCTCCCAAAGTAGTGTATTTCTGTTTTGGATAAGTTTTGCATTGAGGTGGTCCTCTTTGGTCATTGAGGTTATTGATGGTTGGGTTGTTGTTGGGTTGATGTGTTGTGTGATGAGTGTTTTGGCGTTGATTTTGGTTTTGCGATGCGGGTGTATTTTGGTGTGGACCACTAATGACCACCTTGGCATCGATGACGCCATCATTAGTGATGTTCTTATTTCTCGCCCATGTTCGAGGTTTATCATTGTAATTTGATGGTGGGCGATTTTTTTTGTTCATGATATGGCGTTGATTCGGCAGGTTGGGTTGCAAGGGCTCTTTCGATGCTAAGCACCTTGGAGATCAGTTGATCATAGGTGGTGATTCCCTGAACCTTGAGGTGGAATGATAAGCGGCTTTCAAGGTTGGTGATAATTGTGCAGACCTATTGTTCCTCTGGCATGGTCCACTTGCTCTGATTGGCCTTGGATCACCATCGTTGAAGAAATGAAGCAAAAGATTCATTTTTTCCTTGTTTTAGAGCGTATAGTTCTTCGAGACTAACATCCATTGCAATGTTACATGCGTAGTTTCTAATGAATTCATCTCTAATTTCCTGGAATGTTCTGATGCATGCGGGTAAGCAAGAGAACCATTCTATAGTGGGGCCTACCAAGCTTCTAGGAAATAGTCACATCAGATAAGTATCGTCATATGCGACCTCCATGCAATGAACCTGGAATTCCCTAATTTGATCTTTAGGGTTTCCCATCCCTTGATATTTGTCAAATTTGGGGATCTCAATTCCTTAGGGAATGGTTTCATTTCTAAGCTCCTATCAAATGGATAGGGACACAAGTTGCTTGATTTTTTGGTTGTTCGCCCCGACTAAAGGTCAAGCACTTGTTGTGATAACAACTTGAGTTGTGTTGTTACATCGCCTTGTGGATCAAGGGGTGGGATAAATGTGTTTTGAGGTGTTGCAATCATGGTTTGGATAGATGGGTTGGTTGGTACATTTTTCAATGGTATCGGTATGTTGTGGCGGGCGAAGTAGGCTTCTACTTGCTTTTGGATGAACAATGCTTGTTGTTGCTCTTGTTGTTGTTGTGCTAGGATTTGTGCTTGTTGTTGCACTTGTTGTTGTTCCAACAACATTTGTTGTTCTGCTTGTTGTTGTGCTGCCAATTCTGCTACTTCTTGCTGCTCTTGGTATTGCTTTAGTGCTTGCTGATATGCTTGCATTTGCGTTGCTTATGCAATAAGTTGTGCTTGAGCTTGTGCTTGTTGTGCTTGAGCTTGTGCTTGCGCTACTTTTTGTTGTAATAAAAGTTGTGCTTGAGCGACCCTTTGTGCTTGTAATGCTTGTGCAGCTTGGGCGGCTTGTTGTTGTTGTTGCAATAAAGCTTGGGCTTTTTGTGCTTGTCGAGCTTGTAATGCGGCTTGTGCAGTTTTGGCAGCTTGTGTAGCTTGAGTGGCTTGTTGCACGGCTTTTTGTTTCTGCACTTGTTGACATCCTCTTTGAAAAGCGGCTTGTAATGTTGTGTCGAATTGGTTTGATGTGGTGAGCGTTGGTGGTGGTGGAGGTGGTGGTGGATTTGGAATGGTGGTAGATAATGATGTGTTGATATTTTGTGTGTTGGATAATGGTATTGATGTGATTGGTCCTTGTGAGACCATGCTCTGTGATGTTGATAGTGTTGCCATTGTTTGTGTATTTATCGTTTGTTGTTGCGATATCAACAATAAATTTTGAGTGTTTGGTGTGATGCTTTGATTGATGGTTGGGATAGTGGTTTGATTAATACTTGGTAGGGGAGGCAACCCCAAACCAAGAAGTGGTATAGATGACAATGGTGATGGTGGGAGAGGTGGAAATGTAAGGGGGGTGAATCCTTGCGAGAGCGTTGTGGTGTCGAAAATGCCCCCTAGTCCAAACATGTCTCCCTCCTCTTGTGAATTTGTGAGAAGGGGTGTTTGTGGTGCTCCATGAAAAGATGTTGATGATGGGTCATAATGTAATGTGAGAGGAACGTTCTTTTGTAATGGATTTTGTGGTATGCTTTGTTCCAAGGTTGTATTTGCATCTACGTTTTGGTTATTAACAAGGGGAAGTGCTTGAAGAGCATTGAGAAACGTGCTTCCCTTGTTAACATTTGGTTGTGTTGGAGCAAATGATGTTGTGATTTGCGGAATGTTTTGTGTGACGTTTTGAGATGGAGGTGTGGATGAGATGGGGATGGTGGCTAAAATTGGAGGAAATGATGTGTCTACTATGGTGCTCACATCAAAATTTGAAGGCAACTTGGCCCCTTGTTTTGTTAGTTCATCTTGGTGTAATTAATTATTTAATTACACTTTAGCATAAGTTTACTTAGGAATATTCTTTTACCAAGGTTATTATTATCCTTATCTTATTGAGTTGTCATTTTTCTCATAATAGGATTAGGGTTTTGCATGTCTTGCTTTTTGCATGATTGCTTTTTTGAAGGCTTTTGCATTATTTGTAAGACAATTCATTCAATATCATAATATTAATTTTTGCTTGCACAAATTTGCTCTGAGAGTTTATAGAACATTTCTTTCATTTTTGTTCTGAATATCTATTGCATGTGATAGGTGATTGCTTGTAGGTGATTCTTGGGGACTGTGAAGTTGGTTTTTCAACTTCTACATGGTATCAGAGCTCCAACCCTGTTGCTGCTTGTTCGTGCTTTGAAGATATTCTCTCACAACTGTTTTTCATTTTTGTTTCAAAAATTTAGCTTCTACTTAGTTGTAGGAAAAAAAAATTCTGGGTTTTGTAGCCAGGGTTGAAATATGAACTAGGTATGTTTTATATTTTTGATATCTTGTATGGATCTAGGGAAAACTACTGTACAAAAATTGGCGTGCGTCATTTTTCTCCTGGCTGAAGGTTTAAAAATTTATTTTTTTCATCTGCTTGCTGGATTAGAAAACAGTTTTTGGGTTTTGTACTTAGCTTCAAAATATTTCTGGGTTTCTATTTTTGTCCACTTATTGTGAACAGATTGTGAAAAAATTAAATCAGAAGTAAACTTTTTTTTTGCTAGAAAACCCATTTCCTGCAAGCTAAATTCAGTTTTTTTGAAAAAATCATAACTTTTTGGCCATGGCGTCGGATTTTCGCAAATGAGATATCATCGAAAAGCTGGTTTTGACCTCTACACAGATTGGAGGTCCTTTTTCATCATGGAGGCAGATGTTAACCTTGGTTTGTGCATGCACTCAGTTTTGTTTTCATGCACTAGGTTTGCATTTTCTCTTTAGTTTATGCATTCTCTCCTTTTACAATCATTCGGTATTGTAATAAATGAACTGATATAAAGTTCCATCAGGGGGGTTTCTTGCATAATAATATGATTAGAGTGTGCATGCACTTTGATCCCCATCTTCATCTTGATTTGTTGACAGCTCGTATGGGTTATCTAGTTTCCTAGTTTCTTTTGGCCACATTTTTTGCTCTAGCTTGACACATATCAGATTCATCAGTTCACACTTCAATTGAGAGATTATGTTTCTTGATCCTCATTGGTTCAGATCCTTCTCAGTTTGAGGGCCATGTTTTTATGGTTAATGTTCTAGAGTTTTCATGGTACTCCTTCCCATGGAAGAGTTTTAGTCACAATTTGGCATCGACATCGAGATACATGGTTTCCAAATTCTGTCATCATTTCATCTACTGTTGCTTCACAGATTCCAGGGTTTTTCTAGTTTGTGAGTTTTTCAGTGTTGTTGCTATCACGTTATCATGATTCCGGTTTTGGTTTCAGTTGTAGACAGAAGTATCTTTCCTTGCTTGTCAGATTGCAGTTCTAGTGTTACTTCACAATGTTCTTCTAGTGCTTCTTTGCAGTAGTCATCTCATTGTAGGGTGGTTTTTTTCCCACTGGGTTTTCCTTCTCTACTTCATTATTGCATTTGTACTTGGGTACCTGATCAGGCCTTGTTGTCGGGACCCATTCATTCATGCTTTCTTGCATTCATTTTAGTTTTAGGTGCATGCTTTTTAGTCTCCCTAAGTTTCACTTATGGGGGGTGTTGGTGTAATTAATTATTTAATTACACTTTAGCATAAGTTTACTTAGAAATATTCTTTTACCAAGGTTATTATTATCCTTATCTTATTGAGTAGTCCTTTTGCTCATAATAGGATTAGGGTTTTTCATGTCTTGTTTTTTGCATGATTTCCTTTTTGAAGGCTTTTGCATTATTTGTAAGACAATTCATTCAATATCATAATGTTTATTTTTGCTTGCACAAATTTTCTCTGAGGGTTTACAGAACATAATTTCTTTAATTTTTGTTCTGAATATTTGTTGCATGTGATAGGTGATTGCTTGCAGGTGATTCTTGGGGACTGTGAAGTTGGTTTTTCAACTTCTACAGTTCAAGCATGTACAACGAAGGGTTAAGTCTCATCATGATGTTGATGATTCTATGGTTGTCTGGATTTTGGAGCATTTCTGTCATTTCCTCGTGAGACATTCCAAAAGTGAGGTCTTCTTCTTGATTATCTTCTTGGGGATGTTGTGATGATGAGAGAGTCAGTGCGTTTCTTGATTCTACTAGATTCATTTCTACGTTGGTTTGACTAAGGTCACTTTAAGCAGGTGTTTCTTTGTTGGCTTCCATGGTCTTCTTGTATTGAGATCTTGTTTGGACCATAAAACAAGGATCAAGAATATGAGAGATGGAATCTCTTGATTCTTTGGATTTGATCTCTATTTTATGTCCCAAAGTGTAAAATTTTAAGATACGTCTTGAGGATCAAAAGGGATGATATGATGTTAGGAATGGATGATATGGATGCTTTTTGACTTTTGATCAATCTTGAGTAAGACACTAGGCTTTTAGGACTTTGGATTTTTATTGGATTTTGAGTTTTTTGAGGTTTGGTCCTTGACCTTGATTTGCTTTTGATTGGGATGTTTTGAACAAAAAGACCCTAAGATATTTGATGATGATCTAAGAGGTGGCTTTGTTCAAAAGATGATAATTTGGATAAGTGTGAGAAGAAGGATGCATCTACCCACACCTATTCAAACAAGATGATAGCTTTTGCTAAGTATATGGAGAAGGATTCATCTACATATACTAAGCTACGCAAGATGATTTGGATAATTTTGACCAAGAATATGCAAAAGGATGCATCTACACATGCTTAGCCAAAGGTGTTCTTGATAATGTTTTCAAAGATTTTGCCTCAATGATTTTGATGATTGTTTGGATTTTTCCATAAAGCCTAGTATCAAGGATGATTTCAAGATTTATCAAAAGGTGATGATGTGGTGAATTTTGTTTTGATGTTTAGGTGGATGGATGAAAGATTTTGATAATGTTTTGACCCTAAGATGAACCTAAAAGGACACTTTGTTTGATTTAGATCTAGGTATTGAAGAGCATGCAAATGCTTCCTAATGACCTTTGTCACCAAGAAATGATGTCATGTGAACAACGATTTTCAATCAATGATTTGTGCTTTTGGGATTTTGGTGAAGTTTTCAACACACATGAAAGTTCATTTTGCTTAGCTTTGCTTAATGTCTTTATTTTACCAAAAAACACTTTCTTCAATTAGGTTTTCAAACTAAAGACATCCAATGTCTTAATTTCTTCAAACCCCACAAGATATATTATGTGGAAATTTAATGAACTTAAGGCAAGGGGTTTTCCTATTGTTTACTTAAGAAGACAAATTGAGATTTAATCCAATGCTTAGAAACCTCTAAGGATGTGAATCCCAAGGGAAAGCAATAACATATGGATTGAGTCAATAGTATTTGTCTTCAAAAGGGTTTGAAATTTGGATTATGTTAAGTGTTTGTTTTCATGATGTTTTCGAACAAGCAATGCATTTCGTAACCCAAGAATAAGTACAATCCTATGGATGTGAAAGATAATATTTATTGGATTCCCACTTAGACAAGTCCAGCTATGCTTATCTCTAGCAAATGGTTAGATGCTTGACCCCACTGGCTCCCCTCTACGACACTTACTTATACAGGGCAGTCAAGCATCAACACCCATGAAACTCCCATGGCATGCTTTCCATTTCTACTAGAAGACCATAAAAGTGTGGGGCGGCTTCAGAACAACCGTTCTTGCACCAACAAATAGATAAAAGGATTTTGGAATATTCTATCACATGGGTTCTAGTAAGGACTTTCCGTTCATGGAGATTGACCCATACGGCAAGATTCCCCTTTCGGATCCATCTTGTCAGAATCAACCGTGTGATATTAGCATTTCTTCCAATATCCACATTTATATCCTGGCTAAAAATACTCTTGGCTTTAGAGTGTTATCGGTTGAGTCGTTCCCTTGGGTGATTACTTTTTCCCACAAGGCAGGCCCTCTAAAATAAACAAAAGTGAACGAAGAACAAAATCAGTAACTCAATCAATCTTTGATGGCAACAAAGAGAGAGAATGTACGTGAAAATGCCTCCACTCACACTCGCACAGTAGTTTGTTCAATTTTAAGCCCAAATTGAAGTGTGGGGGTGATTGCTTTATCTCAACCCAAAGTCATGGAAAATACCTTTTGATTCTCAAGATTGCTATAAAGCACGAGAGAAGCGCATACGTCCTTTTCCAATGCCTTTAGTCTAAGTAAGCCCTCACGAAAACACAACTACACTTGTTCTTTTTAAACCTTCAAAGCAAAATGTGAGTACATTTTAAAGCACCAAATGAAGTGTGAAATTTTGCCTTGTTCAATTGTTAATCCAAAACAAAATCTAGTAAGTTGTTGATCCTAAGGTTCTTTTTAATCCCCTTGCAAGAAGTAAACAAAAAAAAAGAATCATTTTTAAACCCAAATGAAAGCTAGTGTTCTAAAGAAAGAAAAGGATGACAAATTATTTGAAGACGTGTTAAACAAACACTTAAGTGTTAAAAAACACTTTGATTAGACCCCATATCATCTCCATACTTCTATTTCCTTTGCTTTTGGCTTCCAACCTACAAAGTAGAAAATAATCAGATTCTGGAAGAAATACATAAGTTAAAAAGATAGAAAACAGTAAATAAATAAGTCATGAATTAAAGTACATGCTAAAAAACTAAATTCTCCCTTTTTCTATTTTCCAACGTCGTAATTCGTGAAGGCATCGCTCTTACAGCGTCGCTTTACCAATCAGCGGCGCTCTGTGTTGGGACAGAGAGCACGATTGCATCGCTCTTTTCATCCAGCGGCGTGGTTCTTGAAAGCGTCGAAGTTTTGAAATTTTTAAAACAAGGTGAGATCGACGAGTCCAACGGCGCAATTTTGAATTTGAAATTTTGGCGGGATGAGCCCAACGATGCTAAAAAAGTGATGCTGATGAGCCCGTGGTGCTAAAACTGTGATGCTGACGAGCTCGCGGCGCGAAAACAGCGACGTTGACAAGCCCGCATTGGAATTTCCTGTGTGTCAATAAAAACGCGAAATTTTCACAAAAAGGTTAGAATAAATGGAATGTAGCCCTCCTTCTAGCACCAAATGTGTGAACCCAAACCTAGGCACCTACAAAACAACATGATTAAATAAGTTAAACAAGGAAATGCAAGCCTAAACATGGATTCCCCATGAGATTCATTAACATAACTCAAATTAGGAAGAAAATGCTTAAAAACACAATGAAATCTCAAAAAACAAGATTGAATCCTAATTAAGCAAGCAAACTCTTAATCCCACAGGGGAATTGGTGCCAATTTGATGTGGAAATTTGGCCCTTTCCCAATTCCTATGATTGCAAGCTTCGATATGTAGACTTGATGATGAACTTTGATCCACTTTTGATGATGAATGATGGAGACTCCAAGCCAAATCTGCAAAAGAACCTAGCTAAGAACTCAAATGATGGATGAAAATGGCTAAGTATTTTAGCATGGTAACTTTGCTTGAAACGTGGATGATCAAATGAGGAGAGGAGCTCTTCATTTATAGGATTTCAAGATGGATGAAAGTCCAATTTTGAGAAATGTGGGACTAACATTCAACCAATAGCAAGATGCCACTTTTCAAGCTATGAATGGATGATGGTTGTGCAAGATTTAGGGTTTCTGCTAATAAATGCCAATATTTGAAATTCAAATTTGTTGAAATGACATGTGTAGACACCTAAAAATGGTCTGGAGAATCTAATTAATTGAATACGACTTATTTGATTAATTAATCTTAAATTCTTGTACTTAGTAAATAAATAGAAATATTTATTTATATTAAGTTCATTTATTAATTCTTCTATTTTTCTCTCCTAATTAAATAAACAAAATCAAAAACTTTGTTTTATTTAATTATTATCATTTTCATCATATTATTTCTCTCTTAATTAAATAAACAAAATTAAAAACTTTGTTTTATTTAATTATTATCATTATTACTTCTATCTTAAAATTAAATACACAATTTAAATAATTTGTGTTATTAAAATCACCTTTCTTCTTAATTAAATAAAGATTGCTAAAAATCTTTTATTTAATTATCATTCTCCTTTTAATTTAATAAAACAAACCCTATAGTTTGATTTATTAAATTATTTATTCCTCCTTTTTGCTAAATTTAAATAAATTAAAAATATTTAAATTTATGCATAAAATTTTGCACTATTCACTCACCAATAAATATTTATTTCTCACCAATCAAATTAATGGCACTGCCATTCACGGGAAAAGCTTCAGGGAAAATTTGCAGGAAGTTCTCTCAACAACCTTCCACCCACCTTCCCTCTTATCTTGCCTGGTGTTTTCATGGGGAGAAACCATTCTCCATGATCAGCTCCTTCTTCTCATCCCATGCCTTTGGATTCTCCAGAGGAAATCACAGCCCCTCATCCCGGTTTCCTGTGCAATTGTGCTGCCGTGAAAGCTATAAATACAGCTCTTAGGCTACACAAAAAGGATCCCAATTTATGCAATCTTACTCTGCAGGTTTCCAAAGCATTCAAGCATCCAAATCATCCAACATTCATCCAACATTCATCCAGCATTCATCTAGCGTCCAGCATTTGCAGTCATGGCTGCCATTAGAATAGAATTTGCACATTTAGAGCATATTAGAGTAGAATAATTCATTTCTCATTCTCTAAGTGTCACTTTAATGGTTTTATTAGCTTACAAATCTGAGAGCTAAGTAAATTAGAGAAGTCTTTAGAGTTAGAGAGCAATAGGATAGATTTCTGAAGCTTTCTAGTTTAAATTAGTTTAAATTTATTAAGTTTTAGATGCAATTATCTTATTTAGAAGCGTAGATGCATATTTTAGCTTGTTTCCCCCATTCTACAGCTTACAAATTGGCGCCCACCGTGGGGAAATACCCCGTATTTTGCTAACTTTTTGAAAATCTTGTCGTACAGGTATCGGCGTGAAAGTTTTCGCGGGATCGAGAGTTTTTGCAGCGCGTCGGGATTCTGTTTTAGCGCGCCGGGTTCCTGTTCCAGCGCGCCCGGTTACTATTCCAGCGCGCCGAGTTTCTGTTCCAGCGTGCACGGTTACTGTTACAGCGCACCTGGTTTCTGTTCCAGCGCGCCACTTTTTCTTCTTTAAAAGCATTTCTTTCATCTGGATCTGACGCGTCCGCGGCCAGTTTTTATTTCTGTCTTTTCTATTTGGTTAAAACTTACCAATCCTAGGATAGAAATGGAGTAAAATTTACCAATCCTAGGATAGAAACATCACACTTCTTTTTGAGGTTTTAAAATTGAACATCTTGCTTGTCATGGAGCAATATCTCCATTAGAAGTAAATCATTTGTCTTTTGGGTTTAAAAAGAATAACATTTTGCTGTGATTGGGTGATAGGTTTATGCTCTCCCCTTGACTGGGTGCATCAGAATACCAGACTCACCATTTACTTTATGCAATCTTATGCTTTCTTAAAACCTTTAGACAGGCCTGCCGTAGTGGGAAAAAGTACTCACCCTACGGGAACGACCTGAGTGGGGACAGCCAAAAGCCATGGTATTCCAACCCACTTTAAAATTTATGTAAATTTGGGGAAACCCTCTTTCAACGGAAGTGCACAGGATAACCATCCCCAAAATCTTTATTTTAAAGATTGGGAGGTCTCTCGAGGGAGTTTATCCATTTTCCGCTCCGAACGGAAACCCTATCTAAGAACCTAGAAATAGAAGCACGCCTGTCAGTTTCCAAACATTGTAATACTCGGCGGTGCAGGGGCGGGGAAGAATCTACCCTCAAGCACTCACCATATAATTGCCAAGGACTGTTTGCTCAGGGGATCCGGTATCCACTTCCGTCACTCTAAGTACGCACCTGGAAAAGACAAAAACACGGGCGCCCTCTAGGGGGTGACATGGCTGTGTGAGTCAACGCAATTCCAAGCTGTGGGCCGTTCGAGTATATAACGATGACCTTTTGTCTCTAGGAGTGAGTCTGTTTGAGTTGTCTTATCTTGTTATCAAACCAGTGAAAATCAAGAAGAATCATTGATTCTTAAGAACATACACTACTTGTTTAAAGATTCTAGGATTTTAAATACAACCATTCTATTCTTGATTGCTATGTTTTCTATCATCAAACTCAGATAAGATCATCACAAAATCCTTAAAACACTTGTGGATTTCTCATGATTCGAGATTGGGTATCCACCAAGTTTGTCAAGAGATCTCTTGCCAAACGAATCCGAAAACCAAAGAGAACACTTGCATACAAGCAACTCCTAAGAAAACAAAGATTTTTGTATCAAAGCAGGAAATTTCTACTCCAACATAGAACTTTTATTCATAGGTATCACGATTTCTCTAGAGGTTATACAGACGACTACGCTGTAGCTCCCTTAGATTCACAAGCTTATTTCCAAAGAAGAGCTCTTAGACAACACCACAATCATAGCCAGAGAATTCGTCCAGAATACATTCCACAACCAGCCATCCAATATGATACAAGACCAAGTGAGTTTCACAGAATAAGATAGTTTTTATGTCTTAAAAATCTTAAGGTCATAGTTTTAGCGCGCCCAGTATCTATTTTAGCGCGCCCAGTCTCTGTTTCAACGCTCCCGGTATCTGTTTCAGCGTGCCCGGTCTCTGTTTTAGCGCTCCTAGTATCTGTTTTAGCGCTCCCGGTATCTGTTTCAGCATGCCCGGTCTCTGTTTTAGCACTCCTAGTATCTGTTTTAGCGCACCTGGTCTCTGTTTCAGCGCGCCCGGTATTTGTTTAAGCGTGCTCAGTCTCTGTTTCAGCGCGCCTGGTATCTATTTTAGCGCGCCATAAAACCCAAAAAATAGAGAGTTAATAGGACATTTTGTAAGCTTGCCCATATCGAATACAAGGTTTCCATCAGTTCAAAACATTTTTTTTCACAATCCCGAACACTTAAGTCACGCAAAAGTAAAAAGCTTTACCCCTACACCTAGATCTTGCAGCATCTTGCATAGTGTCATTTTCACCAAGATTTGAGTTTTTCTGTCAAAGTTTCCCCATCAAGGATTCTATCATCCTTTCATCACGAAACTAGATAAGACGAAACCAGATTTTAAAACAACAACCTTGGCACTTATCCAATCAAATCCAAGATCAAAATCTAGAGTAAACTTTAAACGTTTGTATGCCTATTTTCACACGAGCAGCATATCAAAAACAACAAGAACAAGAAAATGAAAGAATAGCAGCCATGGCTGAAGAAAACCCTTGGGGACGATATAGCAACACTGATCCTCTTATTAACTCACATGAGAAAGAAATAACTGCAGAGGAAATCGAGAAAGTTCAACAAGACCCTCATTTCCATAAATTTATGGAAAAGATGCTAGAGCAAGACATGGAAAAGTATCTTCTCCTATTAGCTGACAAAGGTGCTAAACTTCCTAAAGACTTTGACGTCAATCAACTCAAGGAAACAGCCACACCTAACTCAACTAGTATAGAAAATCCAAATCAAATAGATGCTTTGACAAGACAAATCCAACAATTGCAATTACAATTTCAAAATATCCAACAAGGGCCAACAAAGAGATATCTATTACAAGACATTTGCCCTTATCCATTTGACTCAAGCATTAACATGATACCATTTCCAAGGTATTGTGAGTACCCAACATACAACAAGTATAATGGAAGAACCGATCCATTTGATCACGTACGAGAATTTCGAGCCATGAGCATAGAGTTCGCACACGAGGACTCTTACCTACTACGATTATTTCCAAGGAGCTTAGGGAACACTTGCATGGAGTGGTTTTCTAAATTAGAACCTGGGATTCAATCCTTTGAAGAACTAATCAATAGGTTCATAACACACTTCTCATTCAACATCCAACATGGGGTAACCTTAAAAGAACTTTACAACACCAAACAAGCAAAGGGCGAAAAATTTCTTTCCTTTCTCCAACGATGGAGAAGGCTATTTGCTAAATACCCTAGATCTATTCCTGAAGAGGAGAAGATAGAGATGTTCATTGATAACTTAGTAGAAGACATGAATTATAGATTGGACTTACAATGTCCATCCACATTTGAACAAGTTATCGAAAAGGGGCTCAAAATCGAAGAGGCTCTAATCAAAAGAGGAACAATCAAACATTTCACTGAAGGTTCAAACAATAACCATTCCTCTAACAACAACAACGAAAAGCCAAGATTTTGGCAAAAGAACAAGAATACTGATACCATGATCGATACACATACACCTAAACCAGTATTCACCTTGACACCAACTACTACAAACAAACAAAACAATGGTTTTAATGTCAAACAAAGTAGTGATCAAGGAAATAATCATAACAGTGGAGAAACGAAAACCCAATCATTCCAACGATCCTCCAATAAAAGAAAATTCACACCGTTAGGACAATCATTGGAATCAGTCCTCAAAGAACTTTTAAACGAAAAACTCATTCAAGTACAAGAGGCTAGAAATTGGGACCCTCAAGTCAAACCATCATGGTGGAATGACTTACATTACTGTCACTATCATCAAAATAAAGGTCACATGACTGAAAATTGTTGGCAATTAAAACATGCGGTACAAGACCTCATAGATCAAAAGAAAGTATTCGTAGAAGGCCCTCAAACAAACAAAGATCATACAACATTCAAAAATCCTCTACCCAATTATCAGAAGGGAGAATCTTCTTCCGCAAACACCAAAGGTAAGAACATTGGTTATATTTATGATGCAACAATCCTTTGTTTTTCTGCTGCCAAAGAGGATGAAGAGTTATGCAATCAAGTCAATCAAAACAACGACATTACATCTACCAATTTGGTACAACATATGGACAAATCCGAAAACCAAATCAATGTAGTCACACTCAAAGGGAAACAAGAGTACCAATCGGTTAATGCCACAACAAGGGCACAATCCAAAGTTATATTGAAAGGAGCATCAATATCATCCCCATCAGTGGATCCCCCCTCCAATCACTATAATCTCATCGATCAATTGTAGAAAATACCGCACAAATATCAATCTTGGAACTTTTGAAGATTTCCCCATCACACAAAGAGGTTCTTGAACAAGCTCTCATATCAACTACGTACCTAACAATCTAGATGTGTGTCAATTCCAAGCTATGGTGGGACATCTATCTGCACCTCATTGCCTTTCATTTTCTGAACATGATGATGTATCACTCACCCACCCGCATAATTCCGCCCTTCACATTGAAGTCCTTATCCATAAACATCGTGTAAAACGTGTCCTGATAGATGGAGGGGCTGGTTTAAATATTTGTACCTTAAAGCTGATTCGTGCACTAGGATACTCAGATGAAGCCATTGATACAAGAAGAAAAATCACAATCAAAGCATATGATGAAGAAGAAAGGTCCTCTAAAGGATTGATCATATTACCCATTCAAGTTGGGCCTATTGTCCAAAAAGTGGTTTGCCAAGTCTTAGATAGGGAACTGACATACAACATACTGTTGGGACGCCCTTGGATCCATGATATGCAAGCAGTACCTTCTACCTATCATCAATGCCTGAAATTTCCCGTCAATGGACAGGAGGTAACAATCACAGCAGACTACAATGACACCCAAGCTTGTCATACATTGAAGACATCTCAGGATACATTCATACCTAACAATAGAGAAGTTGGCACATCAGATAGTGAGCAACAACAGAGCTTCATTTCAAAGTGGCTTCCAAAACAACAAAAATCACAAGAGATAAGGGTGGCACAATCTAACTCTTCAAATGTTGAAGAACAATTGGCTCCACTCTCACATCAATTCACCAAGGAAGTACAAATAAGTGACAAAGGAATAAGTGAATATGGTGTTGGACACTCATTTCATCTATCACAAATGTTACCCTCCTTACAAACATATGGACAGCCATCTACAAACACCCACACTTCAGAACAATCTACAACAACATTAGATGGCAGATTTGTAAAAGCTGGGAGCTTAGATGAAGAATCAGAAGATAAGGCCATACTAAACTGGCTTTATAAGGATGAGGAAGCCCCCGCTTCCACAAGTAACATTATAGAGACAAATCAATATGGGAAAGGAAAAACTATTCTTGAGAAGATGGGATATTCAGGACAGGGACCTCTTGGGTTAAGGAAACAAGGCATAACAGAACCAATCCAGCCTCTTACGCTCCAACTTAAGGATAAAACTAGACTAGGATACACAGAAAAAGCAAGAGCAGAAATCACCAATAAAACTGTGGAGCGTATTCTTCAAATAAGAGATAATTCTGAAATAGATTCAAATGAGTATGAGTGGGACAACTTATCAGAAGTTTCTTATGAAGATATTCAGGTTGACATTATCAAAAAGTATACCCCCAATCACGAGGAGGGTCAAAGCTCAAGTTTTAATCCTATTGTCTTTGAAACACAAAATTGTGATGACTCAAGTGAAGATGAACGGACATCGATTGAGATAAATGACGTGGAAGAAAATACCTTTGTAGGCCTCGACATAACCACAGACAACCTGGACGACATTTCCGTCTGAGCTTTCACAATCGCCGACCTCAACCCATCTAATGATTCGTTGCCTTTACTACATCCCGAACTTATCGAATGGGAACCCCAACATCCTATCAATCTCCCTATTTTTGACAATGACTCCTCCATTATTAACTACCTTTGCTGTGAGGAATCTGATACTTGTTCTACCAATACTTCTTTTAATGACGCTTTTAGGCAGGAGGATGCCAAGCCTTCCAGTTGCAAAAATATGAAAGAAAAAAATGGATCTAATGGTGAAAACCATTCTATGGCAGTATTTGATCCTAAAATAGTAAAAATAAAGAACGCATCCGATGGCGAAAACCTCATTGAGGCACCAAAGGATGGAAGGTTTGACATCCTCCCGCAACATTACCATGAAAGATCATCAGTATTGATAGAACCCACACAGTCTATTAATATTGGCACAACAGAGAAAGCAAGAATACTACACCTGGCCGCATCCATGACAGATACAGAAAAGCCAGATTTTATCAAATTCTTTGAAGAACGATGCATCAATTTTGCTTGGTCATACTCTGACATGCCAGGCTTGGACACAGATCTCATTATGCATCACTTATCCTTACCGTAAAACAGAAGCTGAGAAAAATGCATCCACATGTTGCATTATTAGTGAAAAATGATTTGAAGAAATTACTAGATGTTGGATTCATCAGATCTATTGATTATGCAGAATGGATATCCAACATTGTGCCTATTTCAAAGCCAGATAACACCATTATAATATGTACTAATTTTCAGGATTTAAATAAGGCATGTCCAAAGGATGATTTTCCTTTGCCAAACATAGACATGATTGTAGATCTCACAGCCGGTCATCAAATGCTATCACTCATGGATGGATTTTCAGGATACAATCAAATCAAGATAGCTCCTGATGACCAGGAGAAGACAGCATTTACATGTCCATGGGGCACCTTTTCCTGGAATGTCATGCCTTTTGGGTTAAAGAATGCAGGAGCTACATACCAGCGAGCTATGACAACAATCTTCCATGATATGATGCACACCTTCATGGAGGACTATGTGGATGATATCTTAGCAAAGTCTTACACCAGGGAAGGACATCTAGAGATATTGGCCAGAATATTCGACAGATTGGAAAAATTCAAAGTCAGATTGAATCCTAAGAAATGTGCCTTTGGAGTAACATCAGCAAAACTCCTAGGATACATAGTTTCTACAAAGGGAATTGAAGTAGATCCAGCAAAAGTCCAAGCCATTATGGAAATGCCACCTCCTAAGAATATCAGTACATTAAGATCTCTACAAGGTCGACTACAGTCCATCAGAAGATTCATCTCTCAACTAGCCGATCGGTGTCATCCATTCAACCACCTTTTGCATAAAAATGTGCCTTTTAAATGGGATGAACAGTGTGAGAGTACTTTCAATCAAATCAAGCATTATCTGATGACACCACCAATCTTGGTACCACCCAACGAAGACAAGCCATTGTTGCTATATATCGCAACAACAGATATTTCTTTAGGAGCCTTGCTAGCACAAGAGGATAAAGAAGGAAAAGAACAGGCAATATACTATATCAGCAGGACACTCAATGGACATGAAGTAAACTACACCTTCATTGAAAAATCATGCTTAGCAGTAATATTTGCAACACAAAAATTGCGACATTATATGCTCACTCACACTATCAAGCTCGTTGCAAAAATTGATCCTCTCAAGTATTTACTGAGCAAAGCAGCTTTAACAGGAAGGTTGGAAAAGTGGGTCATGCTCCTCAGTGAGTTTGATATTCAGTATGTTGAAAGGCGAGCTATCAAAGGACAAGCCATCGCCGACCAATTAGCAGAAGCTCCATTATCTGGCAGTCATCCTATGACCATGGAATTTCCCGATGCAGATATCCTCAATATAACAACACAACCATGGCAACTCTACTTCGATGGATCCTACACACAACATGGATCAGGGGAAGGAATTCTATTTGTCACACCTCTTGGGCACACAATCCCGCGATCATACAGGCTTACCTTCCGTTGCACTAACAATGTGGCAGAATATGAAGCTTTGATCCTTGGAATTAAAGTGGCTATTGAATGGAAAATCATAGAATTACAGGTGTATGGAGACTCCCAGTTAATCATCTACCAAGTCAACAATGATTACCAGACTAAGGATGACACACTGATTTTGTACAAGAGGCTGGTGGATGACCTAAGAAAATACTTCATAGACATCAAATTTGAGCAGATACCAAGATCAGAGAACAAAGCAGCAGATGCCATGGCCACAATAGCATCTCTTCTACAAATGCCTGAAACGCAAGATCATTATCAATTTATTGTTGAACAAGTGTCAAATCCTGCATACGCAAATCCCAAATCTCAAACCATAAGCCTTTTGGATAATGCCCAATCCTCCATTTATGGAGACATTTATGCTTATCTGAAAGATAATATCTTACCACCAGATCTTTCTCGCAACCAAAAGCGCAACTTCATACGCCAATCCGCCAAACATACCATTATTGCCGACACCCTTTACCGTCGAGGCCTAGATGGTACTCTTTTACGTTGTTTAGAACACGACGAATCCGCTTCCGCTTTACACGAGGTCCATGAAGGAATTTGTGGAACACATTCAAGTGGATTATCTTTAGCCAAGAAACTCCTTCGTTTGGGGTATTACTGGCCACACATGGAACAAGAATCTTATCAGTTTGTCAAAAGATGTTCAAAATGCCAGATCCATGGCAATCTTATACATGCACCAGCACAGGAGTTGCATCCATTTGCAACTACATGGCCTTTCTGTCAGTGGGGATTAGACCTGGTAGGGAAAATTCACCCATCTTCATCTAATGGACACAAGTTCATTATCACAGCAACTGAATATTTTACAAAATGGGTGGAGGCAGTTCCTTTAACCACAATCACTGGAAAGCAAATATCATCTTTCATTCTTAATTATCTCATTTGTAGATATGGGATACCCCAGTCAATCATCACAGATAATGGCAGGCCTTTCAAAAACCAAGACATCCAAGAACTGTGTGAAAAGTTCCACATTCAACATCGCTTTTCAACCCCGTATTACCCTCAAGGTAATGGGCAGGCAGAAGCTTCGAACAAAACAATCCTCAAGATTCTCAAGAAGACTGTAAATGAAGTGGGACGTGATTGGCACGTTCAGCTAAATCCTGCTCTTTGGGCTTATAGGACTAGTATCAGAACACCAACAGGAGCTACACCATATGCTCTTGTCTATGGATTAGAAGCAATACTACCTATTGAGGTAGAAATTCCATCCCTTCGAGTCTCACTAAAGGGACTCATTTCAGATGAAGATTATAGGGTCTCTCGACTTCAGGAATTAGAGCTACTCAATGAACGTCGACAACAAGCTGTCAATCATTTGACAGCCTATCAACAAAGGATGTCTAGGAACTATAATCATAGGGTTAAGCCTAGAGTCTTCCAGATCGGAGACTTGGTCCTACGGGAAAACCCTAGAAATCAAGCAGACAGAGAAAAGAAGGGAAAGTTTGAACCTAACTGGATAGGACCTTATGTCATCATATCAGTTTATGGATCAGGAGCATATCGACTGTCTACACCAGAAGGAGACATGTTGGAGGAGCCCATGAACAACATTCATCTCAGGCGATTCTACACTTGAGGATATCCAGTGCACGGTCAATAAAGTTGTCTTGATGAAAACCTGGCAAACAGGCGTCATGATGAGAAAAAAAAAAAAAAGGACACAATAAAAACAAGTGATGAAAACCTGGAAAACAGGCGTTACTTGTGATTTTCACCAAACTCCTCTATCTATTGGGTACAGTGTTGTTACGATTGTTTCCTTTCATATCATTTCCATCTATCATTTGGGATTATCACTATCCATATCATAGCAAGGATACCAGGTTTTACCCTAACTTGGGGGCAACATCCTAATGTTATCTGGTACAAGTAGACTTTCAGCTTGCATGGAAGGGCAGTCAAACACGACAACCTCAAGTGGCAACCCATCAAAATCCAAAAACATCAGAAAATTCAAAATCCAAAAACATCAGAAAATCCATCAAAATCCAAAAACATCACAAAATCCAAAATCCAAAAAACATCGAAAAATCAAAATAGAGTCTACATCAGTCAAAAGTGGAGTCTGTGTCAGTCGAACTACGTGGTCTCTGCGTATATAACGTAGGCAAGACTAATCTTTGATCAGTCCCCGAGACCCCTAGGATAGGTCTTTAGATCACATCATTTGGTCAAACGTTTGGAAAAATCATGCACACATCAGCACACACATCTCAACACTGATGATCTAATCTGAATAATGATTTGAAAATACATTAAGTAGAATTTGAATTGTTGTGCTTTTTATCATTTGATTATCATTTCTTTGGAGCAACTCAATGATGTATTGAACTAGAGAAGTAAGGAAGAAGAATGATACCTTTTCTTTGTTTACTGTTTGTGAATTAATCATTATTGTTTTGTGAATTGTCGTGGGAAATGCTCTACCAAGTATCATGGATGACATTCAAATTCACTTAAGAAAATGATTAATTCTTGTTTGTTTACGCAAGAAATGCTCAGGTCATCATTGGTCTATCTTATACCATGATGCTTGTGTTCGCTTGCAATATCAAAAATCATGAAAGAAATACTCAGGTCATCATTGGTCTATCTCATATCATTGATGCTTGTATTCGCTTTCAACATTTTTAAAAGCTCAGTGATGATACAAAGCAGAATAAAATGATTATTGAAGTGACACTTAGATTTGCATTAATAAAATAGGCATTTGCATGGTTAACATAGATTGCATTCATAATAATACATCTGCAGAGTACTGGCGACACAAGTTCCAATGATTCAATCGCAAATGATGTTATCTTTCGTTACTAAAGACTGAGTATACTTGACACATGCACATAGGATCATATCTTCATCTCATCATAAATTCACAATAAAATTGCATTTCATGACATCATATACATGTTATGTTACACCATTCAGTTATCCATACATCATTTACACTTACATCATCACATATTCATCATACATTTCATTTACATACATTCATTTACATTTACATGTCATCAGTCATTCCATTTCATTTGCATTCCATCTCATTTTTCATACATCATTTACACTTACATCATCACATATTCATCATACATTTCACTTACATACATTCATTTACATTTACATCTCATCAGTCATTCCATTTCATTTGCATTCCATCTCATTTTTCATACATCATTACATTTCATTTTCATTTACATACATCATTCCATTTCATTTCATCAGTCATTCCATTTCATTACATTTCATTTTACACTATCATACATCATTACATTTCATTTACATTTACATCTCATCATTCATAAAAAATCATCTACTCATTTATCATTACAATTAAATCACATTTCATCGCATATCATTCTATTCACATCTCATCATCCATCACATTTTATCTATCATACATTACATCTCATTAAGAAAAGAAATACATCCATCACATCAATACATCATAAAATCAATGCATCCATCACATAAATCATGTAAAATCGTATCATAAATCAAACGAACCGCTGCACAAATATATCTCATCAAGTGTCAAGTATACAATGAAGTCTGAAAAATAATGAAAATAACATCATGTCAAAAATGGCTGTATCAATCTCTCAATGGGTACACATATAATCTCAAGTAGTACTCCCACCAGAAGGAGCAGGTCTCGCACTAGTATCAGCACCACCACCAGACGTCCCAGGATCTCTCGGATCTCTCGGCAGAGGCTGTGTCACACCTCTACTCACTGTCCTCAACCGAGTCCTCTCTGAACGCGACTGTGCATAGCTGACTCTCTGCTCTGGGGGGCATAGCTCATGGTAGCGGCTCCGGTAGAACTCAATCTCAGCACCGGCTCACATGGCCTCACGCATATAATCCGCTACAGAGGTCCCATCTGCCACTCTCTGTAACCTCTCTACAGTCGCCTGTGTTGTCTCAGCTGTCCGTCTAATGGTATCCCGCCCTGCAGTCAAGGCCGTGATCTGTGCCTGGGCGGTGGACAACTGTGCTCATAATCCTATCACCTGAGCCTGTACGATCGCTGCTACCTGTAATGCCCCATCTCTCTCACTAATCAGTGATGTAATCTGGGTCTGAGCAGTGGCTAGCTGTGCCTGCGTCTAAGCCTGAGTCTGAGCTAATAACCCCTGCACCTGTGCTAGCTGACCCTGCAATGTCTGCACCTGCACCTGTAAGCCTGCCACCTCTGAGGGATTTGCCGATGAAGACATAACAGCCTGCCTCTTACGAGGCGCACTGGAGGATGGCTCTGATGAAACTGCTACGCTCGGACCCCTCCCATCTCTGCCATCATCGTCACTGCTATCATCACTGCTACCAGAGCTCTCATCACTATCGGTCTCCGAGCTGCTCTCCACATCCACATCAACATCCTCCTCTCGACCCCGTCTCTGACCAACCTGAACACCCCCTGCTGGTGCTACTGCTGGTGCTACTGGTGCTACTACTGGTACTGTCGCTGGTATAGGTGCTGGCTCATCTGGAATAGTGATCCGTGGAGGAGGATGTAGAGCCAGATACTCTCCATACTCAGGAGTAATAGGCGCCTCGACAATATCCCGCCGAACATCCCATGTTGATGGTTGTAGAGCACGGTAACCCTCAACAAGTGCCCCGTAAGGCAAGCTGGGACCCCAATCGGGAACATCAATCCGTCGCCGTCCATAATGTGCTACACCCAATGGCATGCACTGCACAATACCATACTGTCTGTACACATGACGAAACAGGAACCGCTCCAAAACCCTGGGGCTCTTCCCGATCAAATACATAGAATCGGACAAGAACCCCAACTCAATATCATCATCGTCCCAGGCATCACAGTCTAGGTACGGACGTCAGGTCACTACCTCTATATCATCAACGATCCGTCTCCAATACTCAAGCTTACCCATCATATGCTGGGTAGGCCTGCCTCTATATCGAAATACATATGGCCTCATCACTGGTCTGGCCAACACTGGTACGGGACGCGTAACAGCAATATGCTCCCAGGCCCATACCTGGAGAAGGGTAGCCCCTGCAGATAAACTACTGCCGCCGAGATATACTACCCAATGCAAATCATGATATAATTGGGCAAGCATGCACATGCCCCATGCATATCTCTTCCTATGGACCACCAGGCCCTCTAGCACACGACCCCATCCAAGCGATAGACCATTTGACCTCTTATCAGGACAAATGAATCCACCAATGAAACTCGCCAAAAAAGAAGGAAGAGGAGCATATGACTCATATATATCTATCCATGGGATCCACTCTCCTGCAATGTGAGGATCCTGGAAGACTCTCTGCATAGCCTCTACACCACCAACCTCCTCCGAGTCGTGAACCACAATCTCTCCAACAAACAGTATGCGAAGAATACGCCATACATCCTCTGGCGTCACTGTCATCTCACCAGTAGGTAAATGAAATGTGTTGTGGTCACTATGCCACCTCTCCGCCAAAGCTGTCAATAGACCCCTATTGAGTCTAATATGGGGCATGTCCAACAATGTAGCCAAACCACAGGTAGCAATATGTTGTCTCTCATCAGGAGACAGTCGCGAAATCATATCAAACGGCTAGGGGAACTGCTCCCGCACCTGGATCACATCCAACTGCTCCTGTACTCATGCACAACAAAACATTTTTATCAGAATATCAAAGATCATCAAATTTTCAAACATTGTGCTTTTACCTATCAACCTATCAAATCATCACGGAACTCTCATCTATCAATTGGGTTCAATCATTCAAAATGCATAAATTATTCCTCGCCTATCATGAGGGTAATTATATCAATCAATAGATCTCGCTCATCATGAGATCGTTTCCCATATATTTTAGTCAAAGAACAAAACTAAATAGAATAAAAAACAAATCGACGAAAATCAAAACGCACAATGTTACATCAATCTTTACCCAAAACGCTACAAAATCAACCAAATGCACTAAAAAATCTGGCGCGCTACACAAATCCCTGTACGCGCTACAGATCTATCCATGTGCGCTAATATTTCTGGCGCGCTACAAAAATTCATAGACGCGCTGCAAAACTTACCACGCGCGCTAAAACTGCTGGCGCGCTGCAAAAATTACTGAACGCGCTACGCTATAGACCAGACGCGCTAAAACTATGACGGGCTACAAAAAATTACGGGCGCGCTACACCGCATTCCCCGCGCGCTAAAACTCTAAAAATGTGCCAAAAATGCATCAAAATTAATGGCGCGAATTACGAGAAAGGTTTGAGGTACATACCGGAGGACCATAATCGGTCGGACGCTGGTGACGGTGCACACGCTCCAGTCGGTGGGTGTGGTACGGGATAGGCATCCTAGCTCTGAATACTCTAGAGGGTCTCTATCTCAAGGTTGTCAAAGTCAATACACAAATGACTTTTGAAAATGACCTTTGGAGCATTTATAGGCTATTTTTGGGGGATTTTAATGGGATTTAATTTTTTTTTCCTTCTGAAGAATTAATTCTTCTCAATCACTGAGGCATTTACAATCTTGTCGGGAGATAAATTGTTTCTTCATCAATTCATCATCAAACCATCATAAAAATTTGAAAATCTTGAAAAATCATAAAAAAAATCCAAAATTCATCAATTTATCTCCCGAGGGGGCATATATCACTATCATTTCAAAATTCATCATCTAGGGCAAGTCTGGGGCATGCTTTAAAAACCTTTCGTCAATACTGGCAGCTGAAGCAAAATCATTCTTTGAAGCACTGCATAAACACATCACTTCAAAGAGGGGCAAAATGTAGACACCTAAAAATGGTCTGGAGAATCTAATTAATTGAATACGACTTATTTGATTAATTAATCTTAAATTCTTCTACTTAGTAAATAAATAGAAATATTTATTTATATTAAGTTCATTTATTAATTCTTCTATTTTTCTCTCCTAATTAAATAAACAAAATCAAAAACTTTGTTTTATTTAATTATTATCATTTTCATCATATTATTTCTCTCTTAATTAAATAAACAAAATTAAAAACTTTGTTTTATTTAATTATTATCATTATTACTTCTATCTTAAAATTAAATACACAATTTAAATAATTTGTGTTATTAAAATCACCTTTCTTCTTAATTAAATAAAGATTGCTAAAAATCTTTTATTTAATTATCATTCTCCTTTTAATTTAATAAAACAAACCCTATAGTTTGATTTATTAAATTATTTATTCCTCCTTTTTGCTAAATTTAAATAAATTAAAAATATTTAAATTTATGCATAAATTTTGCACTATTCACTCACCAATAAATATTTATTTCTCACCAATCAAATTAATGGCACTGCCATTCACGGGAAAAGCTTCAGGGAAAATTTGCAGGAAGTTCTCTCAACAACCTTCCACCCACCTTCCCTCTTATCTTGTTTGGTGTTTTCATGGGGAGAAACCATTCTCCATGATCAGCTCCTTCTTCTTATCCCATGCCTTTGGATTCTCCAGAGGAAATCACAGCCCCTCATCCCGGTTTCCTGTGCAATTGTGCTGCCGTGAAAGCTATAAATACAGCTATTGGGCTACACAAAAAGGATCTCAATTTATGCAATCTTACTCTGCAGGTTTCCAAAGCATTCAAGCATCCAAATCATCCAACATTCATCCAACATTCATCCAGCATTCATCTAGCGTCCAGCATTTGCAGTCATGGCTGCCATTAGAATAGAATTTGCACATTTAGAGCATATTAGAGTAGAATAATTCATTTCTCGTTCTCTAAGTGTCACTTTAATGGTTTTATTAGCTTACAAATCTGAGAGCTAAGTAAATTAGAGAAGTCTTTAGAGTTAGAGAGCAATAGGATAGATTTTTGAAGCTTTCTAGTTTAAATTAGTTTAAATTTATTAAGTTTTAGATGCAATTATCTTATTTAGAAGCGTAGATGCATAGTTTAGCTTGTTTCCCCCATTCTACAGCTTACAACATGTAAGAGGGAAGGGAAAATTGAATAAATGCCACTTGGCTCAAGGCAAAGGACATGTAAGATGAATTTATTGCCTCGTTGGATGTACATGTTGACTTGGAATTTTTGAATTCAAATTGAGAGAATATTCTAAAAGATGCCATATGAGGGAAAATAGGGATTTAATAAAAGAATTAAATCTATTTTCATGTGCAACTTGCATTATCTAAAGGATGTGACATGGGATTAAATTAAATTAATCAAGGGTTAATTAATTTAATGGGAGATTTGATTATGTGACTTATTTGACTCAGATTTATAGATTTATTTAAATCAAATAAGAGAGGAATATGATAAGAGGCTAATTAAATAAAGATTTTGATTTATTTAATTAAAAAGGATAGTGTTAGATTAAATTCAATAAGGTTTTAATTTATTAAATTTAATGGATAGACTTTAGAGATTTAATCAAATAAATTGATTATTTAATTAAATAGGGATAATTAGATCAGATGAATTGATTTAATTAACAAGAGAAAGTGACTTAATTTAGACAAAATGATTTATTTAATTAAGAGACAAATATTGATGAATTTAATCAGATAGGGGAATTTGATTAAACAGTTAAACTGAGGAATGATTTAGGAAGAAACAATGTTAGTAAGTTAGGATCAGGTGCATGATGCCAATCAGTACATTTTCTATGTCTACAACTAGTAGGATCCTCTAATTCCACACAATGAACCATTGCCAATGACTCTACCTCTAACACCTCCACATGTGGCCCATCTACATCCATTGCATCAACCTCTACCTCATCCTGCACCTACTCGACTTTGCTCACCTGAATCGTCCTCGGTTGTCCTCTCCTCCCCACCCTCATTAGTCTCCTCAACTCTCGTATAGACCTTGCCTCCCCCTCTAGCTCCTCCTCATCCTCATTCCCCCTATCTTTAGCATGGAGGGCCCCTACTCTGCCATGCTTTGGACCCTCCTTTTTTTTCTCCTACTTGCCATCCTCTCTGACTAACCCCTATCCTTAGTCTCCTCCTGTGCTCCATCCTACTGTCCACCCCCTCCCGCCTCCTCCTGCTCAACCCTCACTAGCACTCTCCTCTGTCATACTCTACCTCCTATGCCTGTTTGTTGAAGGGATCCACCCTCCACCGCATGTATCATCTCCACCTCTGGCTCATCCTGCCATACTACATCTAGCTCTAGACCTATCCCACCCTCCTATCGTACTGCATCTCTCCCACTGTCGGGTCTTGCTATATCCATCCCCTCCCTCACATCTATCATCACCCTAGCCCTCCTCCACTTTCTCCTCCTCCTCCTCTCTGGTTGTCCTACCACCCCAACCTCATCCTCTCCTCTACCTTGCTAACCAACACCCTTTGCATCCTCCTGTTGTCTTGCCACCCTCATCTCCCCTCCCCTCCGCACTTGTCTCCTCCTGTCTCCACCTTCCCTCACCAACTAGCGCTCATCCTCTAATCTGAATCCTACAACTCCTATAATAGGCACTATCAATGTAATCCTCTCCCATTGGTGGTTGTGGAACCACCAGGCATGCCGCATCGTCACTCCTGTGTCATCCACCCTAACAACACTCCCTGGGTAGGGAACCTGCACTATCGCCGCCCACGAAACTCTGGCCTCCCTCGGTGTAAAAGCATTTCCCCATGGTCAATCTCTAGTGAGTCAAGGAAACATGACGAGTGCCTCTAGAATATCCAATACCAACCCAAAATGCCTCAACACTCTGTCTAGTCCATGCACCTCCACTATGTGTGGCTGGCTCCCAATCAAGATGCATCAGCTCATTAAATAGCCCTGATGTCTATCCTCTTCCTCCCTCCATCCCCTGAACTGTCGATACATATACAAACACCATAATATGTTCCTCTCCTACAAGTCATCTAGTGCTCTCCTCCACCCATCCATATCCCCCTACATTTTGTACCGCAAATCCCAACCCCTCGCCTCCCCATACCCCCAAGCCATAGGATCCCTATCATCCTCCCCTACTCCCCTAACCACTAGCGGTCTCGTCACCATAATGTGCTCCCACACCCATAGTTGTAGTAGGTTCATGTGAGTCAAACTCACTAACCTCCGGTAGTAGCTCACATGCTTGTCTCTGTATAACTGTGCTAATACACAAGTACCCCACGATAACTATCCCTCGTGCCACTCGACAATATATCGAATCACCTCCATGAATCGTAGATTGTAAAATTGCTTGCTACGATCCGGTAACAATATCCCACTAATCATCCCACATGAAAATAATGGTAGGGGTGGTACCCTCATTAACAAACATTTTTCCAAGTCCAACTACCCATTCTGTATGGACAGATCCTCATCTCCAAATAACACTAAAATGGTGTAATCTAACTCTTCCCCTCTTGATACCACATCGCTCACTAATAGCCACGCTATAGGCAGCCTTAGAATGTGCCACACATTCTCCAGCATCACTGTCATCTCCCCCGTTGGAAGATGGGAGGTCGATGTCTCTGAAATCCATCTCTCTATTAGTGTTGTTAGCATCGCTTAATGCACCCTCATCACCAGGAACTATAAAAAGTGCAATAACCCTGCATGCTCTAACACTGCATGATCTACTCTGGTCATGGTCACCATAGCTGCTGCCAGTGCCTTTGACCATTGCTCATGCGTCTATAATCACTCAAAGCTATGTATCCATATTAATTAAACCATCAGTTTCCTTCTCAACCTTGAGACACTTTTTTTCCCTCTATCTTTTTTGTGTTTTCTTAGCTCCTCCCCTCTGCTCTGCTAAACCTACCCTGAGTCGAGATGGTTTTGCCAAGATGGGTGTGCCTTCCCTAGGGGAAAACCCATCCTAGGCGTAGGCAGACTTTCCCCAAAATGGGGCGGACCTGCCCTGAGCCGGGACGGATCCGCTCCAGGTCAGGGCAAACCCGCCTAGGGTCAGGGCGGTTGTGCCTTGAGCTGGGGCAGCTCCGCCCTGACCTATAGGGTGGCTACGCCTTGAACCAGGGTGGTCGCACCTTGGCCTATAGGGTGACTACACCCTAGACTGGGGTGGTTGCACCCCGACCTGTGGGGCAGCTCCACCCTGGTCCAAGGTGGTTGCGCCCCATCCTACGGGGCGACTTCACCTCGGGCTAGGGTGGATCTGCCTCGAACCAGGGTGACTCCACCCCAACTTGCAGGGTGGATGTGCCCCCTGCACAGGGTGAAACTACCCTGACTCGGGATGGGGCAAGATCGCCTCGAGTCGAGGTGGATGCATCCCCCAGGTGGGGGGGAACTTGCCTAAGTCGAGGTGGTTACACCCACGCGTGGGGTGGAAGTGCACTGAGTCAAGGCGAATACGCCCTTTTATGGGGTGGCCTATCCCAACCAGGGGCCGCACCACTCCACAGTAGGGCAGATTCATCCCTCCCAACACCGTGCCTCACTCTCTTATCTCCCTATCCCATTGCAAATCTAAAATTCTAGTTCTTACCCATTTTTCCTCTCTAACTCGACAACAACACCCATATTTAAAATTTTCTATAAACATTCAAAAATGTGCCACAAATACTTAAAATACACAAGGGGGTTTTGTTACTAACCTAGTGAGGCACTGAGTAGTGGATGTGGAACCTCCACACCTCATCTGCCTGGTGAATGACATCAGAGTCGTAATCTTGCGGCATTGTTGCTCTTTGTCTTTTTCCTCTCCTCTCCTCTTCTCTCAACTGCTATAATGAAAATGAGACAAGGTAATTTCTAAAATTACCTTTTAACCCCTTCTCTCCTTTTTTTTACCTTTTTTTTTAAAATAAAGGGTATTTTTTACCTTTTATTTAACCTTTTTTTCCTCTAACTAATTACCTAACTTCCTGAGGCCGCCATTCGTAAACCGTGCATCTAATTGACTACATTCAAAAACCAAAGTTACTCAGTTTTTCAAGCTCTATCCAGTGGTATCTTCCATTTCTTTCTATCAAGAAGTCACTTGGGGCCCCCTTTTCTTCCCCAACCGCCCTTTCGAGGGGGCATACCCTACCATCGTTCCTCCTCTCCTTGGGTGTAGTCATTGGGGAATCTCCCTCCAATTCCCTTTGTTTGGGTAGCTCATTCAACCTCTTTCATGTTGGGGCATTGAGTCCTATCACTTCCTCTGTCGCGTGCATTGTATTTTTCTTCGAAACACTGTTACTCTAACAATATTTCGAAGAGGGAAAAAATGTATACATCTAAATTTGATCACCCCCATACGATCAAATTCACCTTTTTATTCATCTATTCCATCAATATTAATTAATTTAATTAATATTACACTTTCTGCCTAAAGTCCTTAAATTATTTAATTTAACAATTAAATGCTTTACCTTACATCCTTTTCCTCTCTAAATTAAATAAATACATCAATTTATTTAATTTAGTCATTTAACCTTTTTGAAAAAAATAAATTTAAAATTCTTCCTTTCTCTCTCTCTCTTTGTCACATCCTCCATAATCCCTTTCTAATCTAGATTAATTTAATTAATTCATGATTAGGATGTGCATCCTCTTAATCAAGGATTAATGTCACATCCTCCTACATTTTCCACTTGTCTCTAACATTTTATTAATTTTCTTAATCAAGTGTTTGCACAACCTTAATCAAATTCATTAGCCACATTTAGCATCCCTTTTTAGTCAACCCTTCCATTTTCCTTTCTTAGCATTGACCCTCTTTCCCATGTGAATTTTTAATTCACATTTATTTATCCTAGGTGCATCTCTTCCCCATGTGAATTTTTAATTCACAGTTTATCCTTCCAAGGCTTACCTTATCCCCATGCAACTTCTAGAACATTTGACTTGTCACTTCACTCACATGTGACAAATTCCCACCTTTTTGGAAACCCTCTCTTATCCACTAGATTCTCCCAAGAATGTGAATTTTTAATTCACATTTATTTCTCCAACCACTTTCTCATTTCCCATGGATATTTTTGAGGAATTCCAAAATTCCTCAAATGTCACCTTCATCCTCACTTGGGGACAAGAAGTTCATTTTTTGAAGAAATCTTCTCACCCCCCAAGGTACTTGTCCTTCCTCCACATCATGTACCTCCCTTCCACCTCACCTCCACATCATCTTATTCTAGGCCATCTCACATTCCACATGTCAAGATGTGAGGGATTGTGACTCCTCAACTCACCATAGCCCTACATCTTGACCTTGGTGGCTCAATCTCAACCATTGAATTTTTAGAGAATTCAAATTTCTCTATAAATACCCCCTCTTTTAAGGAATTTGGAACACTTAGTCATTTTAGCATCCTTATGTTGTCATTTTGAACACTCAATTCATAAGTATTTTCACTTATTTAGCCAAGTCTTTTTAGCCATTTGCATTTGCATCCCATCATATTGTCAATCTTCCATTTAGTCATATCCATAGCCATCCAAGGGGCATACAAGTTTGCATTCACAAGGGCCAACCAAGGGATTCATCTACAAGGAGAAGGTATAAGCACTTGCACAATTTAATCTATTTCTCTTTGTATTATCAATTTCTTAGGCTTATCTTGAGGTGTCCCTTTGTGTTTTTCTCTCATTGCATTATAGTTATTTTTGCATATTTAGGATAGATAAACATTTAGGATCACAAGTAAGCTATGATTTCTCTTCACCTAGGATCACCAAATGGCACAAAGTGATTAGATACGTCAATATCTTACAATAGAGAAAGTAAGCAACGTTTTGACTCCCCTACTTAGACTATGTGCCTAATTGGTATAAAAATGAAAGCAAAGTGATCTAACTAAAAGCCTTGGTTTGTTTGTCTTGCAAGAAACATGTTAGAAGTTTGATCTTTGGTCTTCGTTACTTGTGAAACGGCTGCACAAATGTTAGTAAAATCCTTCACATCCACCAAAAATATGTGTTAGGGGGTCAGTACTAACAAGAACGGCAAAAAAGGCTCAAAAAATGATTTAAAATGTTGTTTTTACCTTAAAACAGTGTTGTTTTTGGGTAGGGTCACCCCTGTTAGGTCGGGGCTGCCTCTTCCCAGGTTGGGGTCACCCCTTTTAGGTCAGGGTTGCCCCCTTTAGGTTGGGATTGTTGAAATTATGGATGCATAGGGTCCCTGAAGCTATAGTCTTCAATGGAGGACCTTTGCCAGGAAAGATAATCAACCACATAGAAAGTGTTACAACTAGGCATGCACAATAGAGATTTATATTGATGATATGATGATATATTACAAATGAAAAAAATGCCTGATTATATAGGAAAAATTAAAAACCTAAAATGCATGAGATGTTGCCAAGTGTTATAATCTAACAACATGTGACAACATGTGAACCCTATCTAGGAAATGATTAAATGTTGAGATAAGTTCTAGAAGGACAACTCATCTTCTAGAAGGAATCTTATCCCTACAAACAAGGAAGGGGGAATTACCCCATTATTAAATGATTTATTAAAAATGCAACCTAGGACTAAATTATGCAAGACCTAAGTTAACTTATGCTAGTGTAATAAATAATTAATTACACTAACAGCCCCTCGTAAGTGCAACTTAGGGAGGAAAATGCAATGATTATGCAGAGATGATGATGGGTTTCAACTACGAGGCCATTTTAGGTACCCATGTACATGATGCAAAAAATATCCCACAATCAGAGAAAAGGGGAAAATCCAGTGGGAAGAAAACTCCTCTCCAAAAAGGAGATGAAAAAGAAAAAAAGTGAGAATGGGAAGGATGGAGGACTCCCAAATACCCCCCAAGTACACCATCTGTCACATGGATAAAATACAATCAATAGCCCCTGCATAGGAGGGAAAGAGAGAGACTATTTATCCCCCCAGAAGATGTGATCACCTACAAAAATGGTAAGTGTCTGAAGATAGAACATGATCCAATGTCGACAAACAACTTGTCTCCCTTTCAGAAGACACAAAACCAACTACAAGTGTAGAGATGCTTCCCATTCTGGATATGAATTGAAGGAAGGGAGGATGGATATGGATGTCGATGATGTATTTGGGCTTTGCTCAAATGTCTCATTTCCTAAAGATGAAGATGCCACAATCAATGAAGAGGGTGACAAACCAGGACAATGTGGAAACTGATGCTGAACAATATCCAAAGACAATGATGAAATGGATATGGTGGAGACTTGATAGTCCCCCCTGAATGAAGTGTCCTCAAAACCATTGAAAGAAGTATGAATCCAATCCAATGGTAGATATTGAAGAAGCCTCAATTCCTAAATGAAATGACAGGGAAGAAGTCTCATACATGAAATCTCTGAAGAGAAAACAAGTGCCTCCAAGATAGTCTTAGGATTCCCAATCAAGGTTGAGACAAAGGAATGAGGAGACTCAAGAAAACTCTCCAAAGTAGAATCTAAATAGAGGATTGATATCCCCCAAAGAATGTCCTCCAAACTTGTAGAAGTAGCCAAGTTAGTGATACCTGAAACGAAGCCATCTTGTGATGTCAAGTATGGAAAAATTAATATGTCTTGATGAATGATGATGGTGGAAGCCTCAATCAATGAATCTAGGCAAGGAATCATCGAATGTGAAGGGATACCAACTATCTTTAATGGAGAAGAAGCACCTGAAGAAAACTTGTCAACCTCTTCGAAAGATTCAAGGCAATCAACCTTGTGCACAACAATATCATCATGGGGTACTTGATCTAAAGAATGACATTCTGAATCATGACCATCGAGGAAGGGTGAAGTTTTTGTATCTCCATGTAGCTCCCAAAGCTTAGCCCAAAGGATATGAGGACAATGACAATGATCAATAGAACTCAAAATATCACAATCAACTTGCATTTCAATGATCTCCAAGACAGTGTATTTTTTGCAACTCCAAGAAAATTCATGAATACCTTCACTCAGATGAGGAACTATACCATACAAATGTGGCAATAGATAAAGTGATTGGAGATGGTGTATGATCCCATCCCACCATTGTTGATAGTTACCCTTGTGCAACATAGTCATAAAAGGATAGAATGCAAGCCCCATAATGAAATTTCTCCAAAAAACAAAGACATTGACCTTCAATAGCTAATAGAGCTTCCAAATATGATGTGCAACTGAAGTGATGCTACCTAGATCAAAAAATATTTTCCCAAGCTTCAGGATATCCAAGTTATTGAAAAACTGCAGCAAACTAAAAAAATCAATGCAAGAGTATTTGGAACTGAAATTGATCAAGGTGTCTGGAATGATGAGAAAATCTCGAAAAAATCTTCCTGATGTCACTTGAATCACTGAAATCCGATGAACGGTTGCAAAATTATGAGCCCTTGAGTCTAGATTAGGGTTTTTTATTTAGTTGGCTGTAGAAAATTTTACGTGCAAAATTTTTCAAAATGGATGTCACCACTAGAAAGTAGACAAAATTCTCTTTCTGATGGTACCTCGTTTGCTGATTTTTGATACCTTGGTGAAAAGTTATGATAAAATGAAAAAAGGCTTAAAATAGGCACTCTACAGGCTAATTAGGTGCAAAATTTTAGCACCCTAGGCACTAGCACCTGGTCGCTGATGTGACCATGGTGGTGAGGGAGGCAAAAAAAATTGGGGCTCCCTCCTGGAGTGGTGTGTGGGTAGAGCAACCGATGAAACAACCAGCAAAACTAGCAACACCGCTCAGATAGAGTGAAGGGCGGGGCTGAGAACTAACCGGTGAAGTTTTCGTCTTACACGGGCCAACACAATTGAACAAACACCGGCATAGATTTGGTCAGCAGTGACCGATGGTAAATGACTGGAGAATAGGGACTAGCGTCAACAAGGATACATGCCAATCAAAAATCGATGAATGGTAGGATGATCGGCAACAAAGCATGGTAACACAAACCAGCACAGATGGTGATGACGGAGTTACAGGCCCAAGTGGCTGACAAGATGTACCCCACCTACAATACCCTTAAATGATGTTGATGCCAAAGTACTCCAACAGTTGAAATTTCTGTAGACTTTTCAAATGAGCCGACAAAAATATAAATTTTGAATAATGCCTTACAACAATTCAAAATATAAATGTTGACTATAAAAAGCTTTATATATATAATTTGCAAAAAAATTTATGCCAACCAATATAAAAAAAAAATGCCCGCTGATTTATAAAATTCAAATCTTTTATAAATGTCAATTAAATCAAACCCTTATGAATATTAATATGTCGTATGCGGTGGATTTAACAAATCAAACCCATAAAGTTGATGCTGATGATTTTAAAAATTAGATCCCCTATGATGTCGATTGAATAAAAAAATGAAGGTCGCTTTGAATTGATTTTTTTTGCACCTATAGAGAAAACCAAAAATATGTATTTTTTCCAAACAAAAGAGATATAAGCCCGATTTTTTTTTGAAAAAATACTGCCCTTGACAAAAAAATTTGCCTCAGAGGACAACTGACTGGGGTGATTTTTTTTACTACAAATTGTACGAATCATATGATTGATTTTGCAAACCCTAAAATAGCTCTGATGGCTCCCGGGTTGATGTATCTGATTTTGATTATTGGATAGGTGATCCTTGGGTTTCAAGGCCTTCTAAAGACAATGGCGGGCTTAGATATGACTCTAACAACTCCAGAAATCAGCTTGGTCACTGGGTGGAGTCAAGTAGCCTACAATGGAAACCTTCAAGCCTGCAAAGAATCTCACACACCAACTTTCTTGATCGAGGGCTGACGTTTCACTGGAAAAGCTCTAATACCATGTGTTGATATTATGGATGCACAAGGTCCCTGAAGCTACAGTCTTCAATGGAGGACCTTTTTCAAGAAAGATAATCAACCACACAGAAAGTGTTGCAACTAGGCATGCACAATAGAGATTCTATATTGATGATATGATAATATATTACAAATGAACAAAATGCCTGATTATATAGGAAAAAGTAAAAACCTAAAATGCATGAGATGTTGCCAAGTGTTATAATCTAACAATATGTGACAACATGTGAACCCTATCTAGGAAATGATTACATGTTGAGATAAGTTCTAGAAGGACAACTCATCTTCTAGAAGGAATCTTATCCCTACAAACAAGGAAGGGGGAATTACCCCATTATTAAATGATTTATTAAAAACACAACCTAGGATTAAACTATGCAAGACCTAAGTTAACTTATGCTAGTGTAATAAATAATTAATTACACTAATAGGGATCACCCTTTTTAGGGTGTGGTCGCCCCTTTGGTCAAAATAGAGAGTGAAAGTGATTGTTTTGTCCCAGACATGCATCTGTGTTAGGTCAAGGTCACCCCTCTTCAGATCTCGGTCACCCCTCTAAGGGCAGGATCGCCCCTCCTAGGGAGAGGTCACCCCTATTAGGGCATGGTCGCCCCTCTGTGTCACTTGAACCTGCAAAAACTCAAGAAACAACAAATGTGAAAGCAAAAAGGGACCCGTTTGTGGGTACCATTGGGTGTGCCAGAAATGTGTGCAAGTGTTTTTCTATCCTAAATGTGCAAAACTAACTAAGAAATGCAAGATGAAAACACAAAACCACCTCAAGATTGGGCTACGTTAAACACAAACAAAAGAAAATATGAAACAAGAAAGTATACATTTTACTTGTGTTGATCCTTGGTTGGCCCTTGATGTAGCTTAAGTGTGTTCTCCCTTTGATGGAAAATGTGACAAAAGTGGATGCAAAGTGATCTAGAGACAATGAGGATGCAAATAAGAGATGTGGGTGTTTGGATAGATGGGAGAAATGAGTGTGATGAAAGCTTGAAGATTGAGCAACAATGGTGAATTAGAGTGCTTGAGCTTGAAAATGAGTGTGTTGAATGAAAAATGAATGCATGTGTTTTGCAAAATGGCTAGAAGTGTTAGCCATATAACCTAGGGAAATCTAATGGACGGTGGAGATTGAAAGAGGACAAGTAAGATCAAGGGTTGAAATGGAGAGTTGACTAAAGAAATTAAAAATTCCTTTTTAATGTGCATGGGAATGAGAGAGGTTGTTGGGGGAATAAAAGTGAATTTAAAATTCACATGATTGGGGAATGTCTTAAGGATAAGACAAGGTTCCAAAAAGGGAGGTACTTGTCCATATGTGAGTGATGCAACAAGTGAGGAGCTCTAGAACTCCACATGTGCATGATGGGACAAGTGAGGAGTTCTAGAACTCCTAACAACTTGCATGGGGAAGAGGGGAGACTTGGAGGGATAAAATGGAATTTAAAATTCTATTAGGAAGGACATGGGGATAGTAAAATGAATTTAATATTCCTTGGGAGATGAGAGAGCTGACTAAGGTACTAATTAGACTAGCTAATTAGTGATTAGAAGACAATTAGTGGCTAATGAAGGTTAGGATCCAACTTGAAAAAGTTGGAGGATGTGACACATATTAATCATGGATTAGGCATGTGCACATCCCTAATGATTGGATCAGGAGGTGGATTAGGATTAAGAAAAAGTGATGGAAGATGTGACATGTGAGGAATTAAATAAATATCTTATTTATTTAATTCTTTGAGGAAAAGGGGAATACAAGATAAGGTATTTAATTATTAACTAAATACCTTAGGGATTTAGAAAAATTAAGGGTGTTAATTAAATAATAGTAATGTTACTTAATTAATGCAAGAAAATATTAGACGAAAAGGGATAAATTTGGACAAATGTAAGTGTCCAAATTTAGATGTCTACAGTATCTACATTCTTTTGTATGTCGTAAACATTTTATCTTTTTTTCATTTGTCTTATGTTTTCCTTTTGGGGATGACACAATGCGTCGATACATTTAGGTCTCTTCCATGTTGACCCGAAAGTTTTTTCTTTGTTTTCGCTCTCTTTTTGTCATTCTTCCAATTCTATGAGTATTTGGGGAATGACGATATTTCCAAGCTTTATAACAACATTGTAGCAAAGGTATATTGACCCCAAATACATAGATCCTTTATGTATTTTTGGGGGCAACCCCTCCCTCCTTTTCATGACATAGTTTTATTTCAAAAACATATGACTTCGCATAGGGATTTCCAAGGAAGCTCTCATGTATTAGGATTGAACATTGGCTACTTTAAAGCAATTTCTCATAGAAATGGTGTTAGCAACCGTTTTAAAGTGGGGGCATACATTGATAATATCTTTCAACATTTTTCATGTTTCATGGTGCAATTTTTTTTCTTGTGATTCATCCTTTTCTTGGTGGTGTCATTGGGTTTGATGTCCTCCAAGAGTGTGATATTTCTTAGTGTATGACTTTCCTCTTAGTGGTGATGCGACACACTGCATTCCCTAAGTTTTGAATCTTTTACTCTTGATTTGTCCTCTCTTAGAGACATTAGGCACGATGTTCCTTAAAAAGAAGTCCTTACACGAATGAAGCAAGATCCCCTTGAACAAAGACCACATATATATAATGTTCATGAGTGTTTGGCATAGTGCAACTTGCTAACCTTGTGAAGCTCAAACCCTGAATTCAAGGCCACCTAACATAACAAACTGTGCTTGCCTATGGAGCCTTGCCATGTGGTGTCTTATTGAAGTTATCAAAGGGATATATTTGGTATGATTAGTACGATAAGAAGCTGACATAAAGGCATGGATTTCTCATTGTACAGTGAGAGCCTATAGACCTAGCATGAATTTCTCACTAAACCACTTTATTATAAGACTCATCTAGTGGACAACTTGAAGTTCTACTACCTTAGAGTGAGTGCAAACTGATAGCTTAGATGTGTTCCACATCATGTTGGACAACCTGGGCTTGATCTTCCTAGTCTTTGATGTTGTATCTTTTTCATTGCTACATACATAAGTTTCTTGAATGTCTACATACATAAGTGTCTTGAATGTCTACTAAAGTGGGGGGAAAATCTAGTGTAGGAGAAAGTATCCCTTTTTCACACTTAATTTGGGAATATTTAATAATAAAATGAGCTTAATTATGCCTTAATTTAGTGTTGTAATATGTATTTCATATTCACATTAAGTTTAGGGCCCTTTTAAATAAAATGGACTTAATTGTGTTTTATTTTTGATGTTGTAAGGTGTATCTTTACACTTTCACATTAATTTAGGGATTTATTAATTGATTGAGGTTAATTTTCCTTAATTGGCCCCTTTAATTCAAATCCAAGCCTAATTAATTGCAATTTCTGAAGGATAAAACCCTACATTCATAAATGCCATTACATAACACTTAACTTTGGAAGATGTGTGTCCTAGGTAAGTGACCTAGGACCCATTCGCCATAGGGTGAATGGGTCCTCACTTAGATCTAAGACCCTATTTTTACATAATGTTTAACATTGATGATGTGTGTCCTAGGTAACTAGCCTAGGATCCATTTTCAATGGAAAATTGGTCCTCACTTAGACCTAGGACCCCTCTTTGAAATATGTTTTTGGTAGTATTTTAATGATTTCAAATCTACAATTCAATGTTGGCTTGTGATATTTGAATTTCAAGAATTAATATTTTTTATTGAGGTAAAAACAGGTTTTGGAGGGACCCGAAACCCTTTACATCCAAAAAATAGGGATGCAGATAGAACAACCTACAACCAACCAAAAACCATCCCCTAAACAAGACCCATCAAGATTTACATTTAGAACTACTCTTGTGGGAGCGAAGAGTCATATCAAAAGAAGGCCTAGAGAATTTGGCTTTCTTGCCCTTAACAATAATCCAACCTTCTTCCACTTGCATTGCCTTACCATGCCAAGCCAACACACTATTTTCCTAGAGATGAATGCCTCTAGCCACTGTATCAAAGATTTCATCATTATTCTTTAGTATAGGAAAAGACTTATCAAAGAAGCCACCATAAATGATAGCCAGAGCATAGTCACCAGAAGTGGCAATTAGAGACCCAATCTCATGATCTTTAGCGGTTTCAACAAGATGTTCAACTTCAACAACCCCACCAATTGAGACATCCAGAGGGGATGCCTCACGAGCCTGTGATTATGACGCAACCACCTCAGAAAAGATCCTATGTTGTTCAACTCTCTTCCCAACTGTATAATGTTGTTGAGAGGCACCTTTCCACCATGATACCAACGATGCTTTTTTCTCAAATCCACATTGTGAAATAGTGTGACCTGTTTTAAAACATCTTCTATAATGGAAATGAATCCCTTCGTAGTCCAAAGATTGGACCCATGAACCCTTAGAAGTTTTAATTAAAATCTCAACAGGCAGCCCTTTTGAAACATCCATTTCAACCAAAATATGGGTAAAGGTGGAATGAAGAATGTCAGAAGTAGCATCATATACCAACAAAAAATCACCTAGGGCATCACCCACCTCCTCCAACAGGGGGTCAAACCATAAGTGGAGGGGAAGGTAAGGCAACTGGACCCAAATTGGGATCTTGCTAAAAGTTTCAGAAGCAGGGTTGAAATCAACATGCCAAGACTTAATCATCAACATAAATTTGTCCTCCCAACTAAAAAAATTGTCACATAAAATAATTTTTATGTCAAACTTAGCAACAAAAAACCCCTTATCCATGGGGACAATAAGAAATTTACCAAAAATTAGAGGCTCCCATTCTTTGGAGACCAAAGAGTGCAATTGAGGGAGACTAGGCCAAAAACCCTCAAATCAACAAATCACCACACTAACGGAGAGCTCGTAAACGTTCTCAACTATTTCCTCTTCATTCTCTGCTTTCAGGGCCACTGAAATGGTATTGGGCACATGGATAAGCCCTCCAGTCGTCATCCTCCCAGTCTGGAGCCACACAATAGACCTGGCCTTAGCCATAAGGTCGTAGCCCCTACTACAACCTCCACTAGACCCTGTTCTAGTCTCTTTCATAGTCTGTGCACCACTTCCATCATTCTAGGCGTCTTCCCTACCACCGACGCCAACACCTTAAGCTCCCAACACCAAGGAAGGGTTTCCACGAGACGTTGCCATCATTTTTCCAATAATTAATGTTAAGATATGTATAAATACAAGGTTATTTCACTATGTTTCATCCTAAGATCCTAATACTTTCAAGCAATCAATAAATTCTCACAAGAGCATTATAGGAGTAGGGTGATGCCACAATACTAGTTTACAATTTTTGGCCAAACTCGACACTGAAATAAAATTTTCTAACTAAATTTTCACTTTTGGGCATCTATAGCGGCTAAACCACGAGGAATTTGAAGATGATGCAAACTAGAGTTTCATGACATTTTGTCTATCGATTCTAAATATATATTTTTCAAAATTTTTGGAATCAGATTGCACTTCTTTTTTATCTCCTTTGAAAACGAGCTTTTTTGAGAAAACAACATTTTTAAGGAGTGATGCTCACCGTATAACACATAATGTTTTTTCCATGAAGGATAAAATTCTAATTCTTTCAAATTTAAATTTGTAACTCTGATATCTAGGGCTTCCACTTGGTTAGATAGTGTTTTATTGAATATTTTTTCCTTAATCAAGTTTCAAAGTCAAACCAATTACAATTCAAACATAGGCGGACCGTATAATGCGTAACTTTTTTTGTATGTATCAAAATTTATTTTTCTTTTGTTGGATCAAGGACTTCAATATCTAGTGCACTCTTCTTTTTTTTTGATAATATGCTATTTTTCCACATGTGCAGAACAAAGAGCTTGATTTTCGGTGAAAAACCTATGTTTAATAAAACTAAAAGAAAAATACATAATAAAACCAAAACATATTAAAATTATAGTTGTTGAATAGCTCATTTGGAGGTCTACCTGATTCTAGTTGGGTTTGTGAAGTCTTCTCCATTTTCATCCTCAACCCGAGCTTCAAAGGGAATTTTTTTAAATTTTTTTGGTGCTAGAGAGAAGAAAGGTGGGAAAAGGGGGGTTCACTCGAACCAAGGGGGTTCAAGTGAACCCCCAAGGGTTTGAGCAAACCAGGGTTCATTCGAACCCTGGTTCATTCAAACCCCCTTTCAAAAAGGCATTTTCATTATGTTTTTTGGCAGGATGGTGGGAACTTGCATTGAATGGGTTCCCTCAAACCCAAGTTCTAGCGAACCCTCTTTTGGTTCGTTCAAACCTATAAGTTTGCTCAATCCCCCAAAACAATTTTTTTTGGCATGGGGTCATCTTTTTCAACTTTTCCTTCCTCACTCTAATTGTAAACCACTTTTGTGGGTTCACCCAACACTTCAAGAGCATTTTCAAGGCATTCAAGGGAAAATTTGTAGAAGATTATTGCAACAATCAAGATTCCTTTCATCATGTCAAAGGTGTATTGCATCATGCATATTGTTTGAGATAATATATGGTGATGTAGTTTTCGAGATCAATTTAAGGATATCAATGGCATTATCTCTAATCAAGTTTCATGATCAAGATCTACATTCATTTAGACCACTTCATGATAGTTTGCAGATTTACAATCCAAGGTTCAAATAGGGATTGGTGAGTTGTAACATTATTGTTCATTCATCATTCATTCTTTCATGTTTCATTTCATTATAAGGTTTGATTACCAAAATGGGGTTTGACCAAGGCAAACCCCCATTCACCTAACAAACAACTTTTTTTCTTTTTGATGTGTGTTGTAAATTTTAGGCTGAAGATCATTTGAAGTGCAAAATTGAAGAAAGTTGTCGAAGTTGCAAGGAAAAGTTGTCAAATCATAGAAAATGATCTACAAATTTTATTTTTGTTTTTCCAACAATGAACACCTGGAATCTGGGAGTGCAGAATTGGTAGAAGAGAATCTAGAAAAGCATTTTCCAGGAGCCCTAGCCATAACCCATTCACCATAGGGAAAATGAGTCCTTAGTGAGGTTTGAAAAACCATCTTTGGTGACAGGTACACATCATTCTCACCTTTCTAGATCTACCTTTTGATTGTTATTTTAATCAAATTTGATTACTATTCTTCATTTGCACTTTGTAGCTTACAATTTGAATGAAATAAGGAAAATAGGTCCATGATTCATCACTCCATTATGGTGATACACCTGATTTTATTTGTTTCATATATATATGCATTTATATATGTATATACATATATATATATATGTGTGTGTATATACATATATATATGTGTGTGTGTATACATATATATATATGTATGTATATATACATATATATAAATATATGTATATATATATATATATTTGTGTGTCTGTGTGTCCTGCTTCTCTCAAACATTAATGATGGAATGATGTGCATGCATCGTTCAACCTGTTAAGGCTCATTTAAAATAATTAGTTCAAATAAGAGTTTTACTTTTAAATTATGAACTTAAGTAATGGAATGATGAATATCATTCGAAACTAAACATGTTTATAGTAAGAAAATACATACATATGTTAGAATGATAGTACACCATTCTCAGGTTCAATCACCCAAACTATGGGTTATTCATATACAATGATCAACCTAATGGTTTAGACATCATCCAAAAGGAATAGAGTATAATGATCGATGCCGATAGCATTGATCAATCTTGTAAGGCTTCAATATAGAAATGAGAGGGTTTGGTCAAGTGACCCTTCCCACATGCATTCACATGCTGGGGTCATTTTTACCCTGATACATTTACTTATACAAAATAGAACAAAACCAAATATGGAGAGCCATGGAGGTAGTGCCCAAAGGTTGGACAGAGACATGAGATTTTTGTAAACAACAAAAGGGGGTCAAAGCCGAAATGGCAAGCCCAACATCAAGCATTTATAGAGACCCAAACACAAAATTAAAAAGAAATGGTTTTTCTTCCAAAATTAAGACTATCCTTTAGAAAATCAAATGGATTTGATGGAATAGAGAAAAAGCATGATAAACAAATTGAAACATTCTAATAGAGGTCGATCTTACCTCATTTTGTTCACAAAATCGATCAAGATATGGAGTGTAGAATTCTCTAGAGATTCTCTAGAGGGTCTCAAATAAAGAATTCCTTTCAACATTTTGAATAGGAAAAAACAACTTACAACACAAATATGTTTCCAATAATGTTAGCATCAAATAGACAAGGTAATGCTAATGCTCCAATAAACTTGTTTCCATAAGCCTACTTATTTAATTATTTATACATTTCACACATGCAAAATGATATCTACTGAATTACAAGTTAAATGCAGATGCTATGATTTTCATTGGTGTGTGCACATTCCAGATTCCAACATGCTTATCGATCGTCATCCGACTAAACACTCCTACCTCAACCATGTTCTCGATCTTCAACATGTTCTTGCATTCACACACTTGCACTTGAAGAGTTTCATTAGTAACCATTAATCAATGCTTGCACAAAAAGATTCCATTCTTTATCATAACATTCATCCTTTGTATTCACTCACATGAATATAGATATATTTCAAATGAAATTGACATCTTAAATTTATCACAAGTCAAAATTAATAAATTTTATTTTTATAAATATTTAAATAACTTAACATTATTAAATGTAAGCAAAATTTGAGATGTGACACTATATAACAGATAGGCATTATTAGGCTTAAGAATTGAATTGAAAGCACTTGGTCTTATGCACCTAGAATAGATTGGGTGTAATAGTTACATTGTATATAATAAAAGTGCATTGACATTCATAAATAGTATAAATTGAAAGCCCAAATATTGAGTTACAGGTGAATGCGACAAACATTTACATTGCATACAACAGGTTGACATTCCCAAGCATAAAGAATATAAATGAAAACCCAATAGGTTGAGCACTTAAAACAGAGTGGATGATACAATCACTTGATCTTATGCACTTAAAGAAGATTGGGTGTAACAATCACATTGTATACGACAAAAATGCTTTGTCAATCATAAATAGTATAAGTTGAAACCCTAGATATTGAGTTACAAGTGAATGGGTGACACATTTACATTGCATACAATAGATTGGAATTCCCAAACATAAATAATATAAATGAAAACCCAGTAGGTTGAGCACTTACAACGAAGTGGGTGACACGATAGCATCCTATAAAACATGCATGCATTGTTAGGCATTAAGAATTGAACTAAAAACACTTGACCTTATGCACTTAGAGTAGATTAGGTGAAACAATCACCTTGTATACAACAAATATGTATTGACATTCATAAATAGTATAAGTTGAAACCCCAAGATATTGAGTTACAAGTCAGTGTGACAAAAATTTATGTCACATACAACAAATTGGCATTCCTAGGCATACAAAATATAAATGAAAACCGAATAGGTTGAGCACTTACAATAGAATGAGTGACATAATAACATTGTATTAAACATATAAACATTGGTAGGTGCCATTAAGAATTAAACTGAAAGCACTTGATCTTATGCACTTAGAATAGATTGGGTGTAACTATCACATTATATACAACAAAAATGCATTGATATTGATAAATAGTTTCAATTGAAACCCTAAACATTGAGTTGTAGGTGATTATGATGAATATTTACATCGCATACAATAGATTAGCATTCTCAAGCATAAAAAATATAAATGAAAAACCCAATATAAACATTATTAGTTTGAAACCCCAGATATTGAGTTACAGGTTTGTGAAAAATATTTGCATAGCATACAACAAATTGACATTTGTAGGCATAATGAATGAATAGCAGTAGAATACCAAAAACATTAGTTTGATGTTGTTGTTGCTTCTATTTTTTCTGCCATTGCCTCCAGAACAATGCTGATATAAATATCAAAGTGAGATGTGCTAAATGGAAATTATCAAAGTTTGAGCAATACATTTTTGAATTTGTAAAACTCTTTATATGTTCAATGTTGGTTTGGTATGGAGTTTTTAATTTCTGTCTCGCTTTTTCAAATTTGAAAATTTGTTTCGATGCCTTCAATTGCAATGTTTGTATGTATTTATGACATGCAATCCTTGTTTGCTTCCTAGGCGATTTTGGTGGCCTTACACAATTTTTTTGGTGGTTGCAGGTGGCAAATGAGAAGAAGGCACCGATATTTGTGCGATGGAATTTGACTTATGCAACACATGTGAATGATTTTCCTTGAGTATTGTGTTGCTGGGAAAGTGGGATAGGAAGTGAGTTTGATTGGGTTTGGTGATGGGATAGTCTTGGTTCATAGATGTTCACATGGTATCAATTCCTTCAAAATAGTGATAGTGATGTAATGTAGTGGGTGATATGTAAAAAGAGTGTGGGTTATACTATTTTTATATTTTGGCTACATGTTTTCATGCTACAAGTCATAGAAGAGCAACTTGGATTGTATGTTGGTGGTGTTAGATGAGTTTTGAATATTCTCTATTTTGTAAGATTGTGAATAATTATTTGTTTTTGGGACAAATATAAACTTATTATAAAACAATTTTTATGTGTACACTGATTGAACACACTTTGTTTACTTTATAGATAGAAATTGTTTTACAATTGAATATTAAGGTGCTACACTCTAAGACCCACGAAGACTACTTCTATCCCTACTATCAACCCAGCTTCACTCTAGACCTTTTCCACTAACTTTGATATCCTTCTAAATATACCTATTTACCTCCTATATTTCAAATATCAGACAAACAGTGGCGCACAAAGTGATTCATCGGTTATTGAATACGTAATCTTGGCTGTTATTGCAGACCTAATCATGGCATACGTGTCCTTTGAAGATTTGAAAAGATCTTGAATCTATTTTTTTTTAAAGAGAGGCACGTGTTTGTGTCATATTGATTGAGTGACTGCTACATCTCTGTAAAAGCATTTACCATAATGTACAGCCACGGTCGAGCTACGGTACTTCAGAAATGTCTCATCGAGCTACTGTACAGTGTTGAATCCATAATGAATCTTGGCCCAGTCAAGCAGTAAATCATATCTTATACGTAGACAATGGTTTTGAATCTTGTTCCCCTTAAGTCTCGTGCACTTTCGTTATATTATATTCAGAAGGGGCAGGTTTATGGTGACTACTAATTAAAAACAGAAATTTAACTAACTGAAACTCCTAATCTAATGAAGCTAATAAAAATTGTACCTGACTGGTTGGCCCTATTAAACCTGGGGTTAAATAAGAGTGGCGAACAGGGAAACAACATTGATGAGGTTAATAAATGGGTCTACTACTTTTGAGTATGTTATGCTCTGGACTTGTTAATGCACTGGTTTGAAGACAGAAGCCTCATAATGCCTATTGAGGGAGAAGAAACGATGCCTCTTCTGCACGCAGTAATCGTGCCATTGCCTGCACAAGGCCATGTCAATCCACTGATGAATCTTGCGGAGTTGCTGGCCATGCGAGGATTTTTCATAACTTTTGTTACTACTGAATGGATGGACCAGCGCCTCTTAAAAGCAGCTTCCAAAGATGCAGCTGCACGTGACCGTGAGATTCAAGAAAGGGGCTTCAAATTTCGGTTTTTAACTATCCCAGACGGCTTACCGCCCGAACATGGCCGAACTTCTGAGCCTGCTCAGCTTTTGCTTGCGCTGCAAAAACTGGGGCCTGCTTTGCAAAGTGTGTTAACTGCAACAGATAAATCTGTACCGCCAATCACTTGCATTGTTTCGGATAGCTTTATATCCTGCACAGCAGAGGTAGCTAAAAATCTTGGGGTGCCCAGAGTTCTCTTCTGGACTACTTGTACTGCATATGCCATTATTCAGACAAATGCTAACTTTCTCCTTTCTCAAGGCCATATTCCTGTCAAAGGTGCTTCTCTTATAATCACATACTTATTTTGTGTTATTTTCTGGTGCACTCTGGGTGTTAAAAGGAAATTAAATTTTAAATATTTGTATTTTAGAATAGCAATTTGAGCTATCTAGAACTTGTATAAATGTATACATTCTTTTGTGGAAGATCCATAGAGTGTTTATTTTATTCACCCTGTGCACTCAACTCAGTTTTAGTGTTACATCCTACTGTAGTGCTTTGATCTCACCGTTATATAAACCAATTGAAAGAGCAGAAAAAACACCCAAAGCATTTAATTTTCAGAAAAATAAGCAGCCTGCAGCACATTCCCTGTTCCCTGAGCCGACTGAAAGCTAATCGTAACAAAAGAAAAAAATAAGCAAAAATAAAACCCCTATAAGAAAACTATCCGATCAGCACACTCCCTAAACATAATCTAGGCCAATTAATTAAAAGCTATTAAATGTTAATCAACTTAAATTAAATTGTAGTTATTAGAATGTCGTGAATTAGATCAAGCAATGTCAATTATAAAACATAATATTGTTATAAATAATAATGAATGAAGAAAGATTGTTTAGTTTTGTGACAAAAAAAGGTTGTTTGTGGAAGACAATGAGATTTGTTTGTTTTTGAATCTAAAAATCTGTGTATGAATTACAATAAGAATATTTCTTTTTGTTCTTTGTTGAGTCAGCTTCACTATTCTAGATCAGATTTATTATCACAATAGTATTCTATAATCTAGATCATATAGACTCTACTATGGTACGTCCTTCCCCATTGTCACTTTCACTATCATTCTCATATTTCCTTACCACTATGCTCTTTGTCTCCCAATATCTTTTCAAAAATATCTTTTCAAAAACTTTCTTGTTGCTCATGTCTATTATTTTTCTTCTCAAAAGACTTCTTTTACTTTTTCTTCTAAAACTTTATGTTCTAAAACTTTGTGGCCTAGATCCTATTACAATAGTGCATACCAATTTTTTTTTTTCAAAATTTACCCTTTTTTAGACACCTTCCCCTCTTCTCAAAATCTATCCTCTCTTTCCCATGCACATTCTTTTCCTTCATTTTGCCATTTTTCCATTGTACCTTAAATGCTATACAAAGCCTAGGACAATTTAAATTTCAACTCCCTGCTTCATATGAATGTTTGGGCATCAAGGTGAAACATAGTCAATGAGGTTTTCAATTTGAATCAGCCTCCTTTCAAATTGCAACTCAAGCACCCAATATGGACTACACAAAATGTCTAGAAATTAATAGAACAAACTTACTGCATCAAACTATTGGCCCCTCTCCCCTAAAATTGATATATATTTAAATTTTTTATTTTAAAAATTAACATATATAATTATAATTTTTATATTTTAAAATTAATTAAAAAAATTATTTTAATTATATGCACAGAGAAAGAGAAATCATTAGTGTCTCAAAGACACTGAAACAACAGCCTACAATAACAGCACTTTACTAACAACAACTGAACTAAGAAAATAAAAACAGCAACATACATTGGTGTTCATGTTTGATGCATTTTGAGATAACATTTCTTTTATTTAAGGTGAATGCATTAGTTTCAGTATTTAAAACAGACTTGTATGTCTTATGTGAGATAAAGATTAATATTCATGTTTGATGCCTTCTGGATAACCTTTCTTTTCTTTAGGGTGAATCATTAGTTCAGTATTTAAAACAGAGTTGTTTTAATGTAAAAACAGAGCAAGCCAGGGTGCATACACAGTTAACTTTTCTATCATGGATGTTCATGGCATTTAACAGATTAAAAATAGGCATAGCTATTTACAACTAAAAGAGCAATCTGTTACTTTCATGTCATGTCCTTTTCTAATATTGTTTTGCATTCTCATTGTAGAGGAGGACATGGAATCCAGAAAGAAACTAATTACATGTCTTCCTGGAGAACTCCCACCTATCAGGCCAACCGATTTACCGTCCTTCTACAGAGAACAACACATCTCTGAGAGCATGTACAGTGCCTTTCTCTACGAGTCTCGCTTCCAAAACATAGCAGATTACATACTAGTAAACACTTTTGATGAGCTGGAAGGAGGTAAAGAGGCACAAGCGGGTCTCAGAATTAATGGTTGCCCTGCCCTGGCAGTAGGCCCTGTGTTTCTTCCAAATTTCATACAAGGTAGGAATTCCATGTACAGCATGTGGGAAGAGGATAAAACCTGCCTCCAATGGCTAGATGCCCAAGCGCAGCGGTCTGTGTTATATGTTTCCTTTGGTAGCATGGCTATAAAATCTGAAAAGCAAATGCATGAACTGGCTCTTGGACTAGAGGCTTGTGGATACCCCTTCTTGTGGGTTCTGAGATCAGATATGGCACAAGGCAAACCTGTGGATTTACCAGAGGGCTTCATCGATCGAACCAAGGGTCGAGCCTTGATTGTTAATTGGACGAACCAATTGGAGGTAAGGAGTTTTTATGTGTTATTATTTTCTCTACATAAAAGCTATTAAATTCCACAATACAAAGCCAACTGTATTTTCTATAAGGGTAGAGTTATCTCATTTCATGATTTAAAGCATGTTAGATTTGAATCAATGGCGTATAAAACAGTAAAAAAATAACTGCCTCATTGTAATCACATCGTTTTGGCTATAATACTAAAATTTGATGATTTATAGTATAGCTCAAAAGTAATAGCTGCCATTACACACAGGAATGAAAATGGAAAATAGCAGCTATTATATTATATTGAATCAAGGGAAAAATACATAAAAAATTATTTTATTGAGAGTAAATTTGAATTTTATATTATTCATATTAAAATATAAAAAAATTAATTATAAGAAAATTGAAAAATAGTAGAAAAAAACTTACATGTTTATATATGAAAAAATTAAAAAAATAATAATAAATGTTGTATGAGTAAACTATCAATTAAAAAATAGATTATGCATTGATCATATATGCCCAAGAAGCTACAACTATTAAGTATGTAGTGAATATTCGCCTTCAATCTCCCCTTGAAGGATCAATGGGGTGAGTTCTCATTGGTGTCTCAAAGCTACAAAAAGGTTTTTGGGAAGAGCATTGGTGAATACATTTGCTATTTGTTCAAATGTAAGACAAAATTTTAGTTCCATTTGTTCATCTTGAACCAAATCTCAAATGAAAAAATGGTAGAGCTCTATGTTTTGATGTAGCCTGAAACACATGATTCTTTGTTATTAAAACAATGCTATGATGGTCACAATAAATAATAGTTGGATGTTCTTATAACAAATGCAGATCTACCAAGATTTATCTAGCTTGACAACTTATCATTGTGATAATAATATATTTTATTTCAACTAAAGAAAGAGCTATAGTTGGCTTGTTTATTATTGCTTCAAGATATAATTCTAGATCCAAGTAAGAAAACATAGCCAAATGTTGATTTTCTATCATTTACTAAACCAATCTAATTAGAGTTTGTGTAACCAAGTAGCTCACTTTTCACAAAGAAAGAATAATTAATACAAATAATTGTATACCCACTCATATCTTAATATTTTTTTGGCAACATGCAAATGAGACTTAAGTGGATCCTACATGAAAAGAGAGATATACCTCACAACATACATAATATTAGGTGTATTTGTAGTAAAATACATGAGGCTCCTAGAAATAAACTTTTGTACAAAGTAGCACCCAAGAGCTTGCATCTTCCTCGATCAATTTCTCACTAAGAGTTAAAGGAGTGGCAATTGCTATGCATGTCTTCACTATAACATTTTTCAATAAATATGAACTATATGCGTAGTTTTGAGAAATAAATCAAAGCAAAGAAATAGAGAGGTTAGCAAAAAGGGAAGGAAGCAAGAAAGTGATTAATTTGGTAGATGACCTATTGGGTCACAAATTATTATGCATTCTTCACAAGCTAAATGATAGTTGGGATGGATACAATCTTTTGAGGAATGCTTATGTTTGCAATATGAGTAGAGTTTAAAGGAAATACTAAGTACTTGGATCCCCATAGTGTTAGTAATAAATATAATCCATTTGCAAGCTAAGTATAATAATGATACCTTTGAGGGATTAGCAAGTGCACATGAGGTGGTAGGACTATCTGGGGATGTTTCAAATTACCAATCTAAATTAGAGATCTAACTAAAAGATAAGTTGAAATCTTTTGAATCACTTTAAGAGGTATTATGCCTAAGATTTTGGACAATAATAGAATTGTCAAATATTTTGAACAATGTCCAAGAATGATTTCACACAAATTTTTCTTCTCTATGTTCTTTCATATGTACCAATGGGGAATTAGATTCAACCTTATTGAATAATAACATGGATGAATTAATAAGGTTATAATGAAATTTGGAAAATTTCAACATGGAAGCAATGGCTATCTTAGATGCAAAATAGACAACACATGTGAATAAGGTGCTCAAAGTTCTTGAATTCAAATGGCCTTAAAAGGATATCTATGCCTCATGGGTTGAAAAGTATCAATATTAAATCAACTTGGTAGGTCAACATGGTCATCAAATTTTTTCTTCATAAAGCTCTCTAAGATTATGTGTAGCTAAAGAGGATTCTTATTTTAGCTTCATTCACAATTCAAACCAATTGGTTTCTTCAAAAATTTCAAGGTTACACTTTTTTTCCTTGTTGTGAAAGGAATTTATTTTTTTACTATGTTGTTGCATGACTTGGTTACAACTTTTTTTTGGTTATTTTGTGAAAAGTGTCAATTTTTCTCCTTGAGCTTATATGCTTATCTTGTTCAATTTAAGAGGATATTTTATTCTTGTTAAGTGTTGGATAATTGTAAATTGAGTTAAGTCTTTCAGTTTGTAAAGTGTTGTTAGGGTTTTGCGTCAAGGTCTATAATATTTTTTTGTAACAACAATGTATTTTTTATCAAGGCATATATGAATACATGTTTTCAATATGTCATCCTCTCTAGCTTTGCAAAACAATATTTTTCATGAATAAAATAATCAAACATTATTAATTTCTTCAATACAAATTTCTTACATTGTGTACTTTTATTGATAGCTTTTGTTCAATGAATGAAATAATTTCTTTCATTAAAATACAAAAGATATTGTGATTACAAATGGGTTATTAAGTAGGATCATGCTATAAACCTTTAGTTGGTCTTGTTATTATAAGGTAAATAACTTGTTGACCATCAAAATATGTTTAAATTGATATGAGGAAGATTTTATAATATTCTAAAACTTTGTAACCCTAGATAGGCATCACTCAAATTAGAATAACACTCACCAATCCTAGAACAAATCTACAATGATAAATCTCAAGACACTTGTAATTTATCGATAATTATTGTTGTATCTCATACAAGGCTTTGAATATTTGTAAGGATACTAGAAGTTGTAATATTTTTTTGTATGAATCCTTGTTACATGTGTATGAGAAGTAATATGCTAGATATTATTTCCTAATGTAGTTAAATATTTAAATGATAGCATAAGGGAAACCCACCTAGGTTTTGCAAAGCCTAGTGTAGAGGAAACTAATCTTGATAGAAATTTCCCATTCATTGGCCAATTTCCTAATATTGTTGAGCATAAGACATGACTAATCTTTACAGGTTATTAAGGAATCAATTGGAAACACCAATGCTAGCAAAGGATAATTTTTTAATAGCTTTAATACATCTTATCTTTTTCATAAATATTTTAATTATGGTTTACTAATCTCCTAAATCACATTTATCTTCAAATAAATAAGTTATATTTAATTGAACCAATTACCATACCTATAAAAAAAACTAAAGGCCACATGAAATAGATATATTAAACACTATAAATCATTTAAATATTAAGTATCCTAATAGCCATGACAAGGACCTTTACTTTTGCTAGTTTTTATGTTTTGATTAACAAAAATCATCAAACCATTGTAAACTGTAAAAATATTTAAAATTAAGTTTCATGTGGTTGTAGGTGCTTTCCCACCCTTCTGTGGGAGGATTTCTTACACATAATGGGTGGAACTCTACTATGGAGGCAATTAGTTTTGGAGTTCCTATGATTGGATGGCCCTATTTTTCTGATCAATTTGTTAATTGTAGATTTGTCAAAGATGTATGGAACATTGGTTTGGATTTTGAAGGTGTTGATTCAAACGAATACAAAATGGTGAGGAGGGAGGTGGTGGAGAGTACAATTAAAAGTTTGATGGAAGGTTGTGTGGGAAAGAAATTACAAGAAAATATTATGAAGCTAAAGGAAGCTTCAATGAATGCAGTGATGGAAGGAGGTACTTCTCATGCAAACTTGAACACCTTTGTAGAAGACATGCTAAAATTGGCCAAATCCAAGGTGCAAGATTACTGAAACAATGCAATTTATCTTTTGCACTAAATAATTTTTAGTAATTCAATATTTTCAATACAATAGTACACCCATTATTAAACTATTTAAAGTTGGGGGCTTTTCAAATTGACATTAATATGAATGCTCTTTTATTTCAAATGAACTACTTTATATTTTTATTTATACATCTTTAGTTTGTTACATTAGTGTAGAGAAATAAATTGCATGTTTTGTAACTTTATTCATTCATTTTACATAATCTTGTGTGGATGTGATTAATATACAATCTTAATTTATATTTTTAATATATTAACTAACCTTAATCTTAAATTATTCATTTGACATGTTTTCTATCACCAGAGATTAGGACAACCCTATTCCTTGGGGTTTTTGTTTCCTTAGACTAAGTCACCTTAATGGTTTTATCCCTTAGATAGAACAATGCTAATGGTCTAATCCCCCAATTTTTAATTTCAAGTCTCTTGCTTCTCTAAACCAAAATATTTAAAATATGATTCTTATTTCTTGTCTTACATTTTAAGGGTGTCAACTTGTGTTCTTAGAAATTATATTTAAAACATCATTTTAGGCCATTTTGATCATCACTTAATATAACAAAAAAATTGTATTTAACATATTAGTCATAGTTAAGTCCTACATAATCCTTAGTTATGTCTACATATTGCATATAATTTTTTCATCTATATTTAATCAATTATGTTACATTTTCTATGGGGCCTAACTATATTAACAAAGTCAACAAACTTTCCTTTATCTATATTAGGACCCTATAGGTGTTTTTCAACACCACTAATTTGTTAAACACAAGAAACCGAGTTGTACAAGTTTTTATGATGAAATTTAGAAGTAGAGAGCTACATGAGAGAAACATGTCCAAGAACATAACCACCTCATCGTATAGTTTAACAATTTTGTAACACCTCTATGTAAACATCTTGATCATTGTCTTAGTAACAAATTTTATTTTTCATTTATTTTCCATAACATTTAAGTTTGTTGAAGTTTACAAATTTTCCATAAACCATATAATCTCTCTAATGGGTGAGTGCAAGCTAATGAGAGCTAAAAATAACATAGAAGGGATAACTTTTTTTTCCTAAAAATTAAAGTTAGTTGTACTTGGAATAGTTATTTGAATAACTTCTATATAGAATATGGATATTGTTTAAACATATGAAATATAAAATTACATTTCTAGTTTTCAAGTATACAGTTGTTTTAATATTCATTAGAAAAAAATTGGTTATGTAATTGATGTACGAAAGTTCCTTTTTTTTTCAATTTTTATAGAGTAAAAAAACATACATGTGTATAGATTGCCTAAGAACTAGTGATAAGATCCAAACATATAATAATAGAAATAATATATTGCAAAATATAGATCTCACACAACACAAGAGATGTTTGTGGGCCAATATGCTCTAATATCCAATATATTTTGAAATAGAGTAAACCTTTGAGGTAAGGTAACACCATACAATACGCCTGTAGAGTAGGGGGATTCATCACCCCCAAGGCTCTAGGTCACAGGAGAGCCTCAAGGAATGAACTGCCCTAAACTAACTCAAATTGAATAACAAATTAAGTGAATTAAGAAAGGAAAGACAGGTTCAAAAGGAAGGGAAAAAAGGACCCTGATTCTCTTTTGCTAATGACAGATGTCTCGAAAACTAGGTGAGCAGACTGTAAGGGTCTCAGACTATGAAGCAAAAAACTCTTTGTTTGATGATAGCAACACAAGAGCTAGACTTCAACGAGCCACACTGGAGTCTCAAGGATGTGCTGGTGTCTTGTACGGACAGAGGGTCAGATGACAACCAAAGACACCCAAGGTCTACTTATGACTTGAATATTGGAGTTTTTATAGTTTAACAGTTTGATATGAAAATGTAGAAATAAATAGTACAATAAGAAGAATACTAGAAAGGATTATTCTAATGACAAAAATGATAAGGAAAGAGTAGGAAATATACCTTTTCATGCATAGTTCAATTCTCAAGCTAGCTTTGAGTGGAAGAACCTGCACCTACACACAGAAACATAGAAAGTGTTGGACTATCTTTTGAGGTTTGCTTCAGTCAGACCCTTGTTTTGGTGTGCCCACTTCCATGGATAGCTAAATATGCAACGATGTAGAAAAAGTGATAAAGAAGAGAATGAAAATGACACAATAAGGTAGAGAGAAATGACAACCTGAATGCTACTTTACAAGATGACAGATGTAAACAAATGAAAAGAAACAATCTTACCTTCCTTGCTATAAGCACTTAAAGCCAATGGAGGAAAGAAGAGAACAACACCACCACACTAAGGAGATAGAGTTTCATAAACCTGCAATGACAATGGTTTTGAAGCAAGAAGGCATTGTAGAAACCAAGTAGAAAGTTGGTGGCAACAAGATAGAGCTATGGAGAAGCAAGAATGATCAAGAAGGGAGAGAGATTGAGCTTGAGAATGAAAAAGAGTAGCATGAGAGTGAGTTCTAAGAGAATGTAAGGGAGTGAATGAATGAGTTTGAATAGGTAAAATATTGGCAAGGAGTCATTTTTCATTGGTCAAGACCTAAAAGAGAACATTACATTGATGACCAACTAGGAAACACAACACTTTTGCAGATTCAAGAGGCAAGTATATGTCAGGACAATAATGTGACACATGGATGCCCATGCAGTGTGCATGCATCCTTGACAAATATTCCTCCACTGAAACAAAAAGATAGGGACACGTGGGAAGATCGGGAAGATGACAGCGGATTTGTGCATCATCATACTTGTAATTCTAAAGTAAGGGTAAATAAATGGGAAATTTACCCAGGGTGCAAATTTATGCCATTACATTTTCCCCTCACTTTAGTGAGCATACGTGTTAGTGCGTATGTGAGCTCAAGTAGAAAGAGGTTGAAGAGAATATACCAATAACATCGAGGAAGTAGATATTCAATTTGACGTACCTGAACGTGAAAGAGGGAGCTCCACCAAGATGTGAAGATGACATGGGTCTTCAATATTGCAAAGCTAGTTGTGATCTCACCACAAACATGTTAGGCTACAAACAAAACATGTTAGGAAAAAAAGTTAATCATAGGACACAAGTTGGCATGATAAGACATAGCCTGATTAGATAGACACAAGACATACATTGATCAGATAGATAAGCTTGCAGCTTTTGCAAATTACGTTGCAAGACAGTCACAGTAAAGACTAGTCTAGTCAAGCTACCCCCAAGCTAGATGCCAAGATATAAGATGTCTAATACGGAGATAGACAACATCCAATATCAAATAAAAGACACATTGCAAAATACCAAAGAATTCTTTTGAGAGGAAATCTTTCAAAAGGGGGGGTCCTTCGGCAGGGAACCCTTAAAGACACCAAGGGCCCCATTCAAAGGAACACATCAATTGAAAGACACCACATTTTTCGCAAGTTATTTTGTCATTAAGGGATCCTTTTGAAATATCTTTTGTCAAGGAATTTGTTGGAAATAATGCTCCTTTTCAAAGGAAAGTTTTCAGACTCTTTCGCATACGAAATCTTTTTGAAATAAAATTTCATCCAGGAGTCCTGAGAGAATACAACATTTGGGAAAATGAGAGATTTCAATGAGGGATTCTTTCATCAAGAATTCATTTTAAAGAAGATTTTACATCAAGGAGTCCTTTTGAAAGGATTCACCTTGTTGAAAATTGAACAACATGGTAGCCCCACGTCCCACCCTCCCCCTCCCGCCCTGCCCTCCCCCCCCGTCTCCCCTCCCCCCCCACTCCCTTAGGATGGTATGTGTTATGCAAAGGATCACATGACATCCTAAGGAGAGAAAGGAGAGGCAAAGCTATTGTGGCATGCAACACATGAAGAGATGTATTTGTGGTATGTTTTCACACATGTGAGGGACAACACATAAGAACCACAACATCATGAAGAAGACAAGTAGAGACGATGAAATCAAGAGATCGGGGGATTTGAGAATTCGGGGTTAGATTTATTCATAGATACAAATAGATAGATATAATATGGTGTATAAACGAATGGTCATCAATCCCCAAAATTCTCAGATCATGAGGAAGAGCACGTGAAGAAAAAGTGAATAAAAATTGGGTCAACATGGAAGAAGACCTAAATCCCCCCAACACTTTGGATTGTTCCCCAATATTGAAAAGCAATTTCATGACACATAGAAGAGTGATCATACAAACATAAGAAGTGCACAAAATTTTTTTCACACGTGTATCCACATACCTACAAGGGTAACAAGGGTCCTCCAGGCAGGATCACAAAAACAAAAAGACAAGCATGAGGGAACACAAAGACAAACAAATCTAATCTATAGATAAAGAAGAGGTACCAACCTAGTCCTCATTGAACAAGTCATCTTGCTCCCAATATAGATCATTGTAAGGGGAGGGCAAACAGGCCTGCTAGGGTGGGATAGCGAGGTTGGTACCCTTTGACTTTTCTACAACAAAGGCCAAGGAAGAAGGCCCCTCAAAGTCTTCTTCATTGAGCTCTTGTGAAGAAAAAGTCATTGATCTTGTAAAGATCGAAGATAGAGCTACAATATCATCCACTGAATTGAACATGCACTTTACTAGAGTGCCATGTGTCAATCGGGTGGGAGAAGCCACTCAAGAGCCACTACCAACCTCATCAAGAGGGGTAGTGAAAATCTCTAGGGATGTGAGGGCCACCTCCATCACAAGGATGACACAAGTTAAGACATAACTAGCTTTCGAAGAAGGTGAACCTTTTTTTTGACCTCCACTTGTAGTGAGGTCATCCTCCAACTTGTGCTTCAGTGAAGGATGTGGAATCCCCCCAGAAGAAGCATAAGTAGAAGATGAAGATAAAGTTGCAACAGACACCATTCTTGTATTTGGCATGTCTATGGCCTATGAGAAATGAGGTATATCCAGGAGGGACATTAAGAAAGGGGTGTCCACGAAGGGAGCAATGAAAGGTTTTACCCTTTTGGGGTGAGCATCATCGAGACCTGTTGGAGGAGCTGAATGCAAGAAAAAGGCGTTGGGAATCAAGGAAGAAACATGAGGAGAAAGAAAAACAACACAATAGGATGCAGAGACATGCACCATTCGGTCCCCCTCTATCTTCTGCAGGGCGACATGTTTTGTGGCCAGAGCCTTTTGTGTGCACTTGCGCTCATGCACAAGTCAATTATGTCAGTTGTTGGCACTAGAAGACTTGACCTAAGAAGAGACCAAAGGTTGTTGACCAAATGCAGGAGTTTCCTTCACAATTTTTTTTTGTGGAAGGATGGTTTCCTGGGCAGGAGAAGGAGGAAGCACAAGAGCAAAAATAATCACAAGAGGAGAAGTAGACACATGTGCCTTGTTGACAGGCCTCTTCTCGTTCTTTGCCTTAGGGGTAGGTGGAAAAATAGTAGGCAGCCACAAAGGTCAAGATACAGGAAAAAACCCCATGAGAAGACTTCCCCCTACCATAGACAATGGGATGGGGAACTGTGGGTAGAACAGGAAGCTCAAAGACTTGACGCTTCACTTTTCACCATGTGGAAACCGTCACACTTCCCATGCGAGGCATAGGAGTAGGAGTTGAAGATGCCACAATAGGATGAGAAGCAAAATTAGATGGAATCACAAACACAAAAGGAAAAGGCTTTAGAGTGTAAGCAAGCTTCCCCTTTCTGTTGGGCAGGGCAGAAGAGGCATCTTGTTGCTACACTACCATAGAGACTTTTACAAAAATAGTATAAGGAGACATTGGATAACTAGCCTTCAACATTGAGCTCCCAGTCTTGTATTTAACATAAGCCTTATATAAAAAATCTCTCTTATGAGGGAGAGGTCCGACTAGGGTAAGACAAAAGTGATCTAGTGAGAAGCCCCCACGCGACATCAACACTTTATAACTAGTGTCATGCACCACGTGCATAGTGCCTTCATGAGGAAACTTTAATCATTTATGGAAAACAAAGGTGACATTGTTCATAGAGGATAGCCACAAAATGCCTAGCCTAACTTTGAACAGGTTAGACTCTGGGATCACAATAAATGACAGGTCAATAGCCTTAGGTCCTACTAAGACCGGGATAAAGAAATAACACCCATAGGGGCAACAAATATTCCATCATGGGTATGGAGACTGGTTTGTGACTCTTTGCATCTCTCCTAATGTAAATTTTTTATAAACAAAGTCTCCTTTGTTATCACATTAACCTGACTCATCGAATTAGCTATGGTGTTAGTTACGATGTTTTCATTAATCTGGGAAATAATGTATAACAGGGAAGGCTCCTTATTTAGTGGCTCATCATGCAAGGTGAAAGTTATATCAAGCATTGCACTCACATTTTCAGGATGAGGGATATGCATGAACGAAACCATGTTCACATACTCAGATGGAACTAGCTCAGAAGATGTAGAAGATTGAGTTTAGCAGACAGTGACCTACCTAGATTCTATTCCCAAATATTCAAGTCCTTCTAACTATGTATCTATGCATCATAGATTGGGTTACAAAGCTGCATGCCTTGCGACACATGAATCCACAACACACCTAGAACATGAGAGAAAGATTCTCAATACCAAGAAACAAAAAACAAGGATGTTCATGTCGGCTCCACCAAAAACGTAGAGTAGGGGGATTCATCACCCCCAAGGCTCCAGGTCACGAGAGAGCCTCAAGGAATGAACTACCCTAAACTATGGTAGATTGAATAACAAATTAAGAAAAGAAAGACAGGTTGAAAAGGAAGGGAAAACAAGGCCCTGTTTCCCTTCTGCTAATTACAAGTGTTTTAGAAACCAGGTGAGCAAAATGCAAGGGTCTTAGATTATGAACAAGGCAACTCTCTATATAAGGACAACAGTGTGGGATCCAGACTTTAGCACACCGCGCTAGAGTCTTAGGGATATGTTGGCATCTTGTACAAACATAGGGTTAGATGACAATCAAATACACTCAAGGTCTACTTATGACCTAGATATTGGAGTTTTTACAATTTAATTGTTTGATATGAAAATGTGAAAATAAGTAGTACAATAAGAAGAATACTGGAAAGTATTATTCTAATGACGAAAATGGTAAGGAAAGAGTAGGATAGATACCATTCCATGCATGGTCCATTTTTCTAGCTAGCTTGGAGTGGATGAACCTGCACCTACACATATGGAAATAAAAAAAGTGTTGGGCTATGTTTTGATATCTTTTTCATTCAGACCCTTGTTTTTTGTGTTCCCACCTCCATCGACAACCAAATATGCAATGATGTAGAAAAAGTGATAAAGAAGATAGAATGAAAATGACACACTAAGGTAGAGAGCAATGACAACCTGAATTTTACTCTACAAGATGATAGATGCAAAAAAATGAAAAGACACAATGTTACATCCCCTATTATAAGCACTCAAGGCAGATAGAGGAAATAATAGAATGATGCCACCATGCCAAAGAGATAGAGCTTTGTAAACTTGTAATGACGATGGTGTTACAGAAAGAAGGCATTGTAGAAACCAAGTAGAAAGCTAGTAGCAACAAGATAGACTTATGGAGAAGAAAGAATGATCAAAAAGTGAGAGAGATTGAGCTTGAGAATGAAAAAATTAGCAAGAGAGTGAGTTAGAGAATGTAAGAGTGAATGAATGAGATTGAATGGGTAAAATGGAGGCAAAGGGTCATTTTTCATCAATCAAGACCCAACAGAGAATGCTACATTTACGACCAACAAGAGAACACAACACTTCTACAAATTCTAGAGGGAGGAATCTATCAAGACAGTAGTGTGGTGTGCGGATGTCCATGCAACATGCACACGTCCCCAACAAATATTACTCCACTAATGGAAAAACATAAGGACACGTAGGAAGATCGGGAAGACAGTGGCAGGTTTATTCGTCATCGTACTTGTAATCAAATAATGTTTTTGAAAGAGAACTCATAGGCTTTTGAAAAGTTTAAGAAATTCAAGGCATTGGTAGAAAATGAAACCAAAAGGACAATCAAAGTTCTAAGATTGAATAGAGGTGGAAAATTTACTGGTGAGAAGTATGATCGATTCCATGAAGAGCATCAAATCTGGAGGCAGTTCTCTACCCCTAGAAGTTCACAATAAAATGGAATTGTAGATAGAAAGAATCAGACTGTATAGAAGATGGCAAGAACAATGCTATGTCAAGAAAATCTACTGAATATGTATTGGCAAGAAGCCACATAGATAGATATTTATATTCTAAATAGAGTTTAGGTCAGGTGCAAGACAAAGAAGATTCCATATGAGCTATGGAAAGGAAAACTAGCATCAGTAAGGCATCTTTGAATATTTGGAAGAAAGTGCTATATCAAGAGAGATGAAGAAAATATGGGCAAGTTTGATTCTAAATCAGATGAAGGTATTTTTCTTGGTTATTCCTTAATAATTAAAGCTTGCATATGTTATAATAAAAGATTGAAGAAGATAGTTGAAAGTGCAAATCTGAAGGTTGATGGGACTATTCAGTGTATTAGCATTCTCGAAGTAGAAGACGATGAAGAATTAATTTATAGCAACATTGAAGACTTAGAAGTTTCAAAAATTCCACCAAGGTATGTATAGAAAAATCACTCTACAAATCAAATCATAGGTGACAAAGATAGTGGGTTTCAAACTTGAAAGAGATTGGAAAGATCAGGTGAACAAGTATATTTTTCTTTACTATAAGAAATAGAACCCAAGTCATACAAAGAAGTAAGAAAAGAACAAGGATGGATAGAATCTCTGGAGGAGGAACTAAATTAGATAATGAAGAATGAAACTTGGGAACTTGTCCCAAGACCTAAAAACAAGAATGTGATTGGAACAAAGTGGTTATTTAGAAACAAGTTGAATGAAGAAGATGAAGTTATTTGGAACAAAGCAAGACTTGTGTATAAAAGGTATGCTCAAGTTGAAGGTATAGACTTTGAGGAACCATTTGATCTTGTGGCAAGACTAGAGGCAATTATGATACATTCTTAGCTCTTTCAACATTAAAGAATTTCAATGTGTATTAAACATATGTGAAAGGTGATCCCACAATACTAGTTTACAATGTTTGGCCAAACTTGACACTGAAATAATTTTTTCTAACTAAATCTTCACTTTCAGGAACCTATAGCGACTAAACTGTGAAGAATTTGAAGATGATGCAAACAAGTGATTTATCACATTTTGTCTGTAGATTCTAAATATTTTTTTTTTCAAAATTTTTGGAATCAGATTGCACTTCTTTTTCCATCTCCTTCGAAAATTAGTTTTTTTCAGTAAACAACATTTTTAAGGAGTGACGCTCACTATATAACACATAATTTATTTTCCATGAAGGATAAAATTCTAATTTTTTTGAATTTAGATTTGTAACTACGATATCTAGTGCTCCCAATTGGTTAGATAGTGTTTTATTGAATACTTTTTCCTTAATCAAGTTTCTAAGTCAAACCAATTACAATTCAGACATACGCGAACCGTATAACACAACCTTTTTTGTATGTATCAAAATTCAATTTTTTTTGTTGGATCAAGGACTTCAATATTTGGTGCACTCATATTTTTCATTTTTTTTTTTTATAATCTGTTATTTTTCCACGTGGAAAACAAAGAGCTTGATTTTTGGTGAGAAACCTATGTTTAATAAAACTAAAAAAACAAATACATAATAAAACCAAGACATTAAAATTATATTTGTTGGATAGTTTGTTCCGAGGACTACCATCATCCAGTTGGGTCTATGAAGTCTCCTCCATTTCATCCTCAACCCGAGCTTCGAAACACAAAATTATGGACTTTTTTGGTGCTAGAGGGTGAGAAGGTGGGAAAGGGGGGGTTCGGGTGAACCAGGGGGGTTCGCTCGAACCCCCTTTCAAAAAGGGTTTTCTTTGTGTTTTCTTGGCAGAAATGGTGGGACCTTCCATTAAATGGGTTTGCTTGAACCTAGGTTCATTCAAACCCTTTTTTGGTTTGCTCAAACCAAAGGGTTCATTTGAGCCCCAAAAAGCAAAATATTTTGCATGGGGTTGTTTTTGCAACTCTTCCTTCCTTAGTCGAATTGTAAACCACTTTTTTGCGTTTACCCTAAAGTCAACATTCTTGAATGGACAACTTGAATAAGAAGTTTATATTGAACAATCAAAAGGATTTCAATGTACTAACAATTGAAATTATGTTTGTAGATTGAAAACTGCTTTGTATGGGCTCAAGAAAGCTCCTAAAGCTTTGTATTCAAGGTTGGATGGATACTTAAAACAGTGATTCCAAAGAGGTTTTGTAGATAGTAATCTGTAAATAAAAATAGAAGGAGAAAAATGCTAATAGTTGTGGTTTATGTAGATGATATCATTTTTGTAGGTAGCAGTGAATAAATTTGTCTAATAACTTTAAGAAGGCTATGTAGAATGAATTTGAGATGTCTATCTTAGGAGAATCATATTTATTCTTGAGACTATAGATTGTACAATTAGACAAAGGGATATTTATTTCACAACACAAATTACATAAAAGAGATGTTAAGCAAGTTTAGATCAGAAGATTGCAAACAATTTGCAACACCTATGGTTATCAGATGTAAGTTAAGTAAGGATGATGAATCTTCTTCGGTAGATCAAACTTTGTACAAATCCATGATTGAGATTTTTTTGTATGTGACAACATCCAAAATAGATGTTATGCAAGTGGTAGGAGTGGTTGCTAGATTTTAGGTAACACCTAAAGAGACTCGTGTTAAGGCAGTGAAAAGGATATTCAAATATTTGAAGGGTATTGAAGATTTTGGACTGTGGTATCCAAAGAGTGAAAATTTCACTTTGACTACATATACATATGCAGATTGGGCAAGATTTGTGGATGACCAAAAGAGCACAAGTGGTGGTGCATTCTTTCTTAGAGACAATTTGGTGTCATCGCTGAGTAAGAAGCAGTCCTAATTAGTTTTTTTATTTACAACAGAAGAAGAATACATTATTGCAACATCATGTTGCACTCAAGTGCTTTGGATGAAGCAAAATTTGAAAGAAATGAAGATTGAGCTTGAAGATCTTGTCACTCTTCTTTATGATAACACTAGTGCAATAAACATTTCAATGAATCCAATGACGCACTCAAGAACAAAACACATTGTAATCAAAAATCATTTCTTGAGGGAGAAGGTTGTAGATAAGGAAGTAAGATTGGAATATGTGGACACAAAGGAGCAAGTTGCAAATATTCTCACAAAGCCACTTCCCAAGGAGAAGTTTGAGTTTTTCTAGAAAAAGTTGGGATTTGTTGCCCCCTCCACTTGAATCAAGAGGTAGTATAGGGTGAGGGGGAGCTTGGTCTCCCTGCCACAAGAAGGGTTGGTGCTCTTATAGAATATTTCTTTTAGAGGTAGTGAAGCATGGACTTAGGGGGAGTCTATTTGGGAAATAGGTTTCTAGATGGTATAGTGTACTAGAAGTATGTGGGTGTCAACACATATGGTGTTGAACATTTTCTATTTATGTCAAATCGAGAGGAAGTGGGATCAAAATGTTGAATTGAGGATATGCTAAAATAAGGAGAGTGGGCTCAAAATGTTGAATTGTTCAAAAAGAATAATATCAAAATATCTTCCATAGTGGGTTTTATTGAACATAGGTTGTAATTGATGTCAATTGATGTCAAGATGATTGTTGCTGACAATGGTTATCAAAGAGTGTCAAGGCTATCAGATGTGATGGTCGTCAAAGATGAAAGAGATTGTAGGAGTACTAAATTGCCATTTATCTCAAGGTTCTGAAAGCATGTTTTTTATCAGTGTGTGAACTATCTAATCGATTCAAGTATCTTAAAGAAAGTTGTGTTGAGACATGTCTTCCTTTAGATAGTTAGTGTATTTATTATACCATGCTAGATATGCAGTTAACATGATTGTGTGTTGAAAGGCACAAGACAACTAAGAGGGGGGTGAATTAGTTATCACCAAACACAAATTCAAATCTCAAACACATCAAGTTCTTATCCACTTAGTTCTGTTATTAAGTATGAACTTAAAATGTAGATAACATAAAGCAATATCAACATAGGAAACACCAAATTTACATGGAAAACCCAATGAGGGAAAAACCATAGTGAGGATTAAATCACAATATAAAGTAATAACAAAACCAAATACAAGAGGCTCACTGCCCAAATACAAAGGCTCACTGCCTACAAAAGGAACTCATTGTCCAACTGGGAGGTTTACTTCCTACAAAAGGATTACAGAACAAAAAAAAGCTTTGTAGCCAGAATGGACTAGTAAGAGTGCACCTAACAAGTGTCGATTCAATTCTGGTGATGCTCAATAAACTGATTTAACACACTTCATCATTTTCACACTTCTTCACATTCACATCAATGCAATTCGTTTCACCCACAATCTTCAAAATTGTTTGACATATATATCTAACCTATTCAAAAGCATCAATTAGGTCGACCTAATTAGATGCAACCAAAAAGACTGATTGTCAGCTTCAAGCATTCAAAAAATATTTTCAAACAATAAATTAAAATGTGTGGCATGCTTCATCATGTCGGCAGAGACCTAAGATAGGTCACACATACATCCGCATAACAAAATTAATTCACCATAATACCAATTATCCATGAGGTTGGCCAAAGATAGGCTTAATAGAAAAATGCAATCAACAGAATAATGTCGATACACCATACGAGCACCTGTGCATGAGAGATTCTAAACATACAAGCTTCTAACATCCATAAAATATGTCCCAAAACCAAAGGTAGCAACAATCAACTGCATAGGATTGCAAACCAAAATACCAAAGGATGTAAACTGTATATCAGTTCAGATACTGGTCCAAAATTCTAGATCAAACAATGACTTAGTCTTGCAGTCGCAACTCATATAACATGGTGACATCAACGAAAACACAAAAAATATATAGTTAGCCATTCTTCATTTTTCCAACAATCTTCTCCTTTTCATTGATGGCAACATGTGCCACAATATTCTCTCCTCCTATCACCAATATGCTTTCCCCTTTTACTATTCTTCACATGACCTCTCCCCCTTTGACATCAATGGAAAATGGCGACCAAAAAGTAGGATGTAAACGTATGGACATGGTAATATTTTATATACAAAGGAATTCCAACTCCCCATTTCAAACGTTCAAGTGAAAATAATGCTTTTTACATGAAAATTTTTCTTGTACCTTTCTCTTATGGTTGGAAGAATCCTCTTCCAAGCAAGCACAATCGAATTCATCCTGGCACTCATACTATCCAATAAAGATAACAACATAAAAGAGGATGTCTAGTCCGAAGACAGACATTGTTGTTCACAATCTTCTGCATCAGAGAGTATTCCAGAGAGATGATCCAACTGGACCTCAACAATTTCTTTAACCAACTAGAAGGTTTTAACCAAGTCTTCTCTTTGTCTTTGAGAAATCAACAACTCCACTTGCAATTCGCCAACTCTTATTCTCCATTTTCCATTTTTTTCTTTGAAGAAGTCAAAACTCTTTCCAATACAGTTTATCTCAGATTCAATGGCTTCAATTCCGCTTCTAAAATTGTCAACAACTATAGGCCACTAGAGACAATACATGTAGATGTTAGATATTTCCTTGATGCATTCTTTTGTCTCATTAATGTGTTTAGATAACATTTGTTTGGCTTTGGAAATCTTCTCTCAATAATAGCTTCAAACTTATGACCTTCAGGTCCTTCCAACAATGTTCTTTCTTCAATAACTTCTACTAGATCATCTGGTAATGAGTCAGACACATCTAAAATTGAAATACCTATTTTGAGAAGATAATCAATCAATACATTGTCAATTTTAAGTCTCTTGATTGGAGAACATGCACTCCACATTTCACCAACCTTCTTCATATCACCTTTATCTAACATTATTCAAATATCCTTTGGATCAAAGAAGTCAAACCCAGGTAGAAAGTCTTCTTCATTCTTCTTTTCTTATGAGATAGTGATAACATCTTTTGTGGTAGTTTTTCTCGTTTTAGATTTTGGAGGGGATTCACCAATAACAACTTCCAACTCTTTCTTTCCAAAAGAGGAACCCTCTTCAAACTAACTAGACACTAACACACCAGAGCATAGATTTTTCTTTAGGGATGCAAAATAGGTTTTGCAAATACTTGCATTATTCTCCATAGGTTCCAAATACCTGTAAACTTGTTTTTCAATAGGAATGTCAAATTCCCACTTAACAGTCTCTCTTCCCGGTAGCGAACTCAAATAGTAAAACACCAAATGTATGAGAAAAGACCCAAACCAGAAAGGATAACCCTTGACCAAAGAAATTATGACATTCTTAGTTAAACATTCCATAATAAGGCTGCACAAATCAAATTGCTTGTTTTCCTTCGCCATCATGTGTGCAAGATATACAATAATAGCCGAAGTAGAACCTTCACAATTTTTGAAGTAGATTTTATAAGAGATGCCATACACAACATACCTTATAGTAGGATCAATAATAGTATTTATTAATGGAGCTTGGGGATCTTTGTTGATACTATTAAGCTCCTCCACATCTCTGTATTTTACGGTTTTCTTCCCAAGGAGGTCCCCAACACTACATAAACCAGTAATAGCTTCGATTGCCTCCTTCATGATCGGATAGGGTTTGTCCAAAATAATGTTGTCATCCTTGAATTGACTTAACAAGAACAAGATAGATTCTATGTCTACAAACCAAAGAAATTCTCCCCATAAATCTATGCCTAGGGTTTTTACACTCTACAATTCATTTTTCTTCAACCCTAGTTCCATTTCCTTCATCTTTCAATGATCAAATTCTTCCAATTCAACACCCTTCAACTTCAGCGGAATATCACCACACGATTCTCTATCCATCGTCGTGCTTATCTTTCTTGAATTCTTTATTGCTCAATCGAGACTTCTTCCTTTTCACTTTTTCCCCTTCGTAAATCGAGAATTGATTTTGAAAGCTTCCATCTCTTATTCCTAATTATCCATAATGATTCCTTCAAATTACCTCAAAATTGCTCCAAATTGCTTTGAGATCGCTTCAAGGTTGCTCCAAGTCATTTTTCAAACTCTTCAATTGCACAAGTGATCAAAAGGACTTATGAATTTTACTTTATACATCATTGGTTTTCCCTAATTTGCATTAAATGTGGTAGGTTCCAAAAAGCTAATAAAAACCTTATTTCTTTGCACTGAGAAACCGTAAATCAATCTGCAAAAGAACATGCTTGTAACATTTCTTCTGATTTATTTTCCATAACCTCTATCTACTCATTCTCTACAACATATCCTCATGCCAACATCTAACACACCATATACCCAGGGGGACACCATATACCCAGGGGGTTTGAACAATTTTCTATTAATGCTCCCCTTAAGACCATGCTAGTTCTAACTGCCAGAGGAATTGTTTGCGCCGGATGAGGGCACAAACACATTTGTTGTTTCTGGCTCTTCTTCTTTCTTCCTCAATATCTTATTCATTTCTTTCTTCACCTCATCTTTGTCAATTTTCTTCACTGGCTCATTCTTCTCTACCGAAGCAGACTGCTTTCCCTTCTTACTTCTGCAAACTCTTGAGAAACGTTTGAGTTTGTTACAATTATAGTAGACAACACTTTTCTTGATTTGTTTGACCTCTTGATCTACATTGATTTGCTTTGTGTCCAAACTTGTTGCATGTATAGCAATAGCCATCAAAAGATTGATTCATTATGCCTCCATTAAACCTATTCATCATTACCCGACTAATCATTCTCACTTGAGATCTGCATTCAGTATCTTTATATCCAATTTTCTTGCATGAAAAACATTGTCCAAAGAAGGAACCAAAAAACTGACTCATTTTACTTCTACACTCAGTTGCCCTATGACCAAATTTGTTACATGAAAAGAAAACACCATTGAAAGATGGGTACTTTTGAGCATTTGGTTTTCTAACATGCAATCTTCTAGCAAAGTTTCTTGGATTTCTTTTCTGCTTCCTTTTGTCTTGAGTCTTTTGATTATTCTTTGAGCTTTCACATGTTTCATTTCCCAAGCCACCTTTGTCTTTACTTGGTTTATGTCCTGCAATCAACACATTAAGCTTGTCGAAGCTAGATTTGAAACTTTTTTCACAAAGTTTTGCTTTCTCTAGTTCTACTTTCAAGTTCACTATCTCTTGCTCAAGTCTAGTGCATTCATTAGTCTTGCTTTACACCATTGTATTAAGAAATTCTTCAATTCTCTTCTTTTCTTCCACTAGCACTTTCAATCTGATGATCTCTTGTTTCTGCTACTCACTCACTTCTCTATGTCTTTCTTTGAATTTCTTCAATTGCTCTTTCAATTTCTAGACACATTCATTGCCTCACCAAGATTTTCTTTCAAATCTTTGTTTTCATTTTCAACCTTATCAATATCTTCAAGTGCAACTCAGAGTTCTTTATCATCCATTTGTTCAACCTTTTCCTCAAGCAATTAAGCTTTTCACCAAGGAACCAAACATTTGATACCAATTGTTGAAAGGCGCAAGCCAACTAAGAAGGGGGGTGAATTAGTTGTCACCAAACACAAATTCAAATCTCAAACACTTATCAATTTCATATCCACTTAGTTTTGTTATTAAGTATGAACTTAAAATGGAGATAACAGAAAGCAATATCAACACAAGAAACACTAGATTTACATGGAAAACCCAATTAGGGAAAAACCACAATGAGGATTAACTCACAATATAAAGTAATAGCAAAATCAAATACAAGAGGCTCACTGCCAAGGGCTCACTACCTAGATACAAAGGCTCACTGCCTATAGAAAGGACTCACTATCCAACATGGAGGCTCACTTCCTACAGAAGGATTATAAAACAAAAATGGCTTGGCAACCATAATGAACTGGTAAGAGTGCACCTAACAAGTGATGATTCAGTTTCGATGATGCTCAATAAGCTAATTTAACACACTTCATCATTTTCGCACTTCTTCACATTCACATCAAATCAATGCAATTCATCTCACCCACAATCTTCAAAATTCTCTAACATATATATATATGACCACAAGCATCAATTAGGTTGGCCTAATTAGATGCAACCAAAAAGATTGATTTTCGGCTTCAAGCATTCACAAAAACTTTTCAAGCAATAAATGAAAATGTGTAGCATGCTTCATCATGTCGGCATAGATGTAAGATAGGTGACGCATACATCCACATAACAAAATTAATTCTCAAGCATTCACAAAATCTTTTCAAACAATAAATGAAAATGTTTAGCATGCTTCATCATGTCGGCATAGACATATTATAGGTCACACATACACCCACATAACAAAATTAATTCACCATAACACCAATTATCCATGAGGTTGACAAGTGATAGGCTTAATAGTAAAATACAATCAATGGAATAATGTCGATACACCATACGAGCACTTGTGCACAAGAGATTCTGAACATACAAGCTTCCAACAATCATAAACTATTTTCCAAAACCACAAGTAGCAACAATCAACTGTGGAGGATTGCAGACCAAAATATTGAAGGATGTAAACTGTATATCGGTTCAAATACCGGTCCAGATCAAACAATGACTTAGTCTTGTAGTCGCAACTCATATAACATGGTGACATCAATGACAACACAAAAACTATATAGTTAGCCATTCTTGTTCATTCTTCCAACAGTGTGGTGGTCCGAAAGGACATCTTTTGGGTAGAGATATTTCTAAATATGGTTGGTATTTCTTCTAGAAGTGTGGTGTTGATTTTCAATTTAGAAGGAGAGTTCGTTTACATTAGTTCTATCGGTTTTTTGAGCTTCTGGAGGTGAGGCTTGGTGTGCAAGAAGTTTGAAGTGTTAGAAGGTCTATCAAGCTATTCAAAGTTTGAGGCGTATGTGATAACGATTTGTAGTGTGAGGAATTCAAATCTTGCGTGTGGAGTGACGATAGGACTCGGTCAAGGTTTCTATGGTGGCACAAAGCATCAAGTTTGTTTGGCATAAAGAAATTTGTGTTTGGATGATTGTATTACACATTTCATGTAATTTTAATTTAGGTCCATCTTATGTCATTTGGGTTTTGTGCGGATCCCCTATCGACATGGAAGAATGTTAATGTAGTGTCATGTATATATTTCAAATGTTTAGATGCATTGTATGTAATAAGTTTAATGAATGGAAGGTATGTAAGTTGTGAGTACAAGAGTGTGAAGAAAAGAGGGAGTACTAGTATTAGAAGATCATTCTCAGTGTGGGAGATTGTCAACTATATCTTTGATGCATATCAAAGTTAAATTTTAAATCTACCATTATTTTTTTGTAATATGGTAAAACTGGTGTTCTACTTGTTGTACTGTTCTGATAGTGATTGGTGTCTCTTTCTAGTGGGATTTGTTGTCTCCAGTAGGTTGGTGCATATAGATTAATTTGGGGATTGGTGTCTGTAGTAGGTTGTTCCTATAGATTCATTCAAGGATTGGTCTCTTTGATAGGTTGGTGCCTACATCACATTGTAAAATTCACTTATTATATTCCCACTTGCGAGATTTCTCACCGTGATTTTTCCCATCTTGGGTTTCCATGTACATATGGTGTTGTGTTTTATCTTGTGTTGTGCTTTGAATGATTTCTTGTGTGGATTAGTGCTTTTCATGTTGAAAATCTATATAATAGTTGTAAGAACAAAGTTTCTTGAAATTTTTTTTATCTACTAATTATCCCCCCCCTCAATAGATTGTGTGCCCTTCAAAATTGTATTTTTGGTTGTACTTTGAAACAATTTAAAATTGGAAATGTAGAGTAGGAAAAGTGATTCTAGATCCAACTAGGATTAACTTCTTTCTCTTGAATCCACATTTGGACACAAAACTAGCTAGATTTGATGACTGAATTTTTGCTGCAATGGAGAGTCAAAATCCTAGGGTTTTGATCCTTTTGAGTTGCAAAGATGAGAGGTTTTATGTGTTCTTTAAAAATCCTATTTGACATAAAACCCTAGATCTAAAAATGTAACTTATCGCACAAATGAAAATGAAAATTAATAGAATAGTTGTATATTTGAAAAGGGGATACATAGAGGAAATTGTGACTAAAATTTGATCCTAAATTGTAGGGACAGTGGTGTGGGTGCCCTAGACTAGAGAAAGTCAAGCATTTTGGGATCTACAAATCTCAAATGTGTTACAGTTTGCACTATGTTTCCTATGATTGTCTGGTAATGAAACCTTTAGATCTGATCTACACACATGAAAAGAGGGGGAAATATTGTGTTGTATAGGGGATTTCCTAAGTAAAACTCCATTTTGTTGTTTACACCTCCACGTACAACACATAATAATGATCAAGAGGGCATAACCTAGGTTAGACAAAGATCAAACAATAATTGACTAAAATGACAAATGATAAATGGATAATGTTACCTTAGGCATAAAACCCTTGTCAAAGTGATGTTCACACCATAAGTTGCCACAAACATTGATTGATGGATGCTTTGATTGGTTGATAGACCTACAAGAGGTTAGTCCATAAAACATAATAGATTGTTGCAGCTAGCATGTAGGGGACAACTCATACATCTTCATAAAAATAGCATGATTGATCATAATAGCTCCTTATTCATAATTTCTTCCTTCTTCCTAATATCTTATAAACATGATCTTAAGTGATGAAAGTGTTGCAATAATGTTGTTGATTCCGCCCTTGAATTGCCTTGACTACTTTTTAGGATCCTGAATTGTAATTCCAAAATTGCTAGGATTTCATATGGTGAAAAGAGTTGTATTTATATGCATTTCTTTGTTTCCTACAAAATTAATTATCAAAATTTGACAAATGAAATTAAATGTTGACAATGACATTTAAATTGGGGCCAAAATAGGTTAGGCAAGGGCGCTAGTTCCCTAGTCCAAACATTTTTTGGGTCTTTTTTTGTCAGTAAATAAATATTAAATAATAATATTCCCAATTTATATTGATTATCCAAAGATGATCATAAAACATGAAAATTATAATCACAATTAGGTCCAAGGCCATAGGGGGTAGCTAAACATATTGTAAAATTTTCAAGACTGACAATTTATGACACTCCAAGTGACAATAAAGAAGTTTCATTTCTCAAGAAATTAGAGTTGTGTGAAACTAGATGTTGCACTTGAGGTTCCATATCTAGGAAGGTAACACATTTTGCACTAGTAAAATTCCCATAAATTATGGGGAAACTAATCACAACATGACAAGGCCAACATTGCCAATCCATTCTTTTTATAATATATCAAACTCAAAATTTGTTCAAATTGGGAATAATTCGCGATGACCAAGGTTGTAAAACTTGTTGAACTAGATGGACACTCAGTTCTTAATCCAAATGCCAATGTAGTAGGCATAGTTTTATACACAAAATAAATCTTAAATAAGGATTAAGTAATAAATATAGATGATTGATAAACTTGATAGCATATGTGGTTACTCATATGGGAAAGTGAAGTAAAATTAATTTGTCGAAGGAATATCTTGTTGTAGAACTTGATATCAAAAATTATTTGGATTCCATATTCGATAATAATCTTCAAAATTCATGTACCACTCAAAATATTTGAAAAGCCTTGTAAGACCACTAAAATGGATTAAAAGGTGATTTAGAGTAAAGTCAATTATAAATAGTGGATTTTGATGCTAATATTTATTGATTATGATTGTTAGGATGGTTTGTATTATGAGATTAAGCCCAATGATGAGATGATTTTGAGCAAATTTATTTGATTTAAAGTGTCCTGGATGCATATGTGGATAGAAATTTTTTGAACTTTGTGGAAATACTAAGGGATATTGGAAGGTACACACAAGAGGTTGAAGATTCAATTGTAGATCCACTTGCAAGCATATAACTTGATGAAGGAACTTGTACTAAAAGTTGTGGGTATTTTGAAAAATGCTAGAACTGGACTAGTTTTGAGAAAAAATGGCAAAAAAGATAAAAGATAAAGATATAAATGCAAGTTGTTGACTAAATCTAGGTAGTGAATCCTAAATTGAAGGATTTTCATTGGGATTTCTTTAACCACAAGGATACTTGACTACTATCCAAAGTTTGAGGAGATAAGGAATAATCAACAATGACTAATTCAAAGAGGTAAATTTGATCAATTCTTCTGAAACTATTTGTTGATAGCCCATATGCAAAAGATATTTTCTTGCCACATGTTTGATGTTGATTCACTTGTCTTTGTTTCAAAATGTGTGATTTTATAACCAACCTCTAGCTTAATTTAATAAAAGATAGCAGGGTATCTAAGGTGAAGGATCAAAAATTGCTAAGACGATAGAACTTGAATTGGAAAATCACTAATTTAATTTTTATTTCATGTTTTAAGTTAATCTTTAGTAAATTCTTGTACATACTATAAAGACAAGTGATGCTAAGGTAGTATCAAGGTCATTCGTGATCATAAATTATGCATGACTATGTAAGTTGTTCATTTTGGTGAAATAATCAAATTTTTAAGCCATATTTGGGTGCATTTTAAAGCTATCTCATTGGTTAACGGTTAAATTCTATAACACTTGCACTATGTTGTATGTAGCTATGAGATATTTTGGTGAAGTAAAAATAGTTGTTTGCTTCAGTTTACATGTTTTTCAATATGTATGTGTGTTATATTTGAAATGCTTAGATTCTTAGGTTCTTTTCTCTCTCTCTCTCTCTCTCTCTTTAATCTTTTGCAATTTATTTGAAAGGAGTAGTTAGAAGTATCATGCATGTGGAAATTTATTGGTGTAAGAACGATTAGGATTAATCAAATTAATTTCAAATTTTAAGCATATCATCAAATACCTATAAGTCCCTTTGTAGAAACAATTGAAAACAACAAACCCTTAGTGAGTTAATACTTGATATTCTTGAGCCTTGGGATAACTAATTTTTAACCTGAATCAACAATCTTTCAAGAGAGATAGGTTTTGTTGTTTAACAATCTATATTTATGTTGTGTGAGTAATATCCTCATCAACACTAGGTATCAAAGGCATCATTGGATTTTTGAAATGCATGATTGTGCTATAAAAGGTTTCACCACAGGTTCAAAAGGCATCATTGTACTATCAAATACATCACTATGTGGAAAATTAGGTTTTAGCTTGATATAACAAGTTTAGATCAAATACATCAAAGTATGATCAAAAGTGTCGATCTGTAGATTAGATGAGCCACTATGCATATCAAATGTATTGAAGGATAATTAGATGCATTGAACAATAATTAAATGTGTCACCGTAACAACAAATGTGTCACAATAATAGTAAGATGCACAATTCTAAGACTGTAGCTAAAATTTTGCTAGGGTTTAATTGATTTTGACAAGTTGTAAGATTGATTTTGACTTGTTTTGATTAGAAAGAGAAAAAAAATAACAAATAGTATCATACTAACTCCAAGGTACAATATGATTGGTGTTCACAAGTCTTCACAATAAAAACATGCCAAGAAATACATCCTAGCTAGGATTAAAGGTGTGTCACACTAGTGTGGGCCCAAGCAATAAAATACCATAGTATTGTGTGTATGCATGATCCACTCTCAAGAGGGAATATCTAGGTCTCCAATGGCACAAGGGCTCACCTTCCTCCTTCCTTTGTAGGTTTTTATACCTCCAAATAAATTCTATCTCTCCTCAAGACAATACATGTTGAGTAACTTCAAGCATGATATTGTGCCTTGCACTACACTAGATTAATGATCAACGGTCTTAGGCATCTAAATAAAAATGATTCATAGCAGTTTCAAGAACAGTGAACCCATTTGAAAGCTTTGAAGATGAGGGGTTTCCTCTCTTCTCCTTCCCAAAATAAGTCTTGATAGATTGAGGGTCTTGCGGCTTGGCTTGAATTATGTTGGCCACACCTACAGGTACAACTTTTGTTCTCTCCCCTTTATAAATTTTGTCAGTAAACTTGGTTGAGGTCACTCTTGGGATTATGAAATACCCAAGTAGGCTTCCTACTATAAATAAAAATAAGATACTAGTGTTTATAATTCTTGAGCTCACATGAAGCACAAGAGAAGAGCATACATTTCTAGTACTCCTTGGGTGTGCATAACATGTGCAAACTAATAGTTCTTTTGATCCCTAGGCTTGCATGAAGTACAAGGAGAGAGCCTACACACTAGAAGCTTACGAAAAACAACATATAATTCATTAGTTAGAGCCCAAAAAAAGTGTGAACTAATCTAGAAATTAAAGAAATTGATATTTTTGCCTTGCATCAGATTCGTTAGTAGTCTATATTTTACTAGTCTTCTCCCAAAATTTGCTAATGCTGCAAAGATATGTTAGTTCCAAAAATTGATCAAATGTTAGGGTTATAAAAAAACCAATTAATTGAATGAAATGCATCATTTTAAGTATAAAAAGCATCAATGCGAATTTCAAATGCATCATTTTACTTGAAAATGTGTGAGTTTACCTATCAATTACATTGTTATATGTATCAAATATGTTGTAATTTTCAAAAGCATTTCTATGGAATACAAAGTGTCAATCCAACATAAAATTTATCACTATAAGTTTCAATTTCATCGTTGTATAAAAAATTCAACCTACAAAACATAAACCACAAAGAATCAAATACACTGATCTAATCTCAAAAGCATCATTGTGGTTGCAAAAATATTGCTATAACTTAAAAACATCAATCTATGTGCCAAAGGTGTTGATTTGGGTTCAACTACATAACTATAACCTATAACTTTAAAACCTCTAAGAACCTCAATTGAATGTTAAATCAGGGGCATGGATCCCACGAGGCATGTCAAAATTTGAATATGAATATGTCGAATGACCAATTAATTCAATAAAAATAGGAAATCAATTAAAAAATCCTAATCCAATGATTAAATAGACCTATTACAAATGAAGTTTGTGTACTATTCAAACAAAAGGAATCAAAGAGAATGCAAATCTAATCTAATCTAATCTACTTTACCTCCATTGAAAACACCTAGCCTTACTCCATTGTAAAGTATAATCCAATGATTAAATAGACCTATTACAAATGAAGTTTGTGTACTATTCAAATGAAAGGAATCAAAGGGAATGCAAATCTAATCTAATCTAATCTACTTTACCTCCATTGAAAACACCTAGCCTTACTCCATTGTAAAGTATAAGATTATGCTTTTTTAAGTTGATATGTGGATTGTTCATAAACTTGGCATAACCTTCTTAATAAAAAGTGAGATGAAAAATGAGTATAGTTTGGCCAGAAATTCAAGGAGGGATTGAATGATCAAAATATGGGAGATTTATAGGTTGTCAAGATATGAGATCAATGGTGTGAGATGTAAAATGAGATCAATGGATGAAGATTGATGAGAAATTGGGATGATAATCATGATGTTGCATGGAGAGATGAGGTGGAGTGAAGTTTAGTTCACTCACTAAATTTATCAAAGGTCACTAAATTTAGGGGAGTTCACTATTTTTAGGAATGATCACTAACTTTAGTTTGGTTTCTAAATTTAGGGTTTAGAAGAATAAAGATAGAATTGGATATAAATAGTAAATAAATAAAATAATGATTTTATTTATTTTTAGAGGAATGTGCAAAATAAATAAATTGAAATAATTCATTTAATTTTAGAGGAATAATTAACTAATTAAATAACTAAAAATTATTTAATTATGTGGATGAGAAGAATGCATGGTATTTAATTAAATACTTAAAATATTTAATTGTGGATAAGAGGATAATTGGAAATTGATTAAATAATTAAAAATATTTAATTAAAGTGGATAAGGGAAAATGATTCATTAATTAAATAATTAAAATTGTTTAATTAAAGGTGAAGGGAAATGATTAATTGATTAAATATTAAAGTGGGAAATGGGTTACTTTAACCAAATAATTGGAAATTATTTGATTAATACTGATGAAAGGGTTGATAAGTGATGGTGATGGGAAATGATGAGTTAGAAGAATGTGTTAGAAATTTTTAAGTGTCTATAGGAAGAGGTGGATTTCTCCAAACTTATAGGCCATGGATTTGGTCCCCAAATAAGAAGGGCTTGAGGGGAAAATTGGTTAGGATATGAATTAAAACTTGGGTTAGATTTCCTCTGATGAATGTAATTGAATTCTTCTTCAACCTGTATGGTCCTTCTTAGGTGATTCTAAATTTTGAGAAGTAAACTATACTCATTGGTGGGATGCCTTTTGTCACAAATTCCACACAACTAAATTTTATTTAAAGGAAATTCTCTAAGTGGATGTTTTTCTCTACTTCAATAGCAATAAATGGCTAAGGGTTTAGTGATTTTCTCATTTTTGTGTACACCATTTAACTTGTTGTTTAGGTTTAGAAGGATGTCAGTTTTGAGATTGGCCAATTCCTCCATCACCTTGGTAACATCATTGATACTCTTTTTACCCTTTTTAAAAAATTTAGTGTTGGCCCAAGTGCGAGATTAGCTCCTACAAACCTCAATAATATTCTCAAATGCTAGCTCATTAATGCCTCCAAATCCTTTAAGATTTAATATCTCCATGGCTTCTTTGTTAATCCCTCATTAAATTTATTTTACTAAGCTCCTTATCTATACCATTATCACACATTCAGTGGATGAATAAAAAGTGACTACATAGTCCTCTAGATTCTTATCCTCTAGTTGTTTCATTTCAAAGAGCTCATGCTTCCCATATCTTACATGACAATAATCTTGGAATTTATCTAGGAAGATAATTTCCATTTTCCCATGTGTGAATGGAATTAATAGTTAGTCCCATAAACCAATGCAAGGATGATTCTTTCAAAGTTGAAGGGATTTTTGTTAGTTCTTAGTTATTAGTAACACAATCATAGGTTTGACAAATGAGTTTAAATTCAAATAAAAACTAATTAGGGTCCTTAAGACTTTTCCTCTAAAAGTTGGTAATATAGAGAGGGAATTTTTTTCATTGGTCATTCATTAGGATCTTGATTTAGAGTGATAGGATACAAGAAGGTTCAATTTTCTATTCCATCTTCATTATTTTTAGCCATGTTGTAGTGAGTTAGGGGGATGTGCTTGACGACAGGTTTGATTTTTTTAAATAGTCCCCTATGATAGGCTATGGTTATTCTCTAATGTTTTCTTGATGAACTTGCCTAGAAAGTCTTTAGGTCTACTCATAATTTGTGTAGGTTTTCCTACAACTCTACCAACACCAAGACTTGAAGTTACTTAGGTTTTTCCACAACAATGGAACCAAAACTAACAAGTTTGTTGTAGTTTCAATACTTAATCATTTAATTTTATTAAATTGGGAGGTGTCTAGAGTTGTTCGTGGTAGAGTTATTGGGGAGTTCTCTTATATGTGTTTCAATGGTGGAGTATTTATTTTGTTACTAAATTATCCTAAAGCCTAAAAGTTTACTATGGTGAATCTTCAATCTATTAAAACCAATTTAATTCAAACATTCTATTTTATCAAACTTGTAGAAATCAAAGAGAAACCTATCACCTACTTTATCACACTCATGGAATTAAATTTGTATCTATCACACTTGAAAAATAAAATCCCTACTCTATGACACTTATAAAAATGAATGTTGATTAGGATGCAAAACACACTCATGAATTAATCTAAACAAAAATGAAATGCTTAAATGAAACTCAATTTTTTAGATTTTATGATATTACATTACTATAGACTAAACCAAATAGTGAAGAATGAAAAAAATATTAATAAATATGACAATGCAATAACAATCATCTAAACCAACTAATAATACAAAATAGTTAGAAAGATTCAAAATACTAAGGGCCACCTTTGTCCAACAATTGGACCTGACTCTCTTTTGAGAGGGATCTACAATAGTGAAACAACTTAGATGAATAGGTTATTTATTTGCATTCTTATTGGTGCCAAGAAGAGTGAATTATAGTAATAGTTTTCCAAATTCTCATTCTTATTCAAAAAAATAGGAACTTTCCAATAAAAGAGACAATGGTTATTATATAGTGAGCCTTTATTCCTTTATGCTACAATCTAGGAACTAACTAGAGGTGAAACTTGGTGAAGAGTTAGTTGACCAAAAACTTCTCAAAAATATAATATAGGAGCTTGAGTCTACAATAGTGTTTCAATTCAGATAGGGGATGATATGAGAATGCCCCAATGTACATGCTCACATCAATGACATTTGCATTGAGGGACACCCTGTTGAACACAATATAGTGTTGAGAGGGGGGTGAATTAACACATTAAAATTAATCATTCCCATTTGCAAATTAAACATCTCATCATAAACTGAAAGAAGAGAAAAAAAGAAATCATGCATCACACAAGGACACCAATACTTTTACGTGGAAAACCAAATGAAGGAAAAACCATGGTGAGGATTAACTCACAATATACGTAGCTCACTGCTAATAATAATTACAATATTGTTTAAGGCTCACTACCTATGGACTTGTTGACTAAGGTGTACAACCTTATGGAAAGATACAAAGGACTTGAGGAGACTCACTATCTCAGAGTAGGATACATGAAAATTATAATAAATACAACTATGAACTGCTATGAAAAAGTAGGCAACTTATGTTGATGTTGTAGTCCCTTTTTTGCACAATAAACCATTCACATAGACTTCATACACATCATTTTCAACATATTGCTTTGTCATACCTCTCTGAACAAGAAAATCTTCACAAATGAATTTGATATTCTACATATAACCTCCACAATAACATAAAACCTCAATTAGGTTGGCTCCAATATCGAAATGAAGCACATTCTGGGTCCATTGATAATCATGAGGCATCCATGATCGATGGATCTAGCAAGGTCCCCTCTTCATGATAATTAACACATTACTTGATCACTTTGCAACACTTTGGGACAAGGCCTAATCTTCAAGAGGAGCCAAATAGTCTTGTTCCCATTGAAACATTGTATAATCATTCAACCATTTATATTCTTGAATTTATGGCACATTTACCAAATGATCCTTCCACCTTTTATTCAACAATCCTCTAACTTCTATGATAAACCTAGAATATCCTGAATCCAATGCAATTATTCCATCTAGAGTGAGATTGAAAATATGAACATTTACTTCCTAACCCCTTTGCAAATGAGTGATTACATTGGGAACTATTTGATTGAATTCCTTCTTTCAATCATCAAGATGAGCATTTTCCCCTAGAATATCTGGTATAAACCAATGCTTGAGTGTATAAAGGATTCCATTTTTGTTTTTATTTTCTAACTCTCCCCAAATATATACTAGAATTCATCAATAACCATCTTCACTATCTTCTCAGTGGGCTTCAAAGCTCTTGGAGCATCTAGACTTCTTTGTAAAACTTTACACAATGTTACCAAAGTGTGATGAATAGGTCATCATTTCTTAAACAAAAGATCTAAAATTGGGACATGAGCCTTCATCCATTCTAATGCTTTTGATAAAGCAACATAACACCCATGCACATATTCTATCTTATCCATAACAAACTTAACCCTATGTTATAACACTTTGTCCAATATACCAAAGATTCAAAATCTCACCCCCTCTTTAGTGACTTCATTGAGTTTTTCAAGTTTTCAATCTCCTTTTCCCAACCCTGTTTTAATGCATTTATTTGACCTACATAAACTGTATCAACACCAAATTCCTGAGTTGTTGAGGATTGATAAATCATAATCTCCTTGCCTTGAGAAGAATCAACTCCTTTCAATTGTTACTTTATTCATATTAATTTGGGCCTTCTCATATTCCACCAATTTGAGCTCCATTCTCTTAACAACAACTTGAGTAAACATGGTTGAATGCATTTTCATGGTGGTTTCCTCCAATGCAGAAGTGTCCTTGAGTGTTTTAACCATAGTGGCTCCCCTCATTTCTTGCACAACATCCAATAACTTTGGCTTCTTTGTATTATTATTTTTAGCCCAAAAGGCCAAAGTCTCAATCTTGGGGTTATACCCAGTGCCATTCATTCCTTCTTTTGAATTAAATTATACAATTAATGTAGAACCTTCCTAGTTTCTTACTTGGTCAAGCAAAAGCATTTTCTTCAATTTCATTCTTGGGGTGATTAACATATTGCTCTTCAACACCATTTCTATAGATTCTTGTGGACTAACATCCACTTCATTTATCCTAAGCTCTTGAAAATTCTGAGCCACAATTTGATCATGTTGAGACTCATCAATACCCATTTTATTTATTTGAACTCTTTCTTCAAACTCCTTCATTTTCATCTTAACCCAAAAATATTTGAACTCAAGAATCTTTACAAACTCATCATCCTTTATGAACTTAAGAGAGGCTATTACTCTTTCATCTTCATGCAACTCATGTTCACTATGTAATTGCACACCCACCCTTGCCTTAGGCTTATGATCCTTAGTCTCATGTTTAGAAAGTGGTTGATCAACCTAAACTTATCATCCTTCATATGCCCTAGTACACTAGCAACCTCCTTTGTATCCCCCACTTCTTTTGTCACTTCATATGATACTAGGGGAGTTAAATCATCCATATTCTATCTCTTAGACATTGGTTGCTCCAAAGGTGAAACTAGTGAATAATGTTGCATTGAAATTGCATCAGAAGGGGGACTCAAAGATCACAACTTCTCCTAGTTTCTTAATAGGAAACTTGGTGGGATTTTTGAGCTGGTTCTTAGGTCCCCTCACTAACTTATCATATAAATTTTCAAAGTTATCAATCATAAAATCAATTCTCTTAAGATAATTTCCCTCTTCCACAAATAATCCTAAGAAATTGGAGTCCTCTTTCTTCCTTTCTTCTTCTAATTTAACCAAAAATTCCTATTTCCTCTTTCTTTGAAACACCTCTTGAGCAGTGACACAATTGCTTATCACATATTCATTGTAATCCACCTCATGGGTGATCCCTATCTTGGTGAGAATAACTTGCTTTACAAAATTTATATGTCCCTCAGGGTTAAAGACCCTTTCCACTTTAGATCTCAAAGAATACTTTCCTTTCAAATAACCTTGCAACTCTTTAAGAGTATTTGAAGCAATGAAGAGCTCTCCATATGCAGTCAAGTTGGGTAAGAATGTACCCTTCTTTTATTTTTTCGTAACATCACTTTCCTTCCACAACATCTGCCACATGAATTCTAAAAATGCCAAATGATGAGGAACAAATTTGGGAAAAATGTGGGGGGGTTGAGGGCATCCATAAATCCTCATTACTGTATGATCAGACAAGAAAAACCAATCACCAAAGTTATGTGTATGTCGCTTTTCTAATTTTAATGCCAAAGGTCTCAAAAACTCCCTTATTTTAGAAGGTAACCTTAGTGAAATACTACTAAGAGTAGCCATAATTCTAACTACATATCATCATGAAAAATTTCATAGTCATTGTTCTTGCACCTATTGTCCCAAATATCACCAACATTGAACTGACATTCTTTTGCCCTATTGATCAAACATTCTCACATTCATTCTTTAGGTCTAATGATCTCTATTTTGATAAAAAATTAAATTGCACAATAAGGAGTAATGCCTAAAGGTAATGGGAGCCTTGTTTTCACTTGAAGAAATGCCTCATGTAATCCCTTTTCAATTGCTAAAGAAAAATCAAACTCAATATTCACCTCTAAATTTTGGATCCGCATGGCCATCATCATAAGACTAACTGGCATCCTATCATGTGCATCTATTCCCAACACCTAGCACAAGGAAAAGTGTGTCCTCTTGAAGTATACTTAAAAATCATCCACTGAAAATGGTTCACTACAAAATGGGGAAATAGGCATCCTTTTGTTATTGGCACCCTTCCTCATATACATTTGGAGTTCATCACTTTGATAAGTCTTCTTCAATTTGTTATAGTCCTCACTTTTTTGAAGATTAATTTTGGTGAGAGATTTTTTGTTTAGCATGAAACACTCTATGATGGAAGATTTGGTTAATACTACCAGTGGTGACCCATCAGGCATCCTTACAGTCCTTGTTACTCCATGATAATATTGTATCAATAGCTTGATGAAATCAAAATCCATAAAAATATTAGGGACAACTAGCTTTTCCAAGTCAAGAGTCCAAGGGTTTGAAACTGAGACCTTAGCATTTCTCTTGTTACAAAAGTACCAAAACAATTCCCACCCTAAAATGGGAATAACAATATCCCTACATCCATGTGCCTCATCCCTGAACACCTTCTCATAACCCTTATCAACTGATTTCGGCAATACATCCAATATTGATTGCTAAAGTGGTCTCTTCTTTTCTTTAGGGGATGAGGAATCTCCCTTTTTACTCACTAACTCACTTTTCTTAGAAGGCATTATGTAAATTACACTCAACTAGGGTTTGAAACCTTTTATTCACAAATTTATTTGAAACCAGTAACTAAAAATACCTATGGACCTAACATAAGAGAGGCACAAATGCACTTACTTGTTCCCACAAAAGTTGCAGAGCCTACACTAGGCCTTGAATCCCTTTGTCTCTGAACACACTGAGCTCCTGTGAATGATCAAAATGACACCAAATTCCAAATATATCAACTTTTGAGCTCAGTCACTTCACCATTAATATCAACTTATGCTAAAAAATGCATGGTCAATCATTGTATGTGAGTTTGAATATGCATCCTTGATCTAAGAAGATCAAATGATCCAAAGTCCTTCATACAAGTAATTCTATATTTACCATAAACATAATGCCAACCTGTACCGTAGTCCCGCCACAATAGATCAAGACCCTCATGGGGCAACAAGACCACATACCTTTCATATCTTACTCTATCCTGCTACATCACACATCACTTTTCATGTCATGGTACACTTATTGTGGGGTTGCAGGTTACCTTATGGTTATTTGATTTGTTACTACCATCCCACACATACACCTACTAACTGATGCAGTATTGTGGTGAACACTTATAATGCACCCCACGTTCCTGTAAACCTACTAAGGACTATTAGGAGTGACTACAAACCTTTGCATGGATGCATTATTTGACCAATATACATATCAAGATGGAAACACAAGGATGCAACATATGCATGATGGAAAATGACCCAATGAGGTCATTAGCAAAAAAAAATTATTTTAGAATGAGTGGTACAAGGATTAAGACCCTTTATAATGGATTTTTGGCTTTAAGGCTTATCAAACTACCAAAATTAGGTAAATTTTACAAGTTCCAACACATCTCATCATAAACTGAAAGAATAGCAAAAAAGAAATCATGCATCACAAAAGGACACCAATATTTTTATGTGGAAAACCCAATGAGGGAAAAACCATGGTAAGGATTAAGTCACAATATATGTGGCTCACTACTAACAAGAATTGCAATGTTGTTTAAGACTCAGTGCCTATGGACTTGTAGACTAATGTGTACAACCTTAGGGAAAGATACAAAGGACCTAGCGAGACTCATTATATTAGACTGAGATACATGAAAATTATAATCATAAATATAAATATATACTGCTATGAAGAAGCATCCAACATATGTTGATGTTGCAATCCCTTTTTTGCATAATTAACCCTTCACATGGACTTCACAGACTTCATTTTCAACATATTTCTCTATCACACCTCTTTGAACAATAACACCTTCACAAATTAATTTGATCTTCTATATATATCCTCCATAATAACACAAAACCTGATTTAGGTCAGCTCCAATATAACCTTTTAGAGGAATGTATGATACCACATTTGTTAGCCCAAACATATATAATATTATAGGAAAAACAACTGTGGATTGAAACATGGAATTAAAAGACCAAAAAACATCATAGTATATCCTCTAAAAAAAAATTAATTAATTAGGATCAAACATTGATGGAGGAAACAAGTCTTTCAGACCAAATAATGACAACACTACCAAAACTGCCATCTATACAACTTTACACTACCGGGGAGAGATCAAAACCATCATGTAGATCAAGATGCAAGCATTGTAGTCCATGAAAAATATCTCCTCAACCTTCTTGTGAAGAAACTGATCATCATATGTTGTTGCAAGAGGAGAAACCCACTGAATATACAAGAACAAAGCATTCCAAACAAATTGTTATTTGAAAACTGGTCTTGTTGACCAACAAAACACCTGAGACTTGCAACTTGGAAGAATTTGTATACCTATGTGAACATATCCCCAAGTTCATATAGACACATCAGTCTCACTGGAGGAACACGAAGCATGCCAATAGTCCTTCCTCAACATTTTATACTACTAGAGTACAAACCAAAACACTGTTACTTGTAACTTTCATTGTAGAGTATGTGATGACTTGAAACCTTGGATATAACACCTTGACATCTTAACCATCTTATATTTTGAACCAAAAGAAAAAGGCTTGCATAGCGGAGGGATGCAGACCGAACTATCATGACTCTATCAGAAGATATACATTGTAAATACCTTAGCCAATCTGCTGCAACTTATCTCAATGTGTGGTACACCAAACAAGAATTATGTCAATATAGAAAAATTGCACACATGATAGAACTAGTGTACCTTCTTCCAAAACATACTTGGACATCAGATTGATACCAATTTCTATTGTACACCTAAAAAACTGAGAGGAAGGGTGAATCAATATTCACTGAAATTCATTAAATTCATAAACTTTAAACATCCATTCAATGCATCATATTAAACTTGTAGTAATGGAAAGGATCATAGAAAGCATGCATCACATCAAAGGACACAAGAACACCAAATTTATGTGGAAAACCCAAAAAGGGAAAAACCACGGTGAGGATTAGCTCACAATATATTATAATTGGTTATAAGACATTACATAATAGCTCACTATCAGGTGGACTCGCTATCCAGAGGACTCATTGTCTAGAGAATAGAATAAATGTCTCACTACCAAGATAGAAAAGATGGTGGATCACTTTGGAAGATTGAATTGATCACAATGTGTATATGCATAAAATTGGTCATGTCTAATTAATCCAGGCATTTAATTAAATATTTATTATTTAATTAATCCTCTAAAGTCCTCTACATATGATTAAATTTAATTAATTTAATTATATTGTTCATTCACTTTATTTTTCCACCTTAATTAAATAAATTCGCTTTATTTAGTTATTTTTCATCCATACGTCTACTTGATTAATTAAATAAATATCTTTTATTTATTTTAATTAATTATCACCTTTTTGAATTTAATTAAGTCTTTTGATTTAATTAAATTTAAATATTCTTTTTCATATCTTTCTTCTAATAAATTAAATATTTTATTTAATTAATTTCATTCACATGTCATTTTCTTAACAATTTAATTAAATATCTTTATTTAATTAAGAAAATCTTCCATGTCACCAATAAATGAATAATGAATTTAGTAAATTCATTATTTATCTTCAAAATCTCATAAAAAGATGATTTTTACAATTCATCTTTATCATCTCATCTTATCTCTTCTACGAAAAAGGAAACAAATCTTATTGTTTGTTTTCTTCTATTTTTCTCTCTAGTTCATCCATCTTTGACCGTTCAATCTGCCAAGGATTTTCACAGCTGTTGATCACATTAGCCAATCGAAATCTTTCAAATACTCTATAAATATCCCTGCAAATCCAAGCATGGGTTACCTATAACTTACAATACGCGCATTCGAGAATAGTAGCATTCTAGCATTCTAGTATTATCATTATCAACATAGTGTCATAATCTTTCATTTTAATATTCATAGCATGTTAATCATATCTTAGTTTAGAATGCATTCATCTTTGAATCTCATTCTCTAGGAAGAACTTTTGTTGAGCCTAGCACACAATTTGAGAGCAAGGTGGAATTGACAAAACACAAAAGATAGAGAACGATAGGATGACATCAACGACAAAATACTAAGTTTGCATTTCCTTTTTATTTGTTTATTTGTTTTTGATAGAATGTCTTATCGGTGTGTTTGATTTTTTTTAATTTACATTTGTTATTTATTATATACTCCAAAAATCGATCACACACAATGCATTTACAATATGCTATAGATAGTTCCAATTACGCTAAAAAAATTGAATTAGCACACTTCATACTTCACCACTTATCAATCTCTTCACACTCTACTCTACTCCATATCTCACACACACTTAATTGTCTTGCATCTCTCATAATCACACAAGGAAATAACCTTGTATATATACCGCATCCAACAAAAACATAAATTAGGTTAGCCTAATTGATGTACCATGCAACACCACAACTTTTTGGCCCAAAACAACAACACACACAAACCAAATTATATACATAATCAAAGATAGGTCAGAATAACCCATAATCACTCCCATAATTCCACTCCATACTCTATCCAACTTCACACAACCCCAAAATACTTAGGTCGGTCACACATACCAAAACTAGTGAAGTAAAATTTAATGAATCAATTGTTCACCGACACCTTGACACGTGGACCACCAAAAAACTTTCCACTTGGAATGTACACACCTCTAACATTTGTAAACACTTCCACAAATATGCATAACAAAATGTTCATCCACGATGGAATGCAAAGCATTACAACATAAACTTTGTACCACTAACACTGCCATTATAGAGATTGATACTCTTTCAACATTATCTTTGACTATGGAAGACATCAAGTCATGAAAATTTGAATTTAGAACCTTCCAACATGCACCAAAATTACTTGAAAACCACATAACCAAATTCCTCATAGCAAGTTAATGTAGACCCAAAAACTAGTTCTTTGAACACCAGAAACTGTACTCTAGACTTAGGAAATTATTCAACACATTTGGTTTACTTTGAACCAACACATCTACAACTATGCAATAAGATGACCTCATTGACAACACCATACTCAATCACACTCATCAATCTTCAAATATTTATTAATGTTGACATCAAAGAAAACACCATATTGACATCATATGTCATACATCCGTTAATCTTCTCAATGAAAAATGAACTTCCAACAATATCCCCCTTTGTGACTGATGGCAACACATTCTCAAAAAAACTCTCAAACTACTCCCCCTTTGACATCAAGGGTAAAGGGCTCTCAATACCAATATTGTCAAATTATTTCAATTGTTCTACCTTTTTGCACAAATATACATGTATGTACATGAGAATAGCTCCCACTTACTGCTTCACTCCTATACTTAATACTTCTTCAAAAATTCACATTATGGAAACTCTCCCTAATAATGTTATCCAACAAAATTGACCAAAAAATGCACTGCAACATTATCTACTACTTTCACGTATGTATAATGAAAAAAAGAAGAAAAAGAAATGTACACAATCAACTGGAGGAGGGTAAAATACCCTTGTAAGACACCTTCAATTTTGCAAGTTGTGTCTCCCAATATGTCTTCCAAACTTCCCAATGCTTCTGGGCAAAGGCAAGCATGTAGAACTGGCTCTCAAATTGCATAAGGGAATCTTCTCCTTCATCTGATGAACTGGGCATCAGGTTCTTTTGTCCCATCTTCTCTACACTTGCTAATACACTAGTCAAGGAGGTAATCCTTTCACTTACAAGATATCTAAGCTGACTGTATCCCATTATTATCTTTTCCTTTTGTTCTTCCAGCTAGAAAAACTATCCATGCAAATTCTCTATTGCTATCCTGGTTGTACCATCCACATCATTGACTAGATAATAGACACCAGAGGCCTAAGAAATCTATGACTCTATTGAGTCCATTTGGTCCTTAATGCTCTTTGTTGAGTTAGGCCATTTTAGAAAAATTGTAACAAGATCCTTACTTCATCCAAACACTTCTACACATTTCTCAGATTTTCTTGCAGTTTGTCATGTGCAACACTACACTTGTTAGATATTTCAATCAATCTCCTATTATTGAACTTCTTTTCCATTTATCTTTCCAATCTCTCTTTCAGTCCAGTAGAACAATATTTGAAAGAATCTAACAATATATTTAATTTCTCAACACCAAACAAAGATTCATCAATGGTTGCTCTGAGAATGCCTTCCTGCAACACCTTAACTACTTCCTCAATTATATTTTTACTCTTTTGGTCTTTTTGTAACATATTCTTCCTTGCAAAGGCATGAAAAGCATCACCAAGTTAATTTTTTTGCAAGGGTGAGATCTTGGCCATGACAACTTGTCCCTATTGCATAGGAAGTTGTAGCAATTGTGCAAATACCACTATTTCAAATTGCAACTACATATCCAATATATTCTTCAATGAATCTCTAGAGGCTTTAGAGGATTCAACAACAAACTTTGCACTTCCTCCTTCCTTCTGCTCCCTTTTCTCTTCCTCGCCACTTCTGAAGGGATCCTTAGTCTTCTCTTCTTCAACATATTTTTCATTATCTAGAGGAGGAAAGTGTTGAGTGTTTTGTGCCTCCAATTTTTCAAAGACTTCTTATTATTTTTGCTTATCATCCTTCTTCATATCCAAAGAGCATATACTATGTTCTACTTGTGATTCATCCTTCTCCCGAATGTCTTGTTTCTCTTTCTCCTATTCCTCTACAACCATATTCTCCACATCTAGAGGAATATTTTTAGTCATCATATCTTCTTGAATGTTATACTCTATAGGTTCATGCTCTGGTACATGCTCATGATGTTCAGTATTAGGTTTATTGACTTCTGAGACATAAGTGTCATGTTGCATTTGACTTTGACTATCCGTAGACACTTTCAATTCTTTGGCAAGTTCTTCAACCTTTTGTATTGTCTCATTTCTTAATCTCTCAATATCTTCTTGGTCTTTACTCATTAAGGTGTTGAATCTTTGCTTTGTTTTAAACACTCTATTGTATAGTTGAGTTGATTTTGCTCTATCTTCATTAGAAAGAGAAGAATCGGTCTTCTCCAAGTAAAATGCCCTAATTTTGGCATCCTCACCAACAACCTCTTTCCTTCTAGCACTCAATACATTCTACAGGTCATCAGGCAGTTGATGCTCAAATTTTCCAAGGCTAGTATCAGTGTTACCATGTATTTTACAATAGCCTATTCTATTGTTTCCTTATCTGTATCATTTGATTGTGAATACATTTTAGCAATTTCTTCCAACATCCCATACTTAGAAATACCATTAATAGTACATCTAAACTTAGGGGGCTATGTTTTCTTACTCGAGGGTTCTTCTCTTTCTTCTTCTCCTTACCTTTAGGAGACTTTTCTTCTTTTCCAGACCTTGAATTCTTCTCCCTCACATAGATCTTGAAAGCTTGCTTCTTCTTTTCAACTTCTTCTTCATTATTAATATCAACATTATCAATGTTGGCCTTCTTTGCACTTGTATCTACTTGAGAGACATCAGATTTCCTTTTTCAAATCAACTGAGGTCCTTCTTCTTCCTCTTCCTCTTCATCAGCATAGCTAGTATATCTCTCTCTTGTAGCTTTTTCTTTCCTTCTCCTTTGTGGAGGATTTTGTTGTTGCATATGGGCATTGGATGTAGCTTTCTTAACACCAACTACAGGCTTAGTTCCAAAGACATTGGGAACAACCAAAGAGGGGGTAGAGGTCCTAAATAACATTTTTTCGCTTGGTGTCCCCTACGGATCCATAGATGGGGCTTTGATATTCTTCGCAGAACCCTTTGAAGGACCAATAATATCCTCTAACTCTACCTTCATCTTCTCCACATTCTTCTTTATATCCTTTTATTTGTGCTTTAGGTGCACTTCACTAGACTTCTCCTCATAGGTTCCAAACCTATCTATAGATGGGTCTCTCATTTTTCCCATTAGTTTTGCAAGACTTGTGATTACATCTTCTTCCACTTCATATCCCATTTCTAGAATCTAGATTGTTCTCGGTTCCAATGCTTCCATAATGCATTCATATCTAGTAACCATAAATGTAATATCATTCTTGTATTTCTTAACACTCTTAGGAATCCTCTCTCTTTCTTGCATCTGGGATTGAAATATTTTGAAAAATCCCCATAAAACTTGATCCCTAGATGCATCATTTTGAAATCTTCTTAAATGACCCCTTATTTATATTCAACAGGCATATTATCTAACCATACTATGTTCTTTGTTCGGATGAAGGAAACTCTCTAAGAAAGTAGTATAATAAGAAAGTGATCATATTTCCATGCTAGAAAGGATATTTTGATTCTTTTGTCTTTTGTATGTTCTCCATTAGCTGTTGTCTTAGGAGATCACATAAATCAATGTCTAAATCCTCTTTCACCATCTGGTGAGCAGTGTGTATAGTCGTGGCCAACACAAAATTCTCTCTATTAGTGTAATATATCTTGTAACCAATCATCATCGAAGCATATTTAACTATTGGATCATCTATGTCCTTTACTGTTAGGGAACACTTGTCAAATTTTGCACCAGTTAGCTTCATTACCATTTCATTTTTCATGGCCTTCATTGTAGGAACAGGTCCTTCAAAGCATAACCCGATAACCACCTTGATAGATTTCTTGTTGATCAAATGTGACATATCCAACCACAAGAATTTATCATCGATTTTTATCAATACATATCTAACCCATTCATCCATATAACAAAAAATAGGGAAATCGGTCCAAATATCTAATTTCTTTTTTACCAAACTTTTATACTTTGGTTTCAATTCAAATTCATCACTAGTTAACTAGTCTACCAAAAATTCTCCCAACTTCACATGATTATACTCAACCATTTTCACATGGATGTACATTCTTACATCTTTTATATGCATCACACCATATGGAACACTCGAAAACGCACCCCCAGGGTCGATTTCCATGGATTTGAAAGGATGCTTCTTAAACTTACATCTTGGCCATTCCAAGACATCAATCACTTGTGGAGTAAACATAATAAACAACACTAGAGTTTCAAAAAATACTAATAAATACCTTTGATTTCTATTGGTGGTGTTTTGTTCAACACCAAAATCACTTCGCTTATTTTTTGCTCTACTCTCCACTTTGATTTCTCGATCACAAATGAGTTTAACATATACAAAATGATATATAAACCCTTTTTCTGGTGACCTAATGCTTATTAATTGTGTTGATTTGAAGTTAGGTCAAAAGTTGGAAAACCCTAACCATGTAATCACAATCACCTTAAATCTCTATGCAAATTTTTGCATCAAGAGATTTTTCACTAGTGATTTCTCTAGTAGTTCAAGCAACTTGAACTACATTTGTACCTATGTGTTGAAGGCATCAACACCACATCTTTGGAAAGGGCTTAAATATTTCCTATTAGAACTCCCCCTGAGCCAAAGCTCTTCATATAGTTCTTAGAGGAAACATTTGCACCAGAGGTTGGAAAAAACTCATTCTTCATTTCTATCTCTTCTTTCTTCTTCTAGATCTTGTTCATTTCATTCTTTAACTCAATTGGATTTGTTTCTTTACTAGATTGGCCTTCTTTTGTGAAACATAGAGTTTCACATTCTTTTGCTTCTACAAAACTTAGCTATGTGTCTTGGTTTGTTGCATTTGTAACAAGTGACACCATTTTGAACAAGCTCAATTCTAGCCATTCTAGATCTACATTCATTAGCCTTATGCCCAAATCCATTGCAAGTATAACTATAGCCATTGAAAGATTGAAACATTACGCCATTATTGTAACCATTCATCATCTAATTTTTGCATTCACTAGCTCTATGATTGAATCTATTACATGTATAGCATTGACCGGGAAATGATTGAACATTTTTATTCATTTCGCTTCTACAATATACAAATTTATGTCCAAACTTGTTGCAGGAATAACAATAACCATTAAAATATGAGTACCTTTGTGCATTTTGTTGTCTTATAGTTGGTCTCTTGAAATATTTCTTCTGGTTCTGAACCTGTTTGACATTGCTCTTCTTGTCATCTCTCCCTTCTCAAACTCTAATCCTTCTTTGTCCTTAGAAGCCTTTTGATTTGCAATCATCTCATCAAGTATTGTGGAGCTCTTCTTGAACTTGTCTTCTTGAATCTTTTCTTTCTCCAGATTTGATCTTAAAGTTAGAATCTCTTGTTCAAGCTTTGAACATTCTTCATATTTTTTTTTCAATTTGGCATTCAAAAAATCTGACTCTTTTTCCTTCTTCAACTTGTACTTTCATAGTGGTGATAGTTTTATTTGATTGCTTGAGTTGCTCATTTGTTTCTTTGATTCTTTCTATAGCTTTCTTGAGTTTTTCTCTCAACTTCTTAATACACTCATCTGCATCATTAAGATCCTTTTTTAGATCTCTATTCTCAACTTCTGCTTTATCCAAATCATCAAGAGCTGACTTGAGTTCTCCTTCCATGTCAACTTCACAATATTCTTCAGTAAACCCTTCAATGATAATCTCTTTCAAAATAATAGGATACTTCTGTGTATCCATGTGTTCAAACTCCAAGATCTACCTTAGCAATCAAGCCAATTGAAGGAACCGATCTTTAATACCAATTTTTTAACACCCAAGATACTAAGAAGGGGGGGGTAAATAAGTATTCACTAAAATTTATTAATTTCATCAACTTTAAACATCCATTCAATGCATCATATTAAACTTGTAGTAATGAAAATGAACATAGAAAGCATGCATCACATCAAAGAACACAAGAACACCAGATTTACACGGAAAACCCAAAAAGGGGAAAACAATGGTGAGGATTAGCTCACAATATATTATAACCGATTATAAGATATTACAAAATGGCTCATTTCCATGTGGACTCACTTTCTAGAGAATAGAATAAACAACTCATTGCCAAGATAGAAAAGAAGGTGGCTCATTGCTAGAGATTGAACTAATTACAATGCATCTATAATAGGCTAAAGATAGTTCCAATTAAGCTTAGGAAACCAACTTAAGGGTTAAAGCATAATAGTGGTTTACAATTATTTTGAGGAAGGAATTCTCATTTATTTTTGTTTTCACCATATCAAGGGGTTAGACTGAACTTATAGGTTCGATCGAACACTTTTATATGTTCGACCGAACCACTCAACGACCCAATAAAATAAACATATTTTATAGGGTTCGGTCGAACTTGGTTTTGACTGAACCCCTTGAATTAGGGGAAAAAAAGAAGAAGTCAATGTCACATGATTGTTTGTAAAGTAGCGAACGTGAATATAAGAGGATGAAAAATGTGAACAACGAAGGCGGCGAACCCAAGGGAAAAATGTGGACCACATTTCTAAGTTCATCAACCTCTTGACCAATCCATAGTGAGTAGTAGGTTGGTGATTGAAATTGCGTTTCAAATTGAATTTATTTTGAAAAAAATTTAAACCCTAAATGGAATGAAATGGTTAAAATTTACAGTTGATTTGAAATTAAGTTTCTTGAAATTGAAATTTCATTTGCTTAAAATTTTCTAAATCCTTTCAAGAACAACAAACTTAATTTCCATTATGCTTTGATGAATTTTCATAACGTGTTTTAAAGCTCCAATTTTGGCACGGGCAGGGAGTGTCGAATTTGGCTTTGCAATCCATTTGTTTGAAATATTTTGCATACCCATTTTAAAAATTTGTCAAACAATTAACGTGTCTTGTCTATGCTTCCACATTTTGCATACATTTCTACCAAGGCACTGCCAATTGCATTTGCTTGAATGTTTCTAAAGCCTTACTTTGTTAACAATTTTTTTTGAGGCATTATATCAAACAGTTCATGTGCCTTCCACATTTTGCATACATGTCTACCAAGGCACTTGCAATTGCAACTACAACATCTGATAAAATTCCCCCTTGATGATTTGATCGATGTCCATACCCTATCCAAAGCTCCCATTTTGGCACAAGTAGGGGGAAGGTTGTGGAATTTGGCTTTACAGCTGTCAATTGCATTTGCTTGAAAGTTTCTAAAGTATTTTAAACAAACCTATTTGCAAGGATAACATGATATTATTTAAGTACAAGCTTAAGTTTAAATCTTGCATTTGAAAGCTAAATTGAAATTAAAATTATATGTTTGAGGCAATGCATATAAGACACCCATACAAAATAGTACAAAAGAAAGAGAAAAAATGTAAAGAATGCACTTGTAACCTATACTTGAGAGCATTAAAATTTTGAAATTAAACATAAAGAATAATAGGATATATATATATATATATATATATATATATATACACTCTTTCAAATCAACATTGAATATTAGAGGATGAACTACATATTAGGATTTTTTTTTTAATATAAATCAAGTAAAACTTATTCCTTTGAGTAGATGAATAAACTCTATTAATATTTAATAGTAAGGTTGTAAATGAAAAATTATTGTGGTTACAAGATAAAAGAAAATAATACTAATAGGTAATATTTATATTAAGGAATGTCATCTCCAATAACATACTTAACACTAATAATTGGGTTATAATCACATTTTCTATCATAAATACAAATATTAACATTGACGAAAATATTATATTATGGATAATAATTATAATAAAACATAATAAATTGAAACTTATTTCATATGAACATGCAAGGGAAATGTTAGTATATATTATAAGTAGTAATATTATTATTTAGAGTAAATTTTAATATTGCAATAATAGTATTTACCATTAATGTTATGAAATGATAATAATGTTGTTATATATTAGTAATATAAGCGTTGCAAGTGTTATTCTCCAATATACAGTGCCCAATGTATAACAAACAAGACCATTCACATTAAGAGAAATCACTAATAAATATTTCTTTTATTGTTGGTTTTAGGGCATGACCTTGGAGAATCAAATAGTAATGTTGTTAAACATTAAAAATTGTCAATTTTGGAACAAATGACAATACCATTAATTAGAGTAAATGCTATTTTAAAGTTTAAATTTATATTTTAATTTTAGGGTAAATACTTTTGGTTGAATTTATGAATTAGAAATAGAAATTTTGAAAGGGCCCCACCCTTTTACAAAGACCAATAAAGAAACAAAAAATGATCAATCATATTGACATGGAACAACAACAAGAAAAATATAGTTGTAAGTTAGTAAATAACATCCAATTAGAAATACTCCACCAATAGTGGCAATGTATCTAATAAAGAGGGTCATTTTCCCAAAAACATTAGTAGATCTATCATTTCACAACTTGAATCCAAAATTCTTCAAGGAACTATATCTTATTGTCAACCTTATCCTTTTCCATGAATGAACCTAGTTTCAAGGTTTGTAATGGAGTTTCCATCTTTAGTTTCCAAACTTGAGACCAAAGGGAATAAAGGGTTCCTATAATCTTCTAAACTTGAACCTTCTTCATATTTTTAAATTATTAGAAGAAATACCAAGAGGTGAATGTTGCAATTCAAGAGAATGGTAGAGGCAATGAACTCCAACTAATACATCTGTAACATGATTCTTGTCTGTACCAATATCCTCTAAATTTCTCTTGACAAGACCTTCTAAATTAGTCATGTCTCCAAGAGGACCAACCACCCCTCGATTATGCTCAAAGGGAGCCTCAACGAAATCCTAAGGTAAACAAGGCTCCATATCATCCTTATGCATTTTGTTCAACCTTGCCTTCCTCTAAAATTCCTAAACCTATAAAATACATAGCTATCTACACATGAAAACATGGTGAAAACACAAGAAAATCCTATAGCACGACATGTTGAACCCAAATAACCAAATTCAAAAGTAATTTAATCTATAAGTATAAATAGTTTGATAGTAGAATCTTTATAAATATAAAAATATGATAAATGTGCGATTATTTTTCTTTCCAATCTATAAATTTTTTATGTGCTTGGCTATATAATTGAGATGATTCACTCATTTAATGTAATGATAAAAATTTAGCATGTACATGAAAGAAATATTTTCGAGACATCAAGCTACCATTCTACATAACTCTCACATGGAAATAAGAATATTATTTTATTTTATCTAAAGAAATTGTGTGTACTCTATCTTGAAAATTACTAATTAATTTTGAATTATATACTTATAATTTAAAATAAGAGCATCCTTTGTAGCATGGAATAGATAGTTTAATTAATGAAATAAAATATGTTTTTATATTAAGAAAAATTTACAAATATATATGGAACTCATGCATTGAGAAATTGACTAAGATGTAACTCTATATGAGAATTAAGATGCTCGAATAATTTATATACCTTCTTTCAATAATTAACATTAGAAATTAATACTTGGCTCATAGTGTATATACCCACCTCCCAATGGTTTTGGAATGGATGCATTTAGATGGAGAAGGATTTCAAAAGGCTCATGGTACTTGTGGACCCCGCAAAGGCATGATATAGAACACATGAAAGTTCTTTATTTATGAAATTTGGTCTTTAATTGTTGGCTTCTAGTATGAATGTTATCTATAAGGTGGAATTATTAGTTGAGACTCAATCTTCCATTGTTGGTTTCTAGTGTGATTATACAATGTGAGTCAAGTATTAATTTATAATGTTAATTATTGAAAGAAGGTTTTGTTTCATAAGAAGAGGTATGCTGACATATTCCAAGGCATGTTATTATCCACAATGCATGAAACTTCTTCACATTTGTAACAAGTTCTAAACAGATACAGATCTGCCATTTCCATGGAGGAGAATGATGATTTAAAAAAAAAATATATCATGCCATTTCTTTCTTGAGAAGTCATGTTTGCATTCATGATTTGCAACTACCATCTTCATCCAAAAAGAAATTTTATTATCATTATGTGCCTGATATTAACAAATCAAAACCTTCTTTTGAGCATGATCGTGCCAACACAAAGGTAAACAAGTGGAAACAGAAGAAAACTTGATTAATGGATTTCAGCATGTTGGTTGCAAATCTACATCTTTTTGAAAGTGGCTTCCCAGCTTATCAATCTTATGTTTAGCAAGGTTTTGTAATCTCTAGTGTTATGTATTCAGGCCATGGGTATATCTAGTATGATGTCTTATTTTGGGTATTTTGGGTGCATAAGAGAATGTGCATATGTACTAATGTATTCAACCAATGTGCTTATATAACGTTGTAATAAGACAATTGGTCATTTGTACTGTGACCTCATTGGTCTTTTTGATATTTTATAAAATTTGTTACTCGAATTGCAATTGGGGGTTTTCTTGCTAGTTCTTTCCCACTAGTATGTCCACCTGAACCAGCTATATGTAAAATATTATTTATAAATAAAATTATAAGTGGTCTCCCACTTTTTCTTTTAAAAAAAGTTCTTGTAAATTTCCATATCTTTTTGCTTGACACAATTGCTATTTTTCCTACAACAAGATTTTCTTTTATGCAAGGTCCCACTCACTCCAAGATTAGTACAAAAAAACTATACCTGTAACACCTAGAATGTAAGATGACCAAGGCTTAATACCAAATGAAAGAAAGTAGTGGTGTAAAAATATTCCTACACTAATAAATGGGATATTATATACTCAAGCACTAACAATACCTACAAGCCAATCATATGAATCATGTGATATTATATACTCAAGCACTAATAAATGGGATGTTTTGAAACTATACATTAAAAGTGGTTTATTGAAACCATGAGTGAAAATAATTCAACCACAATTTTTGTATTCCACTTTGATATATTCAAACCCATTAAAATTTTTCTTATGATTTTTCATAATGTTGGTCAATACTTTACTGTAAATATTTTATAGTCATGCTCTTAAATGTCATAAGAGGGTTTCATCTTATAAAGCTATAATGATATTATATGCTCTTAGAACATCTTAGACACCTCCCAAAGCATTCAACAAATGACAAATAACTACCAACACAAAGTGAGATGCCTCATTTCCTAATATGAGGACAAAATAATAAATCAAAATATTAGGATGCAAGGTTGGCCCACCTTTCCCAATACTTGGCTAGGTTTATCATCTATTGAGGAGTGGATCCCAACAACAATTGTGCTTAGTGCTTACTACTAATCCAAGGAATACCTATTCATTTTTTCTTTATTGTATGCCTAATGAATCCTCATCTCAAGTTAAATTGTGGGAATGGATTTTTATGCCATCCCTATGACTAAATGGCTACAAGGAGGTGAATATGATAAACTGGAAACAACCAAGATACAAGTTGGTTTAGTTCTCATAAAATCTCTAAAAAATAATTTAATTCCTACATCCTAACTAGAAATACCATGATGGATTTAGATCTCATTTTAGACAAAAAAATATTCTTATACTCATCACTAGTTCACTTGGACCAACTAAAGAGATGGTGAACTAAGGGAAACTTAGTTGTATTGATAGATTTTACTTAGTTATTTCTCTTTCCATTGTCCCCTCTCCACAAAACACCCTTATTTAAGTAGATTCTATTAAACCAATCTCACATATCACCTCTGAATTCTTTAAACTTTTCAAACTTCTTATTCCTCATACCTAATAATCTATCCTTCAAGCTCAACACTTCCCACCTCAATCAAATTGATCACCTTGCTTCCCTAATATCCCTTTGGTTGATGTTCCTAGACCTCAACAAAATGGTAAGTGGATACAATTGTGGAATGATGCGATTAAATCTATTGCACACTACCTTACTATGATCTTACAATAAGAATATATGGCTAGAAAGAGATCTAGAATGGAAAAAAAATATGGATCCAAATAGAAAAAAATAAACTTGTTTTGGCTTTAGCACTTACTAATAACTTTTCTACAATGAGTGGTTGCTTCCGTTGAAATAAAACTTAGAAGATTTGAACTTAATTATGGTAGAGGATCTCAATTAAGAGATAGGCTACATTGGATGAAAGGATATAAGGTCCATACAAATTATTTTTTAGTTATCTCAAACATATTTACATTCTCAAGAGTGGATAATATCTATCGTTGATCAAGAGAGGTAGTTCCATGACAACTCTAATGATATTAAATCCATTTTCCTCCAACATTACAAATAATTTTTAATTGATCTAGTTGAAGGAGATCCACTTCAAGATATAGTTGAGGAATTGATTGGCACTTGCATACCCAAAATAATTGGTCTCAAAAAATAGGCACATTTAGATAATTTATTCACCCTTGAGGAGGTTGATATTTCCTTGAAGGATTTGAATACTCAAAAAGTCTTCAAATAGATGGTTTAGCTACACAATTCCTTAAAACAATATGTCCATTCATCAAGGAGGACTCTATGAGGTATAAAAAGTAGCTTTATCAAAGGGATCCATCATTTAAATTCTATTAATCAAGGGTTGATAAATTAATTCCTAAAGGAAAAATATTTTTTTTTATCTAAGGGTGGATACTAATTACTCTTCTTAATACCTCCTACAAGATTGCGGCTAAATCCATAGCTAAAATAATTGAACAGATGACACAAGAAATTGTAAGACTAGAAAAAACTATATTTATATAAGGGAGATTTAAATTATAAAACTTGAATCTTTTTAAGGTATCTCATTAGATTCTACTTACTCTAACTTAAATTTAAAAAACAACATTAAAATCCACAAAACAAATTTCAAAGACATAATAAATTATTACAATATTATTTAAAAATCTAATTGTAATGAACATGTTATAGTAATAAATATTCAAATTTTAAATCTATGAAAATATATATAACCAAATGATCCTTAGTTTTCATATATAATTTGTGATGAGAATGTTGAATATTGTAATTTTTTAGGCCAATCTGTAGACACCGAAATCTGGTTTGTAGCCTGCGACTTTCATATTCTTCATATTTCATATTCTTCATGGTCATGATTAAATAATGTCAATTATTTAATTAATTCATCTTAACATTAATTCTTCTATTAATTAAATAATCTTAATTATTTAATTAATTCACACTTTTCTTTATTCTATCTGATTAATTAAATAAACGCTTTTTATTTAATTATGTTACTAATTAACCTTATCCTTCTTGTCAAATTAAATAAATTCTTATTTAATTTACTCTTTATCATATTTCAACTATAATTAAATAAATTCATTATTTATTTAATTATTCATTTAAAATCCTTCATCATTTAATTAAATAAATATTATTTAATTATTCTTCAAATATCGAGTCTTGAATTAAATGAATTATTTAATTCATTAATTCTATTTTAACGCATTCCTCTATATTTTAGATAATTATGTGAGTTATCTAAGTATTCACTTTTACTCGACTCGACATCTATTTTAATCATTTAGTTAATGCTTCATTTGATGTCCGAGTCGCGTCTTCGAGTAATCTCTTCGTCAAATCATGCAATCGTCTAGTTCTAACTCATTTGTGTGTACATGCGGATTAATTAAATATTCTTATTTAATTAATTAAATGTTGTGCGTGCGTTCGAACAGAGAGTCGTTATAATCAATCTTCATCTTTGTCATGCAAAGATATTTCTAATGTTTTCAAATGTCGAACTGAAGATTAAATCATTTATTTAGTCTTTAATTCTATCAGTTATCATAATGCATGTCTAATCAGTCGATCTCAACCGTCCGTTCATCTTTCAATCTTGGCCTGTCATTCGAATAATCAATTTTCTATAAATTGATTTGTCATTCTTCATTCCAATCTCTCTCACGAATCTTTATAACTTTGGAGAGCACTTTGTCTTGAATCTTCGATATTTGCTAATCATTATCTTAGGCTATACTTGCACGAACTTGAAAATCTGAGGGCAATTATACTACACAAGCAAAATGGAGAAGGGAAATCGAGATGAATCATGGAAATACGTTTTGAATTGGTGAGATTGTTCTAGTTTTAATTACATTTTTACTTTCCCATGTTCTTTGTTGCTTAACGAATGAATTTGCATTTTAGATTTTAGTATTGTATGCATGTGTGCTTCTAATCTTCTTCTTTGTTGTCTAATTGTGCAAAGCCTTTTCATTTTCAGCGTTACATTTTGGTGAACCTGACGTGTGATTCTGAAATGGTGCGTGACATTGTTGGTCCTGATTCCCCATGGTACAAAGAAATCTATGATTACCTTCATGCCGAAGTCATACCCATTGGCCTATCCAATAACCAACGTTGGACATTCCTCCGCAAGTCAGCCAAATACACCATCGTTGGAGACACCCTATATAGACGCGCCCTAGATAATACCCTATTGAGATGTCTTGATTCTACTGAAGCACAAACAACCTTGCGTGGGGTACATGAGGGTATATGTGGTTCACATTCTAGCGGTCCTACCTTAGCCAAAAAGATTATGAGACTGGGTTATTACTGGCCTACTATGGAAAAAGATTCATATGTCTTTGTAACGAAATGCCGCCAATGTCAAGTTCATGGAGATTTGATACATGCCCCAGCACAGGAGCTCCGTCCTATCACGTCACCATGGCCCTTTTCCCAATGGGGACTCGACCTCATAGGTAAGATCCACCCCACGTCATCTAATGGACACAAGTTCATTATCACTGCCACTAAGTACTTTACGAAGTGGATTGAAGCTATTCCTATGACATATATTACTAGCACATAGATTTCTAGATTTATCTTGAACTATATCATCTGTCGGTATGGTGTCCCTCAGTCCATAATCACTGATAATGGCCGCCCATTTAAAAACCAAGAAGTTCGTCATCTGTGTGATCAATTTCATATCCAACATCACTTCTCCACTCCATACTACCCCCAAGGTAACGGCCAAGCGGAGGCATCTAACAAGATCATCATTCGAATCCTCAAGAAGACTGTCAATGATGCTGGTCGTGACTGGCATTTACAGCTTAACCCTGCCTTATGGGCCTATCGCTCCATACTCCCACTGGTGCTACCCCATATTCACTTGTTTTCGGTTCTGAAGCCATTCTACCTATTGAGGTCGAGATTCCTTCCCTAAGGGTATCTTTGAAAGGCCACATTGATGATGAAGAGTACCAAGTGTCGAGACTCCATGAGCTAGAATTCCTAGATGAACGAAGACAGAAGGCACTAGACCATCTCCAAGCATATCAGAATCGCCTTCGTCGTAGCTATAACAAGAGGGTCTTAAACATAAATTTTGACATTGGTGACCTGGTTTTAATAGAGAACCCAAAGAATCAAGTAGAAAGAGAAAAACCAGGAAAGTTTGAACCTAATTGGTTGGGACCTTATGTTGTTATAGAAGCTTTTGGATCAGGAGCGTACCAACTCTCTACCCCTGAAGGAAAACCATTGTCCTCACCAATCAATAGTATGCATCTGAAGAAGTTCTACGCATAGCTTTTGGGAGTCCTTTGTCTTATTTAGCAAAAAAACAAAAAAAATCAAAAAATAAAAAAAATTGTTATCAAGGTGAAAACCTGGCAAACAGGCGTCTTGGTAACACCAAAAAAAATTAAAAAATTAGATAATATGGAAAATAGTAAAGAAAAATCATTTGTCCAATGGTGAAAACCACTTTGGTGGCGCCTTGGATAGGTATCATGGTGAAAACCTGGCAAATAGGCGCCATGTGTACTCAACTCTGCTCCTTTGTCTACTATTATTCTAATCTATCTTGTACATATTCCATATCATTGTATATATACCTACCCTGTACATAGTACACTTCATTATACATAGTTCATTATCCTGTACATAATACCTATCCCTGTACATATCCCTTATCTTTCCTATCCATTATTTGTATATACCATTCATAATAAGTGGTAGTCTTTCCCATAACTTGAAATGATTGACATTGAGAGCATTTCATATCCCTGGTTTTACCCTATTCATAGTCAGTTGGTCTTATACTCGACTGGGGGAAAACACTTGAAATGTGTCATATTGGTTCTTACATTGGTTGTGTTGAAGACGTAAAACCATGGACAATCCACAAATATCGCAAAATGACCTGAGAAAACACAAAAACATCAGAAAACTTCAAAAAGACAAAAAAATCAAAACATTTCAAAAATCCAAAAATAGAGTCAGAGTCAGTCGCACTTGTCAGTCTTTGTCATTTGTCGAACTACGTTGCCTCTGCGACTGGACGTAGGCAAGGCCATCTGCCAATGTGCCCCCGAGGCATTAGGTCAGTCCGTTTAGGTTGGTTTGTATAAATTCATGGGTCAATCCATATGTCTATATGACAAGGTCATTAGTTGTGTCGAACTACAAGGTCTCTGCGTGTATAACGTAGGCAAGGCCATCATTCGATGAGCCCCCGAGGCCGCACTAGGTCAGTCCATTAGGGTTCGTCACATTCACTTTCACACACGTCTTCTATTTGTAGTCAGTCTTGTCAGTCAATTCAAGTCGAACTACGAGGTCTCTGCGTGTACAACGTAGGAAAGGCCATCAATCGATGAGCCCCCGAGGCCGCACTAGGTCAGTCCTTTAGGGTTTTATCGTCACACACAGTCAATTGTCCACACATCGTATCAAGTCATGTATTAATCTGGTGAACAAGTCAGCAATATCTCTGAGTCAAATCAAACACCTTGCCAAACAAAACAACCAAAACAGATCAACTACAGTCTGCTACAGGATGTGTCCTTCTTGGAAACAGACGTTATCATAACAATCAACCTATGTCTTATTCAGGATGAGTCCTTCCTGCATAATCGACAAGGTCAGACAATCAACCTATGTCTTATTCAGGATGAGTCCTTCTTGCATAATCGACAAGGTCAATCAATCAAACATAGCCTTACACAGGTTATCACATCAATGACATCTAACTCAATGTCTTATACGATACATGACTTTCTGAAACCAGGCTTTGTCATGCCTTATACAGATAGTCATAACATCGAAATTAGACTCACAGTCTTATCCGGTATGTGTATCTCCTAAAATTAGGCTCTACCAATCAACAAATCAAACAAACAAATCATGTTTTGGAAAATATTTTACTGGCTTTTTGACTTTATGGCTTATTTATCTTATCATTTATCTTGGATTGATGACTGGGATTCATGTTACTAGCTTTCTCAAGGATGTCCCTTGAAGGATTTAGAGAAGCAACGATGTATCATAATTCTGTTTTCTTTGACTGCTACCTGTCGACTATCTTTTCAATTTGATTTTGAGTCATGTTACTAGTTTCCTCAAGGATGTCCCATGAAGGATTTAGAGGAGCAATGACGTCTCATGACCTGTCTTTTCTTTTGTTTGCTGTCTGTGGTTTGTCCTGACAAAAAGACTGGGGCAACTTGTGCCCTTAGTATGAGTTAACGACAATCCTTGTCTGCGACTGCTTGTTATCAGCAAGTGGATGACCTTGCACACCTTGATCTATGTCATATCATGGTGTTTTTCTCCATTTGTATTAGTCCCGCCCAATGATGATAAAGTGCAATTCCTTTTGTGATACAACAAAATATCGAAGATTCCTAATACTAACATCTATCTTCTGTCTTTCATTCTTTCTCGATCTTCCTTTCCGCACTAACAGTTCTTCTTTCTTGCATTATGACGAAGTCCTGTGACACAAAACATTATATATCATCCTGCATCAACATACATGTTAGAAACATACATGCATATGTACATATCTCATATCTAGATCAGCATGGCATAATAAATAATCATCATCATATAATACATATCATAAGCATTCCATATACAAAGCAACTGTAAATACATGCATCACATTACATTTGTATAGCATCACATGTCATCTGCATCATACATATAACATCACGTTGCATCTCATAATCATATAGGATTAACATCATATAGAATCATACATCACATAGAATCAACATTATCTCATTAGTTGCATAAACATCATAAAATGCATACACTCATCCATCACATAGGCATATCATATACACATCACATGTATACATAAAGACTGCATAATCCATACATAGAAATGCATATCATGAGAATCGCCACCAAAATCATATATATATATATATATATATCGCTCAAATGTGTCACATCACAATGTCATAGTGTATCACAAATACATGGAAGCCCGCAGGCTATAAGATCAAAATACAATGAATCTCAACAAATGGTACCCCTATCCTGAGCTGCCACTGCCATCATGTCGGGAGTGTGTGGGAGAATGATGCTGGGAACCGGCTGATCTCTGAGCCGTGGGAGGTCTGTCATATGGCCCTGCTCTACGTGGCTGATCCACCCCCTCTGTGCTAACTGTCCGCGTGTGGGTCCTAGTCTGGGACCTGCTACTGTGTGCCGCTGAAAAACTGGGAGCCTGTCTCTCTAGGGGAACCTCTGCCTCATATAAGTCCCGGTAGTATCTCTCCCTCTCTCCGGCTCTGACCAACTCTCTGGCAAATGCTGTTGATGGTCTTGTGCATAGTGACCTGAGCTCTGTGAACCTCTGCTCAGTCTCCTACCGCCGGGCTATGGCCTGATCCCTATCCATCAAGGCTCTGTCCCTCTCTATCCAATAGGCATCCCTCTCGGCCATCAATACTCTCATCTTCTCCTCCAAGGAGGCAACCTGGGCTCGCAACATATCTGTGTCAGGCTCCTCTACCTCTATCTCATCCTGTCGGGCCCTGTCTCTCCCATCCTCCTCCTCGTCCAGCTCCTCCAGGATCTGATCTCGAATCTCCTGCTCATGATCATCCTCCTCATCGTCCTCCCGATAGGCACCTAGCAACCCAAGAGCATCAAGCTCTACCTCCTCTCCACCTGCCTCCTCGGTAACTCCCTCCTCTCTGCCTGCCTCCTCGACACCTGCCTCCGCCTCTGCTGGGATATCTGGGATGTCTGGGATAACTACCTCCACTGGCTGCTCCTCCTCACCACCTCTGGCCACATCTAACATAGCCACATCCTCCTCTCCTCCTCTCTCCTCCCGGATCGGTGACAAGGTTGGCCCTCGTCCCCGCCGACCACGCCTCCCTCTCCTGCCTCCACGTCGGCCACCTCTGCCGTCATCACCTCCATCACCACGGCCTTCTCTTCCTCCTTAGCCTCTCCCTTTTCCTCGCCTGCCTCTGGGACCTGTCCCACGCCGCTCTACCGGTGCTGGCTGCCCTAGATCTGCCAAGGGAATCGGCCCGTGTACTGCCCACCACTGATCATAAGCTGGAGTGGTCCCTGGATCTGCTGGTCCGTCCCTCCATTCCCATGGCTGTGCCTATAAACCATCAATATCTGCCTCTGTAGTGGTGACTGTAATCTCTGGCCCCCATAGCAGGACCTCTCATGATGACCGAGCAAACTCTGCTCTCCCTCGAGGTACATCCTGTACCTCTCCATACTGTCTCAGTACTCGGTCTAGCAGCTGTCACTCTATAATGTGCATATGGGACACTGTCCGTCCCACCAAATACTGTGTCTATCGACAAAATGACAAGTGCTCGTCCTCATCTGACCACTGCTCGCAGCCTAGGTACGGTCTCCATGTAAACTCCTGCATGGTGTCTATAGCATGTCTAAAGTAACCTGTGTCCCCAATATGATGTTGTGTGGTTGCCCCCGCATAACGGAAGGCGTATGGAGCTCCATGAGCCAAGTCTACTGTAACAGGTGGTCTAAAAATAGCAATATGCTCCCACGCCCATACCATCAGGAGCGTGGTACTGTAGCTCATCGACTGTGCCTCTCGGTAGGCAATATCGTGAAGGTGGAGGTACAACATCCCTAGCACACACGAACCCCAGGCATATACGACTCGGCGCTCCAGCATGCCCACTAACATCTCCCCCCATCCTATAGGGAATCCATGTCCTCGGCGGTCAGGCAATACTATACTGCCTATCAAGGTCGCTACTAGACAGTCTAACTGTCTATACCTATGAGCCAACACCCGCCACCTAATCTCATAGTCATCAACCCCTAGCTGTCTAACGTCAGCATGGGGGTAATATCTGCACATCTTGGCAATCCCCCTTTGAGTATCATAGACTACCTGTGCCCCTCTAATAGGCAGTCTCAATATCCTATATACATCCTCTAAAGTCACCGTGGCCTCTCCAGTTGGTAGGTGGAACGATGATGTCTCCGAGTGCCACCGCTCACATAGTGCTGTCAGTAATCCCCGATTTGCCCGAATCTGGGGCATATCGGTCACATGCAACAAACCTAAATGCCATAGAGTCTGTTGCTCGGCCGGCTGCAAGCTGTCTCTGAATCGAAACGTCGTGGGTCTTGACTCTCATGTATAGATAGGGTCCAATACAACCTGCAACAACATCATATATGCCTTATGTAAGCCTGAATCATCTATTCTAGTGAAAAATGACTGTTTTCACATAAAATGCAAATGCGTCGTTATTTTGCACATGCGTCATTTTTTTACACATGCGTCGCTTTTTCACAAATGCGGTTCACGAATTCTATATGCATCATTATTAAACAAATGCGGCTCATATTAATCAAATGCGTCATAAAACTATCATTTGCGTTTCAAAATGTCAAATGTGTTTCTAAATAAACATATGCGGCTATAAATATGCACATGCGTTTCAAAACATCAAATGCGTATCAAAATAAACAAATGCGTTTATTTGCTAAACACTATTCTAACCGGCCGGCATAAAAATTCAAATGCATTTATTCGCATACATATGCGTCGTTCGCACATACATATGCGGTGCAAAATGAAAAATGACGCAGAAGTAAAAATTGAATTAAATGCATTAAATAATGCGCAAATCAAAAAATTTTAAAAGGCAAGTTTTAGGTCCATACCGAGGGGTCCGCGCCGGCTGGTCTCTGGTATGTCCAGATCCTGTATGCACGATGGTGAGTGGCTGGAACTGGAGACATCCTCACTGAAAGTCAAAGCAAATTTTCAAATCTCTAAGCTAGGTGGGTGCAAATGAATAGTTTTTCACCCCAATTCAAATATATACCTAGGGCTTAGGTGGCATTTCCTTCCTATTGGCCATGTCAACTTCCATTTTCTATCATCCTATACCCGTCCCTCCCACTTCCAATCCTAATTCCGTCAACTGCATTGCATTTCGGCCTATTTACTGGACTAATCGGGAGCATTTCCACATTTTTCTACACGTTTTGGAAATTTGTCAATTTTCCCGAGGGGGCATACCTTCACCTATTCTAATCTGGAGCATTACTGGGGATTATTGGGGCATTTTTTATTTATCGACTTTATTTGACACAACGCCTAAACGACATTGTATCAAAGAGGGGCAAATGTAGACAATCAAATCTGGTTTGTAGCTTGCTTTCATATTCTTCATTTCAGTATTCTTCATGGTCATGATTAAATAATGTAAATTATTTAATTAATTCATCTTAACATTAATTCTTCTATTAATTAAATAATCTTAATTATTTAATTAATTCACACTTTTCTTTTATTATATCCGATTAATTAAATAAACGCTTTTTATTTAATTATGTTACTAATTAACCTTATCCTTCTTGTCAAATTAAATAAATTCTTATTTAATTTACTCTTTATCATATTTCAACTATAATTAAATAAATTCATTATTTATTTAATTATTCATTTAAAATCCCTTCATCATTTAATTAAATAAATATTATTTAATTATTCTTCAAATATCGAGTCTTGAATTAAATGAATTATTTAATTCATTAATTCTATTTTAACGCATTCCTCTATATTTTAGATAATTATGTGAGTTATCTAAGTATTCACTTTTACTCGACTCGACATCTATTTTAATCATTCAATTAACGCTTCATTTGATGTTTGAGTCGCGTCTTCGAGTAATCTCTTCGTCAAATCATGCAATCGTCCAGTTCTAACTCATTTGTGTGTACATGCAGATTAATTAAATATTCTTATTTAATTAATTAAATGTTGTGCGTGTGTTTGAACAGAGAGTCATTATAATCAATCTTCATCTTTGTCATGCAAAGATATTTCTAATGTTTTCGAATGTCGAACTGAAGATTAAATCATTTATTTAGTCTTTAATTCTATCAGTTATCATAATGCATGTCTAATCAGTCGATCTCAACCATCCGTTCATCTTTCAATCTTGGCCTGTCGTTCGAATAATCAATTTTCTATAAATTGATTTGTCATTCTTCATTCCAATCTCTCTCGCAAATTTTATAACTTTGGAGAGCACTTTGTCTTGAATCTTCGATATTTTGCTAATCATTATCTTAGGCTATACTTGCACGAACTTGAAAATATGAGGTCAATTATACTACACAAGCAAAATGGAGAAGGGCAATCGAGATGAATCATGAAAATATGTTTTGAATTGGTGAGATTGTTCTAGTTTTAATTACGTTTTTACTTTCCCATGTTCTTTGTTGCTTAACGAATGAATTTGCATTTTAGATTTTAGTATTATATGCATGTGTGCTTCTAATCTTCTTCTTTGTTGTCTAATTGTGCAAAGCCTTTTCATTTTCAGCGTTACACAATCTTTAGGCACTAATTCACCATTGTTAAAATGATCCTTAGTTTATTCATTGTTTTTTTTATGATTATAATTTTTTTCAATTTCTATTAAACCAAACTCAAAATAATGGTATAGATTAAAATGTATGGTTGGATTAGTGAGATATTTATAACAAGTATGCAATATGAAGTCAAACTTTATTAGATTTGATTCTTAATGAATTAGTTTTAATGATTCAATTTATAGCTTTATGCAATTATAAGTTTAAATAGTTTGATGGTATCTAAACTTTATACATATAAAAATATGATAAATGTCTGATTATTTTGCTTTCCAATCTATAATTTTTTTATGTTCTTGGATATATAATTGAGATGATTCACTCATAATATAATGATTAAATTCATCCTCATATGGAGGATTTTATATTATCTTCCATTAAATTCATCCTCTTTATGCGATTCTTATGGAATATTGATATTCTAGTGTGAATTCTTAATTTTAGACATATCTTAACTAGTTAAATTTAGGTTCAATGAAGGCAATAGAACTTTTTTTTCACTCACATAATCCTATTTTGAAGTTCATTTATGTTAACAACTATTAGATTAAATATTTTTATCCCCAATTATTTTCAAATAATTTTACACTAATCTTTGTTTTCTTATTCTTTCTTTCATCGTTTCATTTAAAATTTGAACCATTTAAGGATGCTATGTTATAGATTATAGTTGTCTTCCAATTCTTTTTAAATTTTTTATGGTATGAAAATATTATTGATGAGTAGATGAATTATTACAACTATTTTAGATTTGTATTCCTTTTATCTAGATATATTATTTACTAAAGTCTCAATGCTCTTTTAGGTGTATTGTATATATATAACATTGAAAATGAAAATCATGTTCCACGTGCACCAGATTCTTTGTTTGTAAATACCACTAATGAGATTAAAAAATTGAGAGATTCATTATGATGCAGGAGCATCCAGTGGTGTAAGGGCAATCTTGCATCACCCAAAAATAGTTAAATTTTAAGTTTCTCGATTTTTAGATGTTTTTACATTTTTGGATACGCTTTTCGTCATAATGAAATTCTCAATTTACGGTTTTTATTTTCTATTCCTGGGTG
>VDFB02353493.1:415415162-415571736 GCA_007258455.2 Sequoia sempervirens | reverse complement strand
TCGTGTGGGAAGGAGTACCAGGAATAGGCAGTATGAAGAATATCTAGTGAAATAGAAAGGAAGTCCTATTGAAGATTCATCCTAGTTGCCTAAGGCAGAGGTTGACCATTTGGGTTTTTCTCCACCATCTGAGACGTGACGGGGTCACTTCTCAAATTACCCTGGGTGTTTGATGCAGGAGCATCCAGTGGTGTAAGGGCAATCTTGCATCACTCAAAAATAGTTAAATTTCAAGTTTCTCAATTTTTAGATGTTTTTATATTTTTGGATACCCTTTTCGTCATAATGAAATTCCCAATTTACAGTTTTTATTTTCTATTCCTAGGTGGAAAGATATTGTAGTTTTAGTTTCCCAGGTTTACACCTGAAAATCTCCCGAGTTAGATTTGAGGCACTTAGAGTTCCCGGATAGGCCCCAAAACTTGTCAAAATCAGCATAGCAGATTTCAAGCGCGTTATTGACTTCGTGACCTTTCCAACGGTTCAAACGGTTCGCGAATCGGAGTCCCAGATCAAAAGTTATGGCCCCAGGAAGTTGCACACTTTCTAGAAGATACAATTGCAAATGCTCTTTTGAAATTTGAACTTCATGTTGTAAATTTTCGGTGCCAAACTTCCTAAACTCAAATTTGAATGTTGTTTTGGCTCCAAAATAAAGAGGAGCTCTATTTATGGGTGGGTTTCTAATTTTTGGGTAACTTTTTGGGGACAAGCTCGCATATTGCAAAAGGGTGATTCTATAGCTTTCTGTAACTTGCATGTGTTGTAGAACTTGGAGATTTGAGATCCTCTGCATGTAAGAAGCTCCATTTTCTGAATAATAAAATAATTCTCTTGTTTGTGGGTTATTTTCTAATTCTCGGGCTGCGCCCTCATCACATTAGCACAGGGTGCAAACCCGGGGATATATATTGAACCATGCATGTTAATATTGCATAGTCCAGAAAAATGAAAAGATGAACTTGAGAGGACTATTGCATATTCCCCAAATAGAGTATCTGCTATTCTTTCCCACATGTGGGAAGAAGTACATGGTGATGTTCTCCTTAAACAAATACAAGATAGTGTGACCAAAGAAATGATAAAATCCATTTTTTTTCCATTTTATCAAAATGTGCGTAAGGTTAGGGAATACCAAGTCACTAGATGTGTCAATCATGCTATGGTCTCATTGATCTACCCATGATTTCTAGCAACACATGGTCTATACCCAAACAATGACTAGATTCCATTGTATTTTGTTCAACAGTTGTATGTTGAGCAAAGTGAACTACCTGGACATTTCACCATATATTGGTCAGGGGTGTGGCAGGATTTTTGATAGGCCCACCTATCGTCGAGCAGATAGAGCACCCCCAATGTTTAGGGTATTTGTTGGTTAGAGGGCTTCTGCTCTCACCCTAGCTTTAGCCCCCATAGCAGATGAGGTTGTCGTTGCTTCCCAAAAGGAAGCAATTGACACTGTAGGTGACATTGTTGCTGCCACCACTAGGATATCTAATGATCATGTAGGTCAGTATTTGATGTTTAGACATCCCCGATCCACACCATTTTCAGCACAGTGGACCACCATGGATCCTTTTATAGTGGTTGGCATCCCTACTCCTACACAACTTGATGCACTTACAGGAGATATGGCACACATGACACTACATTGTTTGGCTGAGGACATGTTGGAGGCATATGCCCACATTGCATCAAACAATGGGATCAGTATAGAACATGTTAGAGATCATTTGAGATGCAGAGGTCGTTCAGTTCTAGGATCCACCTATAGATCATTCAATAGTTGCACATACTATTGGTTTTACTGATATGTTGATTGGTTCTGGTTCATCATCGTCGATGCCATCTCAACTTCATAGTCCTCTACATTCATCATTTATGGAACGACATGGGATAAATCAAATGGATGCAGATGTTGATTCGTCCCTTGACCGTGTGGTGGATATGGTGGAGGCAGCCCTTGCAGAGGACTTAGGTCATCCAATTTCAGATGATGTACATGTATGTGTGCATGTGCATGTTTCAATTCTTTTTTCATTATTTTTAATTTTTTTAACTAGATATTCATGTAAGTTGATATATATGTATATATATTGTTACAGGTGGACATACCTCATATCACTCCTAGCCTTGGTCCAGATCGTGTGCATGATCGACATGACTCTGTGGATGAATCTGCTACCAGTGGACATGTGAGTTTTACATTTTTATATAATCACACGTGTATATGTACATGCAATATTTATGTATGCATAGATCTAGATTGATATTTAAAAAATACAAGTTCATTTAAAAATAACTTTCATAAAATTTATTTAATATAAATTACATGTATTTAACACATCTTGTACACAATTTTATTTGCAAGGCTCGGTACATCCATCAGAGGAGGACCGTTCTCATTCAGATGGTCGTTCCACTAGGAGTAGACATTCATATTAGGCCCTGCACACTAGATTTATGATCTTTACCACATGTATTTGTTTATATGATGATCTTTAGTATTCGAGATTTGATGATCTCTAACTTACATTTGCTTATATGATATAGATACATTTGCTTATTTGTTGATTTTTAGTATTCGACATTTGATGATCTTTAATTTACATTTTGCTTATATGATATGTACATATATTTTCTTATATGATATATAGATACATTTGCCTCTTTTCTTATAATATGTGTTATGTTTATACATTGAATCCCTTTACATGTATGTACATGTGTTTGCTTATGGTCTAAACATTTTTACACATAATATATGTATGCATTTGCTTTAAATATTCAATATACATACATGTTTTCTTAATTTATGATCTCTTACAACTTACATTTCCTTATATTCAATATACATTTGATCTCTAGTAGATTTTAGGGAAATCAATGCCACTTTATAATTATGTTCATTCATGTTGATCACAATAAATATTTTTTTTAAATGACTTAAGCAACATGAACCATTGAGTTGAGATCAAGATATAATATTTTTGACAAGTAACTTGAAATTTAATTCAAATATAATTAAGAAAATTCAATTCAAATTATACTTCTAATATACATTTTTGACACTTTAACAAAATTCTAAAATTACTAGATATGTTGTGCATACCTATGAATTAAATAACAACAAACTCCACAATGAAATAACTTGTTTGTTTACTACTTGATTCATTTAAACTAGGATCTAGTTATTCCATGTACACTAGAATAATTTTTTTCCCATCCCATATGCATGTAAATAAAAGCTTATTTTTCATTATTCTAGATATCAAATTGCAAGATTAATTCTCATTTATATCACTTGGAGCGCAGATTTTGGAGAATTTTTGCACATTTATCAAGGAGGCAAATATTGGAGCTTGACAACTTTTCATTTTTATCAATCAAGGAAAAATTTGGAGGAGAATTTAACTAAGTTGGTAGAGGACTTGTTTTGAGTCATCTTTAAGTTGAAAAAGAAAATGGGACAACAAAGAAAAAGAAAAAATGCATCTCAACAAAAATTGTCAAAAGAAGAAGAACAAAAGAGGCGTGAACAAAACTTGGAAAATTATCATAGAAGGAAACAAGGTACATGCTTGTTTCTTCTCTCTCTCACTCTCAAGTGTGTGTTTAGGACTTTTACTTTGAAAAAACATGAGTATTCATTTGATGGGATGAAATCCATAATGTGCATTACTCCACCCAATAATTTGGTTAGTACACCTAAACATAAATTTGTATGTGCATACATTTTGCATTGGCTTTCTTATTAAAATTAGAAATGTTTAATGTATGACCATTTTTCAACTTACAATACCCCAACTTAAAATGTAATCTTAAACTAAAATATTGTACATTAAATCCTTCCCTACAAACCTTACACTTATCTTTTACCAATACCTTTGTTTAATGTTTTTGTCATCACATTATCATTGTTGAGTATTGCATCTACACAATTTTCTCTTTACTTTGTTCATGAAGAAAATGATAGTGTACTTCAATACATGTTTAGTTCTCCAATGAAACCTTAAATTTTGTGTCCCTCACTATGCCACTTTGATTAAATTCATAATTTTTTCAAGCACATTATTTATTTTATGGCTTTGCAAATTCCTATATATTCTAACTTTGCACTTTGAAATAAACCATTATTTTTTCTTAATTATTCATGAAACTACACCTTCATGTACAATGAAGTAGCATTCTAATGTTGATATTTGGTGATCAATATCCTCTATCCAATCTACATTGCAACATCTAATTAGCTTAATATTTTTCTAGACTCCCATTGAATTTAATCTAATGATCAATAGTTCCTTAAAAATATTTTTTAAATATTTTAATAAATGCCCAATTCTAAGCTATAGAATTATTTGAAATTAGAACTCAAATTATACTTAAATCCAATGCAATGTCAGGTTTTCTAGAGAATAACAATGTATACATCAAAACTCAAGCTATATGGTGCCAAGGAATAATAGTTATATGATATATTATTCTTTTTATGTCTTAACACACATTTGTTTTGAAGGTTTCTTACCATCATTAATTGGAGTACCTATTAGTTTACAATTATCCATCTTGAAGTTTTTGTAAGATTTCACTATGGAGATATACATCCAAGGCCAAGAAATCCTAATTGAAAGAATAGGAGAGATTTGTTTTCCTTGCACATATTTCTCATTTTTCTTGGACAATATAAAGACTCCCCTTTACATTTTTTGTTTCTTTGTTTCCTTTTCATTTTTATTAGGTCTAGTTTTTATATTGTCTTTCTTTTCTTCTTCATTTTGAACTTCTTTTGTGCTTTTTCAAAATTTCAAGTTTTATTGCACTTGAATAACTGTAAGTACTTTTAAATATCCTCAAGTCATCTTGGTCATGCAAGTTGCAATGTTTATCTGATCCTTGACTCCAATTTTGTAATGCCCCGCCACGCAACCCTAGGGGAAGTTGCAATTTACTACACAAACGAACTATTTTTTTTATTAATAATTAAAATGCAAGTTAACTAACCATTGCCAACCAATCCCCTAAGGTTACGAGACTGAGTTACTTAAACCCAAACAAGAAACATAAATTAAATCCATAACATTTAAATACTTAACAAATAAAGTTCACATATATTCCATACATAATAATTTACATCAAAGAATATGAGAAACCACTTGATTCCAATAATATAATTTACAACATTATTACAACACTCATTCCCCGAATGAGATAAATCCAATAAGTATGAGTACATATTACAAATTCCACTTCGATGACAGATGAGAGGTAATAAAATACAAGATCAACTGAAAGAAATAAGTATGAAAAGATATTGGATCCCACAAGCTCTCCAACTGGAAATCTCGTCCACATGAACAAGAAGACAACCCAACAAATTAAGGTGCATGTTCCACCCAACCGTGTGATACCCGAAGGCTCACCCCCCGTGCTAGGAGATAGTAACCAGGAATCCAACACAAGACTATCTACCACTATACACAGGCTAAGACATAAACTGAATTGAAACAACTACAACCTCAATATCACTTAACACAAAGGTTACAATGCTTCTAGAGGACCATGATCAAGTACACTACACAATAACTGATTGAATGCTGACGTAGGAAGAGTGTCATACATAAATTGCCATGAGTTACCCTAGCTCAACCTTCCTAGGCTACCAGACCCCCATCCTGGGTTACCTTGGCTTGCCTCTACCGGCCACCGGACCCATCTATGCATCTCATCTCATCTTGAACTTAACAGATGCATGCTTTATGAGAAAGCATTCATTATCTTTATTAGTGTGAAAGAGCCCCATTACTTCTTTTAAATTATCTCTTGATTAAACCCTAAGTGAGTTACCCTGGCGCCTCTTTGTGTGTCGGACCCCCACAAAGAGCCACTCTCCTATCGCCACCACAACCACGGTACAAAACCACAATCTAATGGGTAAACTGGAAGGACGACCTCTCCAATCCAAGGAGGAAACGAACAATGGGAACTCACTCCAACACTGGAGGAAAACAAAAATACAAAACTCACTCCTTCCAAAGGAGGCACAAACCACATAACTCTCTCTCCTAATTCCAAGGAGGCACAACCCATCCCCGTTCGTGAAAACTGGGTACAACAACCTAATACAACTCTACACATTTCCCAAGGTGATTCGCAAATCAAACCACTACAAGAAACATCCCAAACTAGAGAACTCCTTTGGAAGACTTACTAGACATTTTACTCTATTTTCCCAACATCGAAAATGAATGAAAACATTATTTAAAAAGCATTTCAGACAACTCAACAAACTAATGTTAGGGTTTACTAAACCCACGTCAAACAATTACATCGCACAAGAAATCAAGTAAATCATTAACATTATTTGCACAAACTCACTAGTAAATCAAATCACGTTGACAACTTTAAGGATTTTAAACCAATAATTAAATTTTATTTTCCCAATTATACATAATATTCAAAATAAATTTCTAAATAACGCCACACATCATAATGAAGAATTTCAGTCAATTCTTAACAAATAAAACTAATATTAGGATTTCATAAATCCAATTCACTTAATCATCATGGTGCATTTAAATAATTCATTTGCTATTTACATAATCGAAATAGAAAATCTATTCAGATAGATTATCATTGCATAATTCTGAGATATGCATTTTAATTTTCTAATTCAATCTTACTAACTAATTAAATACAATCTTTAAACTAAATCATCTAATTAAAATAAAACAATCGTTATTTTAATTACAATAAAATATTGAATTTAAAATCAACTATTCAAATATACACTTATATTAAATATATATATAATTTATATACATCAAATGTATATATATAATTCAATATATATATTTAATTATCTAATTAATATTTTTTAAATATAAATATTAAAAAAAAATAACTTATATACCCATTTATTTAAAAATAAAATATAATATAACTATTATATAATTTTTTTAATTTTAAATAAATAATTTAAAAAAACAATAAATATAATATATATATTACATACATATTATATATAATAAATATAATATATTATTATATAAAATATATATTTATTAATAATAATATATATTATATATTAAATTAAAAATAAAACAACACAAAATTTTTTTTAACAAAGGCTGCTCCGCACCACTAGCTGATAGGCAGCCCTTGGCTGCTATGCCAATGGGGCCGAGCACCTCCAAAAAAAACATTTTATATATATATATTTTTAATTATTCACTGGTAAAAATTAAAAAAACCAGTACATAAAAAAAAAATATAGAAGTTTCTGAGTATAAAAATTTACAGAAAATATAATTTCATTCCCAGAAATTTCCAAAATACCATATATATTTATAAATATACTAGTATGTATATATACTGGTATATTTATAAATATATACCCAGATTTTCCATTTTATACACAGATTGGGCAAAATTTTCTTGAGGAGAAGACTGAGAAGAAGAATTTAAAGCACAATAATATGATGAAAATTTCTGGGTATTCCCCAAATTGAACAGAGAAGTTAAACTTTTCATTTGATCTCTTTCTACTTTCTATTGCTAGATTTAAAACAAATTCTCATGGCTTTTCTTCCTATTTTCACTGTGTAAGTTTTTGTTTTGGTTTTTCCTTCCCAAATCCAATAACGGTTTGCAAGATTTGAAAACATTTAACATGGGTTTTTTATTGAATTTACACAGTATTTTGAAGATTTTCAAACAGCAAAACAAGGATTTGAATTCTTTTCAAAATGAAACAAAACAAGGAAGAACCTAATTTTTCCTCCAAAGCTTGATGATTCCAATGGAGCTTTCAATTCCTCTTTTTGAATCTAGCCCAAGCAAGACTTTCAATCTCCTTCCCAAATCCAAGCAAAGCCACAGCCAAAACAAAAACTCCTTCCCCCAAATTGCAAAATTGAAAATTATATGAAATTTTATTTTCTAAAATAAAGTTTTTCCCCAAATTCGTCAAACCCCTAAAATATCCCCACCCACTAAATTTATTGCAAAATTTGGAGGATATTTTCTATTTCTTTTAAATTTAAAACAATTTTACTTTCTATTCAATTCTCATGCATTTTCAAAATTCATTAAAACAAAAGAATACAATTTTTTCAAAGAATTTACTTTATCAATAATTTCAAAAAGTGAAATTAAAACATATTTTCATTTATTTTATCTATTTATTTTAATTTAACTCTAACTATTCAACCATGATTTATATTTTTATTTTAATTAGATCTTGATATCCAATAAAGCCAAAACAACTACTTTATTTAATTTACCACTATTAATCCTAATTAATCAATAAACTAAATCTAATTTTATTAATTAAATCACATTAATCGGAGAAATAAATAACATTTCAACATTGCAACTAAATACAGTTAAACATCATTTTAACTACGCAAGTCATTTAATAACCTTTAAAATTTGAAATTAAATAAATACTCAAGGTGACAACTTGACACAGAAAACCTAGCTACTATCTCCCAATCATTTTCCGTTGGTCAATGGACACACTCAAACCTGTGAACCAGGTGGAGTCAATGTCATGTACCTGTCAACCTACGAACAAAGAGTACATCGAACATGCATATATACATAATATGATCAAACACACCATGAAGAGGAAATCTTAGAATCGTAGGGCACTCGCAAGCAAGTGATACAATCCCATCCCCTTCACCAATACAATATCACTAACTGACGCATCTAACATCAATAACATGATCACGAGTATAAAACATCATTAAATCAAATATCTTCTAAGCTAATCCAAAACATGCCATAAAGGTAACATCATAATAAAATAACATCACATCAAAATATATCATACACACTGCTTAACAAATAATAGTCAAAAGTAACCAAGTTCTAGAGTCAAGCATAAACTGAACAAGGCATAACAAAGAAGACACTGCCGATCCAAACATCCAAAATGGAGGGGTGTTACAAATTCCTTAAGCCAATTCTTTTTATTTCAATATTTGTGTTTGGTTTTAGTTGATTATTTGGGTTGTGTTTTATGTCCCATAAATTTTTAACTTTTTTCATCTTAGCATGATATTGGAAATTTATTTGAAACCTTGAAACATCTTATAGCCCAATTTTGTTGGGGTTCATCACCTTGTTATACTCTAAAGGTTTCCTTTGTTATATCACTAGCCTAAAAATTCTAAGTCACTTGTATGCATAATCCTCAAACTTTGATGTTTGGCATGGAATTTGACCTATGTGTATCCTATCCTTGGATATGCATTTATGGATTTGGTTTCATACATGTGCATGTAGTTGTTTTGTGTCTTTGGTATTTTATTTTCATCACTTCAATGTTCTCATTATTTTTATGTTTTATGCTCTAGGGATTCCTCAAGCTGGAGTAGAGCCAAATCTAGATATTGGATCAAATGAATCCATTGAAGAACACATGGACCTTGAAGTTAGGGAGGAAACCCAAGTTTAAACAATGCTTGTTGGAGAGGGGTCAAGATCACTTCCTTCTACTGGTATGGATGAGCATATAAAACTAGTAGAAACTTCTCTCACTTATAGCATCATGTCTTATCAGTTTGTTTGCTTGCATACATAAAATTCACTTATATAACATCATCTCTCACTTTTGTTTGCAAAATATTTTGTGACATGTAGGAAGGGCTCAACAAGCAAGAATTTTTCATGCTCAAGTCAAGCCAAATCTAGACATTGGATCAAATGAATCTACTCAAGAACGCATGGTCCTTGAAGATAGGGAGGAGGCACAAGTTCAAACAATGCATGCTGGAGAGGGATCGGGATCACTTCCTCTTACTAGTATGGATGAGCATATAAAACTAGCTGAGAAGGTGAGGAAATAAATTTCTCATAGAAATTTAGATCATTTACTTGAAATGGATATGGAGAAACTGAAATATTATGCCAACCAACCTTATAATAAGAGAAAGAGGTCAATGACTAAATTTGTAAATGGAATGATCAATCATCTTGATACACTTGAAAAAACCTGATTGTTATCATGTTTACTTATTTGTGATGAGCTCAAAGAGTCATTACAATTGTTGGGTGTATATTCAACATCAAATAAAAAGAAACACATGTGATTACAAAAGGATATTGTTCAAAATGTTAAAAAGGGTTTAGATTCCATTGGGAAAGGATCTCAATCAGTGGATAAGGCCACTACAAGAAGGGTGATATTGACATCTATTGTACATCAAGATATAGCAAGAAAAAGAAAAATTCCTACACTTTCAATTGAAATTGGTTATAGTAGTACCACATTAATAAACTATGAGAAAAAGAGAAAGTTTTTGGGTGAGAGTTTAGGAGGAAATTGGGAAATTATGTGTAGAGCTCCTCGTTTTGACAGGATTGAAGATGTTGTTAGGAACTTGGTCTCAAGTTTTTGGCATGATCAGACTCATCCATCATCAAATACTAGAGATGTTATGAGACACAGGATTGGACCTAGTATTTATGAAAATCAAATCAAACATTAGCTAGAAATAACACAATTTGAGATGTATATGAACTTTTGTAATGCATATCCTCATATAAAGATTGGGAAAACAATGTTTCAAAGGTTAAAGCCATATTATGTGAAGATAAACAAGTTTTTTGAAACTTCTTGTGTTTGTTATCATATTGAATTTGATCTCTACTATCAGGTATTTTGAAACATGAGAGAAGAAATATGTGGGTTTCAAAATGCACCTCCTAAATAGGCAAGTTTGTTCATAAAGTCTATATTATGTGATCATGAAAATGAACCTCAAATAAATTGCATAAAAGGAATTTGCGAGATGTGGAAATTTGGCTAAATTTCCTTCAAGAATTAAGGATACTAACCTAACAAAGACAGTAAATTGCAAGAGGTAAGTACTATTTTTAGAGAGTTTATTTGTTTCAATTTCTCATAAATTGTTATTTGGATTCTCTTTGTTGTAATTTTTCATTGATTGTGTGGTTTATTAGTTATTCACATATTTTACTCACACAGGTACAAGTATGTAAAGTTGCAAAATTTTTTTGGGAAAGAATCCACAAGGTTGAACTATGTAGAAGAGGAGATTCCCATTGGAAAATTTATGGAAGATTTTCGAAAATTGATACGACCATACATACAACATTCCTTTTTTGCTAAGTGGCAAGCACAACAATTCCAAACATTGAGAGATACTTTCCCACGTGGAACAATTCTACCTGTAGTTGACTTTGCAGAAAATTACTCCTTAGTACATCAAAAGGAGATTCAGAGTATTAATTTTCAAAGTAGATCACTATTATGGTTCATGTATGTTATCGACATGCATAGTCATAATTAGATGGTGTTGAGAGTATAGATGAAGAACAAGCCATTAAGAAAGAATATCACTTTTATATTAGTGACGATAAAGAGCATGACACACTTTTTGTCTAAAATTGCTTTACAATATTTTTTGAGAATTTGAGAAGTAGGTGTGTAAAATTTGAAAATCATTTTGTATGGTCAGATGGATGTGCGACACAATTCAAATCTTCATGACCATTCTATACACTTTGTATATATCATAAAATCTACAAAATACCACATGTTTGGAGTTTTTTGAGAGTGGACATGGAAAGGGTGAGCATGATGGAGTAGGAGCTTGCATCAAACGAGCTTTAAGAAAGCGTCAAATGAGTTATCCAGAAGATCATCTAGACAATGCACATGATGTTGTTGAATGTTACAAGAAACACTTTGCATCAGATGTGGTCGACACATCTTCAAGAACAAACTAAAACATTCCACATAGAGTGTTTTGGGAGATATCGGGAATGTATAAATTGCATTAAATCAAAAATTTGAATTTATTTAAATTTAATATATATATATACATATTTGTTCACATAAGTTTTTGTTGTACATATGTATCTAGGTGTGGATAGAAGATCGTTACATGGATGCAAGAGGGTAGAAAAAACAAGATCTTTGCATTGTGTTAGGAGTTCAAATAGTCGTCGTGGATGGATATTAGACACAATGGATTACTCTTGTTTTTGCACTGAGTGCATTGAGGGAAACTCTAATTATGCATGTAACAATTAAGAACTTGGATATGTTGGTAAATGGGATACGGTACCACTAGTTGTTTCAGAAACATGATGAAAACGAGGAGAAAATATTTGAAGACATTCCTTTGATTTCAATTGATTATGACCATATTTCAAGATTGGTTAGAAAAGGTACACATGTGTAAGTTTTCAATAATTTAAATATTATATATATCTAGTTAATGATCTTTAGAGACATTTTTAATTTTTTTGTGTGAATTTGGTGAATAGGAGATGTTTTTGCAGTCATAGCAGAGCCTGGAAACATCAAAGGTGTTAGCTATTATTTATTGCATTACACATAAGAGAGGAATAAGCTAACACAACCTGAAACAAGTGATGGAATGTCATTTCCCATAGGTGAGTTTGAATTTAAAATTTTATATACATTGTACTCACATGTGCACATTACATTATAAACATTAAATATATATTGTACAAAACTTGAGGACGAAAATGTTGCCCACATTCATATGTCTTACCTTAGGTTCATGTTTACCATGCAAGTTCTATTGTAGTGCAAGGGACATATCTAAAACAATTCAAAGTTGTTCAGCATGGGATTCATTTTGTTGACTATCAACCTGATAACAAGGTATATCAATATAGTCACTTAATAATTGCTACCACTCTACATCTTCATGCAATTCCACATGCACGTGGCCAAAGAAAATGGAGACTAGATTGTGATGATCATAAAAAAATTCTACATGTTATTGAAGAGCGGGCTAAACCAAAATCTTTGAATTAGATTATATCCATGGTTTTCAAGTTCACTTGTAACCCTATACATGTTCAAATGAGAATTTATAGTAAATTGTACATCTAGTTGTAAATAATTTTGTGTAAATTACAATTATATGTACATATTTGTTCCATGGAAAATTCTTAAGTTCAAGAATCTTTGATAGCATCATCTCTCACTTTTTTTGGTTGCATGTAAACCCATATATATGCTTTATTTGAAACGTAGAAAAGTTTTTTAAAATAATTTTGCCTAAATTACAATTATATGTACATATTTGTTCCATGGAAAATTCTTAAGTTCAAGAATCTTTGATAGCATCATCTCTCACTTTTTTTGGTTGCACCATATGAGTCACACTCAGTAGTTGGTCACTTCTCTTGCCTTTTGTGGTACTTCACATATTGCATTGGGTGACTCTACACAGCTTTCAGTCTTGGGTTCAAGTTTTGTCTCTTTGGATGGGGTACTCTACAAGATGTTCTGGTTGTTCCTGACATCTCGACGAACCTCCTGTCCATTTATCATATTTCCATTCTAGCTCTGGTAAGATAGTTGAGTTCTCACCACATGATGTGGTTATTCGAGACCTCCATGACTCTGATTTGGTTGTGGCTACTGGGAGTGTTGATACTGCATCTCGTCTTTATAGATTTGATGGATTTGAGCCTTCAAAGGGTACAGGTTCATCTCTCATAGCACATGCAGATTCAGTGAGTAAGCTTTGGCATGAGCGTTTGGGCCATGTCAATTAAAAATATCTTCAATAGATGAGTACACAAGCACTTGTTCTTGGTCTTCCACAGATTTCCTGCACAGACGGTGTTTGTCATGGTTGTGTGCTTGGAAAGCATCACAGGGATCCCTTTCTGAAGGGAAGAGTCACTTGTGCTTTGGCACCCTTGGATTATATTCATAGTGACCTCATGTCATTTCCCACTCCTTTTTCCAGGGCCAAGCATGTACTTACATTCATTGATGACTTGTCCAAATACACATGGGTGTACTTTCTTAAGTACAAGTCTGAAGTCTTTGATTCCTTTCGAATCTTCAAGACATTTGTAGAGAATCAGTCTGGCCTTTCTATTCTGTAGATACGTAAAGATAATGGGGGGAGTATGTGAATCAGGCTTTCAAAGATTTTTGTACTGAGCATGGTTTTCAGCATCAGTTTACTATTCCCTACACCCCCAGCAAAATGGTGTCGTTGAGAGAAAGAACATGACTTTACAGGAGATGGAAAATTGTATGATTCAGTCCAATTCCATGGATTCATCCTTTTGGGTTGAGGCAATTAATTGTGCCAACTATATTCAGAATCAGATGCCTCATAAGGCGATTCGACATATGACTCCTGAGGAGGCTTGGTCTCATGAAAAGCTTGATGTTTCATCATTTCGAGTATTTGGTAGTGAGGCATGGGCATTTATTCCTGATGCTCAGAGGAGAGCCATGGAGCGGAAGAGTCAACCCCTCATTTTTGCTACTGTGAGGATATTAAGGTGTACAAGTTGTTTGATCTTGATTCCAGAGAGGTCCTATTTTGATGGGATGTCCATTTTGATGAGCGCCTTCCCACAGTGGATACCCTGTCTCCAGTGTCTACTTCACAGAATACTCCTCCCACTACGGCTCTTCAGGATTATGTTGAGGATGATTCTGATGAGGATGTTGATGATCCCCCATCTCCACCTCCACTTGCTCCACCTCAGATGCCCAAATGGGCTCGCTTTACTGTTGAGGTAGCAAGATCTATGGGAGGTGATCCTTCAGACACTCATCACACCCATTCTCATATTACGGGTTCTAGTCTTTTGAGTCATGCTCTTTCAAAGGATCCTCAAAAGTTTTTAGAGGCGATAGGTCACCCTGAGTGGGATAGTGCTATGGAGGAGGAGTATTCTTCTTTGATGAGGAATAGTACTTGGGATCTTTGTCCTCTTCCTAAGGGCAGAAAGATGGTTTGGTGCAGATGGTTGTATTGCACCAAGTATGCTGCTGATGGTTCTATTGATAAGTACAAAACACATCTTGTTGTGAAGGGTTTCTTGTAGGTTGAGGGTATTGATTACTCTAAGACATTTTCTCCTGTCACCAAGATGAATTCTATTCACATTGTACTATCACTTGCAGCTTCTAGGGGATGGCCCATTTTTTAGATGGATGTGAAGAGTGTGTTCTTGCATGGTGACCTACAGGAGGAGATCTATATGGAGCAGCCTCATGGATTTGTGTAGGATGCTTCTTTGTTTTGCAGACTTCGACATTCATTATATGGTCTCAAACAGGCCCCTCGGGCTTGGTATGAGAAGATGGACTCTTTTTTGCTCTCCATTGGTTTCACACGCTATCATTCTGATCCCACAGTCTATATTCAGAATCTTGAGGGTGAGATCCTAATTCGTGTGCTATATGTTGATGATCTCATCACAGGTAGCTCATCCTCTATGATTTATCATGCTCAGTGAACTTTGATGGAGCAGTTTGAGATGACAAATCTTGGTCTTCTGCATTATTTTCTTGGTCTTCAGGTGATTCAGTCTTCTGATGGGATCTCCATTTACTAGCAGAAGTATGCTCTTGATATGCTTTAGCGCTTTGGCATGCTTGATTGCAAGCCTGCCCCCACACCTTTTCAGTCAGGGGTTGTTTTGACTACTACTTGCCCCACTCCTTCAGTAGATTCTACACTTTACAGGTAGTTGGTTGGCAGTTTGTTGTACCTGACTCACACTCGTCCTGATCTTTCCTTTGCGGTTGGCCTTGTCTCTCAATTCTCCCATGATCCTCATGAGAGTCACTGGTAAGTTGCCAAACGTATTTTGAGGTACATTCAGGGCACCATTTCTTATGGCATTCACTACACATCAGGGGATCCCCACATTGTTGGCTACACTAACTCAGATTGGGCTGGTGATGTCAATGATCAGAAGTCTACTTTTGGCTTTGTTTTCTATCTTGGCTCTGGTCTTATCACATGGTCTTGCAAGAAGCAGACTGCTCATGCATTATCATCTACAGAGGCTGAGTACCGAGCTACTATGCTCTCTAGTCAAGAGATTTTATGGCTTCGACAGTTGATGATTTAGTTTGCTTTTCCTCCTGATAGTCCCAGTATTCTTTGGTGTGACAATTAGAGTGCTATACACATTTCTCGCAACCCGGTGGAGCATCAACGGACGAAGCACATTGAGCTTCATATGCATTTCATCAGACAATTGATTTAGGATGGTTCTCTCATCTTGGAGTATATTCCCACTGCCGAGCAAGTTGCAGACATCTTCACGAAGCCTTTTGCATCACCGCACTATCTTCAGTTGCGCTCTATGCTTGGGGTGAAGGAAGTTTTCCTTGGGGGGTCTTTATGAGGCCTTCCTTCATGTTTCTTTTAGCATGTTCTTCTATCTCTTTTTGGAGAGGATTTTTTTCCCACTAGGTTTTCTCCTTTTCTCCATTTCATAGATATTTCCTTGTACTTGGGTACCTGATCTAGCCTTGTTGTTGGGACCCATTATTTCTTGCTTTTAGTAGCTACTTCTAGGTTTTAGCTTCTCCCTAAGTCTAGCTTAAGGGGGGGTGTTAGAGTAATTGGTTATTTACTTGATTAATTAAAAAATATTTGTTTAATTAATTAAATTTCCTTTTTATCTCTTTTACACTTAAGCTAACATTAGGTGCATAATAATTAATTATTTTATTAATTATTAATGTGCAAGCCTAGGGTTTTCCATTTTAGGTTTTTTGACCTATATGTGGTTGAAAATTTTCTTTTGTATGATTATTCTTTTACATATTAGTAAATACAAAGCTCCACATCTTTGCACATTTTACTATTTTATGTGTTACTTCTCTTTGCTTCTCCCTGTAACAGGTATTCTTAACTTGCAGAGATCATTGTGCTCATATGAAGTTGTATTTTCTCAACTTCTACATGATCAATCCTAAGAAAATATTGAAGGATTGTGTTATTGTTGCAAATGTACTCAAGCAAGCTTGAAGTATGCAAGTAAGAAGCAAGCCTAAAGTCTAAAGCATGAAATCACAAAGCCAAGAGGTATGAAGTCAAGAGCATGAAGTATGTCAAATGAGGTAAAAAATTCCTTTTTATAGAAAAGCCAATTTTAGATGAATGCCCAAGATTAGAAGTTGAGAAATTCCCTAAGATCAAAGGCTGAAATTGCATGTGACAACTAGCAATTAAGGTTAGGGAAGAATTAGGTTAAAATTTAAAATGGAGGGCTGAGATTTGATTTTGGAATAATCAAATCAAAGGTCAAGAATGCATGTGACAAGAAGATATTGGGCACGAAAAATGAAGTTGCTAGAGAATCAAATAAGAAATTAAAATTGTTTGATTCAAGAAGTGATTTTGACCTTTTGAATTAAAAATTAATTTAATTCAAAAGTTGTGAGGTCATGTGACAATAAATAGTTACTTCAAATTATTTACTTGGTGGAAAAATAGAAAGTGGGGAATTTTAAATAAATGACTTTATTTAAAATTAGAAGAAAAGTTAATAAGATAATTAAATAATTAATAATAACTATTTAATTATGGAGAAAATAGACAAGGTGGATAATAATTAAATAAATCATAGGAATTTATTTAATTATAAGAAGACATAAGGAATTAATGACGTATTTAAATAAATAAATAAAGTTTATTTATTTAAATAATCAGGAGGAAATGGTAGACATAATAATTAAATAAATTTAGGAATTTATTTAATTATAGAGACATAAGACATTAGCGACGTATTTAAATAAAACAAATACAATTTATTTATTTAAATAGTCAAGAGGAATAAAAGATATGAATTAATTAAATAATTGAGAATTATTTAATTAATAGTCAAATTTGGACTATAGGACATAATTAAATATTTTAATTATGTTAAGAAGAAATATGGAGAAAATAAAGTTTGCAGGCCTAGGTCAATTTTATGTGTCTACAGTTGTATCAATAACATACTTGCACAAGGAATACTAATTGATCCCACATGCGCAAAGAATGTGATCATCAAGGAATTTTTATTTGTGCAAGAGCTTTATCAAGATACTTTTGAACAATTGAAAGAATAGATTAAAACACATAATGGTTTTGCTTGCTCTATGATAGGTTTGATCACTTTTACATTAAAAGTTGGACCAAAACAATTAGATGTGTCATTCTCCATCATCTTGACATTGGACCAATTTTGTGTGAAGCTAGGCTACTCATTGTTACACTCCATGAATGTTGTCTTGTCGGTTATTGACAAGTTCATAAAGTTTCCTATTGGAAATGAGATATTTATCATGCACCATAGTGGGTTTAATCCTTTGTCTTCCTATGGAAAATTTTCATTGGATTTCTTTTGGATTGTACTTATGGAACCTATAAAGCCTCGTGAATATTTCTTTTTCAAGTCATATCAAAATTTTAAGGAAAAGTGCATAGCAAAATTATCTCTTAGCAATATTCTTGAGTCTAATAGGTCCATGGATATTCCTTCTCCCAAACCTACCATTTATGAACCCATGAGTGAGCCACAAGCCCTTCCAAGTAACCAAGATAAATTCACCACAATTCCTCCACCCATTTCCTACAAGAGACCAAGAGACAATAAGATGATCCATTTTGTGCCTTCAAATGTAAAACAAGTCTATAGAACTAAAGAGATAGTGGTTTCCCAACCCTCGGTGGTCCCTTCCATTCCTCCCTTAAGGGAAGAAAAGAGATCAATCATTGATAAGCTCACTCCTACACCGTCACAACTTGAAAATAATGCTAATAGAAATTGAAATGCTAAAGAGCGTAGCTATAGATGTCATGCTATCACTTGACAATTGGAAGAAAAGAACAAACCAACACCACTCACACCCATGGAAACATCTCAAGAATAAATTCAACCTTCACCAAAACAAGAGGTAAAACAAGAGAATTCAAATGCAATAATCATAAAACCTCCTATTGTGATCAATTTGGATGATGATGAGATTGCTAAAATTAATGAAGGAGTGCCTGATGAGCAAAATTTGTTATTTTACACCTCTATGAACTTAGATGGGGGAAATTGTGATGACCCTCCTGATGAGAGTAATCCACCACATGTTGAACCTGGTGATGCTCCTAGTACGATAATTGTTGTAGCCCCCTTGGCTAGTTATTCACCTTCGATTTATGATGAGAAAGATTGAGATGTAGATGACTTTCTCTAGGTCAGTTCACATGTGGCTTACTACATGTTTTCTTTCTATGTTATTTGTGTTTTCTTGCATGTAATGTGATATCCTATATTGTGTTGATTGGGGAGTCTTTATGTTTGTGAGTTTTCTTTGGACATGACCCTTGTTGCTCTGTTGTAGGGATACAACGGAAACAAATTTGTCATAACATTCTTCTATTTATATCTCAATTCCTTTAAATGTCATAAACTTTATCTTTTCTTTCTCTTGTGTTTTCCTTTTGGGGACGATGCAAGGTGTTGAGACATTTAGGTCTGTTCCATGTTGACACAAAAGGTTCTTTGTCTTCTCTCTCTATGTTTCATTCCTCTATTGTGTTCATTGTTCCATGAGTATTTGGGGAATGATGTCAGTTATGAGTTATATTTTATCACTATAGCAAAGATGTATACTGACCCCAAATCCATGGATCCCTTAGTGTACCCTTATTTTTTATTCATAGCATTGTATTCTTGGGGAAACCCCTCATCATGATGTAGTTTATTTGGAAACATATCATTGGCATAGGCCTGACTTCCCAAATAAGCTTGTGTGATGATTTTTGCATGGAATTTATCATTTTATACTTTAAAGTAATTGCTCACAACATGGTGTTTAGCAATTTCCTTAAAGTTGGGGCATTCATTGGCATTATTTTTGCTTCATTTTGTTCACAGGTTGAAGCTAGTGTAAGCAGTTTGGCATTATTTTTGCTTCACTTTATTCACAAGCTAAACTTAGTGATGCATCGACATTTGACATTTTGACATTTTTGCTTCACTTTGTTCATAGGCTAAACCTAGTGTAAGTAGTTTGACATTTTTGGCTTCACTTTCTTCACAGGATGAACCTAGTGTAAATAGTTTGACATTGTTGGCTTCACTTTGGTCACAGGCTGGGCCTAGTGTAAGTGTTGGCATAACATTTTTTTATCATTTTTGTGGCACCTTATCAAAGTTATTAGGGAGTATATTTGTTGGTATGGTTTGAAAAATGGGCATACACTTGTAGACTTGGTGTGTCCTTCCCATTTTGCCACCTTGTTATGGGCATACCTTGTAGACTTAGTGTGTGTCATTTTTACCTTTCTCTTAGGGGCTCACCTAGTGAGTATTGGACTTCACTAGCCCTTGTGAGTAATGTATGTATACATAACATAATACAACTTGCTAGTCCATCTCTTTTCTTTTTGCATTAATTTTGACATTGTATATTTGTGTATCTTGTCTTGCTGCATATCATATGATACATGTGTGTTCCTTTGTGCCTATGTTTGTTTTCCATGGAATCTTGATCCTAGGGTCTTGATTGCCCTCTTTGATCCTTAGTTATCCTATCTCTAACATTTGGACAATCGATTCCCTCTTGACATATATTTTTTTACTTTATTGTGAGTCTGAGCATAAGTTCATACTCTCACTAAAGTGGGGGCTAAATGTAGCATAGAAAATTGTATACCTTTATAATTTCACACTATGTTTGGTCCCACTAAATTATTGGACTTAATTAAGCTTCTAATTTTCCAAATTATGTATTCCAAAGCCTTATTTTTATGGTTTTCCGAAAGGGAACCAATATTAAACAAATGTATTCAATCATTAAATTACCTTGGATCAGTGTGTCTTGGAAGTTTGGGCTAGGACCCATTCACTCAAGGGTGAATGGGTCCTCCTCCTTAGCCAATACCTAAATTCAAATATTTTATTGGTGATATTTTAATACCCAAACTTCAAATATGAAGTGTCAGATTTTGGAATCTAAATCTTGGGAAATTTGATAAATACCTAGTTGTTTTCTCATTTGAAATCAAACATACATCCTCTAGCATTCAAGAGAAAATACCATTGTCAAGAGCATTATTATAGAAATTCAAGATCCAACATTATGTCAAAGTTTATGTGTGTTCATATTCATGTTCATGTTATGTGAAGGCTAACATTGTTGTAGGTCTTTGAGCATTGAACCATTCAAGCATTCAAGAAAATCAATCAAGCAAGATACAAGACCCTTGAAGAGATTTGTATGTATTTATTCCTTCAAAGAAGCCATTAAAGGGTTGTGAGTTGTAGCATTGTGTTTATTAATTATTTCCCTCCTTTCTATTCAAGTTTTTATCATTGGAATTTCCATTGTGGAAGTGGAAATACTAACATGAGGTTTGACTAGGGCAAGTCCCTATATGGCACAACATTTTTGGATGAATGTATAGGTTATAGGTTTGAAGTGGATTGAAGAGGACTTGAAGACCCATTTTGAATTTTTGCATTTATTGTCACCCTTCTTGTCAAGACACAAAAACTCACCTATAGGATTTATTTACAACATTCTAACTATGGGACAGTGATGAGGGAGACATCACCCAAAACCCAAGGGAATCACAACATATACCAACATAGAAGATGTGAGACAAAAAAATGACTCACTTTCAATTATTTTCAGAAAATGAAATTATAGATTCAAAGCTTACTTGTTGCAGCCTCATGGGTTTGACTCATTACAATAAAATCAACTCTAAAAATAAAATATACTATTTGAAGCCACAATCTGCACTATTGGGGTCACCTTCTATAATCCCCACCTTTCGAGCTGTCTCAGGGCCTCTAAAGTTTTATATCTAAAATTGAAGTTGCATTGGAGAAATTTCTTAGGACAAAAACTTTAATATCTCCCAAACTGTGCAGGGTATTGAGGTGATTCTTTCGTGTCTGGAAATTTTTTTCAGCTCTTCTTCTTGGGGTAAATTTTCATGTCCATATGAGCTCGTTTAGGCTGACATACTAAAAATAGTGAGTGCCCATTTTTCTCTATTTTTTATGCTTGGAAATCTTATACCCATTAAGGGCCATCATGGGACTCAAAACAACTAAAGAAAATAAAGAAAACATTTTTTTGGGTGATGCAATATTTCCCTACACCGTTGGATGCTCCTGCATCAAATAGTCATAAAATAGAAGCTCTAATCTAGCATTAGAGGACCTTGAAAGTTGAGTAGGATACCCCTACAAAGACTCAATAGCCATATGGTGACACTGTCCTTGTAGACCTAACAAAACCAAATTTTCTAGGTAGGTATATATCAATCCATACCTTCCATATCTTTCGGAACTTGACTATTTCTATTTATTAGTTTTCAGATAATTACATTTAGCTCATATAGTTTAATTAGGGTAATCAATCACAATAATTTCCAAATCATTCCTATCTTCAAAAGGATACTGATCTAGGTCTGATTGGCTCACTGTTGAGGTTGATAGTCAATCTATACACCTTGTTGATCTATATCATAATGAAATTATAGAAATGATGAAAATGGCCCTAGGTTATGAATATTAATTCTAGAGCCCCACATTTTTATGTTTCACTTCTAAGAATCATTTTATATAGGGACACTAAGTTCATAGGATATTTTTGAAGGAAATTATGGAAGAAGATGAAGACATACCTCAAATTCAGTTTATCATTTCATCCATAGATTGATGGAAAAATAGAGGTACTTAATAGGATTTTGGGAAATTTGTTGAGATGTCTAGTGGGAGATATGGTAGGAAATTAAGATATAATTCTACCATCATGTAGAGTTTGCATACATTAATTAGTGAATAGAATTCTAGGAAAGAAACCATTTGAGATAGTAAATGGATTGCATTCTATAGGAGTAACAAATCACAAAGATATTAGTGAGGAAGATAAAAGGAGTGTGGAAGAAAAATAATTTTGAGGATACATGGAAATAGTGCATAATTAGGTTAGGGAACGCTTAGAGATAATGAGAAACAAATACAAAGGTCAAGAAAATGTAAAGAGGAGATATAAGGAATTTGAAGAACTAGGGATGAAGTTATGGTATATGTAAAAAGATGATTTTTGATAGGAAAATAGAACAAGCTGAAGATGAAGAAGTTTGGTCTATGCAAGATTATCAAGAAGTTTGATTCAAGGAATTCCTATGAGTTCGAGTTACCAGAAGAAATAAGAATATAACCTATATTCGACATTGTATATTTTTATCACTATCATGAAGGAGAATCAAGTGGTGACACCATAGAAGTTTTCTTCAAGGTAAAACTACCACAATAACAACAGGAGAAAATAGAATAGATTTTAGGTCCAAGAAAAGTTGGGTGCAACACTAGAAATAGACAACATGAGGAATACCTATTTAAGTGGAAGGGAATACCAATGGAAGACTCATCATGTATTTCATAATATGAGGTGGAACACCTTGAATTTTCTCTAGAACCAACAAGTGTGCGACTCAATTTTCAAATAACCTTAGGTGTCTAGTGTAGGAGCATCCTAGTGAACCTTACTGCATTTCACCACATAACCTTAATTTGGCTCAAGAAAAATAAGTGGAGATTTATAAAAAATCACACATAAAATATTTAGCTTTTAGGATATTTGGATCATATTGTTGAAATTTATCATTATCTTAAGATCATGGTGCAAAGCAATCAACACAAAGTTCATTAGGAAAATTTTGTGGAACCTTTTTGTGCCTTATGAAATCAAATCTAACATATCATGATGAAAGATCAGACCATAGTAACCTTCAATTGGAACCACAATAAATTTCATTAACTCTTGGAGTTTCACCATTGGATTTAGGTTGGCCTACATGTTTCATAGAACATCAAGTTTTGGAACACCTTATGGCTAATACAAATCATTCCTAGAGCTTGGATCTAATATATAAATACCTCTTGGATTCATTTGAAAGTGATGAATTAGATAGTTAGTCAATTTGCTAGTTTTTGGAGTTTTGAATTTTGAGTTTTTAGATTTGAATTTTATTGTCATATCTTATATGTAAGCTCGTAATAAGCCTATGGTGGCTTGAGAGCCAATGTATGATATGCATGTGGTAAGTCAATAAGTGTATTGCAATCATTCTATTATATTGAATCAATGAGAAGTTATTTTCTATTCTATTATAATTTAGTTGTGTTAACTCTTAGCTACACGATTGGACAATCCTTTCTCTAGACTCTCCATTTATGACTACACATGGTATTTTATAAGTAGTGTGAGTACTATAATGACTAAACAAGATATACAAGAGCCCACAAATATATCTATAATGTGTGGAACTTTATTTTACTACACTAACAAATATATTTAATATGATTATTGCAAATCAATATAAAATAATTTCAACATTTAAATATGAAGAAAATAATTTCAAAGAATGAACACTATACCTGAGTTGTCCTACACAACTTTAAAAAATAATAATATAGTATTAACTAACTTTATGTTTTAAAAAATATTGTTTTCAAAAAAATATATTGTTTTCAAAAAAAAAAATATTTTTCAAAAAAATAAAATAAAAAATAAATTATATATTCATGGCAAAAGAAATATAATCATCTCAAACACTATCTATACTCCTAAATAGATAAGACAAAGTTGAGATAAGATTTATAGATTAATTATTCAAAAGAAATATTTATTTAGTCAAATAAAACTTCAAAGAGTAGTTAATTGTTAAAAGTACATCTATTAAAAATAGAATTGTATTATTAATATTAAATAACATACATTAAACTTTAAGACACAATAAAATTTGAATGATTTGAAACAAAAATATCAATATCCTAAATAAACTTAATTAATAATAAAGAAGACTTAAAAAAGCTATTAATTAATAAATTAACATTTTCACACTAACACTCCCTTAAATCCAATAATAAATATATTTAATATGATTATTGCAAATCAATATAAAATAATTTCAACATTTAAAAATAATAATAATTTTGAAGACCCAACACTATACCTAAGTTGTCCTATACAACTTTATAAAATAATCAAATAATCCTAACTTTATTTTTAAAAATAAAATAAAATATAAAACCGTATCTTCAATGTCTAGCAATAGAGTCAAATAATGTTTGGCCTCTTAAACATAAGACTTTTTATTTCCATAAAATTTAAATTTTATTTTATTAAATGGGACCCACGTTGAGCTAAGATGTATAATTGATACACCATGTTCGCCCGCTTTGAATGGAACGGATGGGTAATTGCCAGTTGTTATTCAAACGCACGTGTTTTTAATTATAGAAGCCGACAAAGAAGATCAGTATAAAAAATAATAAAATAGATCTTTTCTTTAGGGATTACCTACTATCAAGAAAATGATTCATTTTTCTCTATAAACTAAACCCCATCATGTGCTTCCCAAGTAAAAGGGAAGTTAGCCTAACAGCTTGAAATAGAAAATGTACAAAATATGGTTGATTTATATATATATATAAAATACTGATATATATATATATATATATATATATATATATATATATATATATATATATAAAACTGATATGAGAATATTTTTCTATCTCTTTCATATTAAATTCAATATTTTATGCTACTTACATATCATAGAATGGGATACTAGAAAAATTTGATGTATTGAAAACTAATAAATGAAGAAGCATCTAAATTGACAAAATATTGATAACTAATTGTATAAATTAAAACATGAAAAAAATTATATATCTAAAAAATAGGAGATTTAATTATTTCAAATATTTAATTAATAATTAAAACCCTCATATTGATTAAAGGTAATTCAATTCATTAATAAAAATAAATAAATTGTTTTCCTTGAGAATTACTCAATATCTTTCCCTAAATTTTATGTTATCATTAACAACAAAATTAATTAATAAATTATATATATATATATATATATATATATATATATGTAAATCTCATATATAACATTTCAAAATTATACTTTAGAGGAACATGAAAGGAAATGCCTTAGGGTTAGGAGAAATGTCTATTTGGTTTGTTTGTTAAATATTGGCAACTTTGAAGCCTTCTTTCATTTAGTTAAATGACTTTTGTTCTTGATGCTTCCTTCAAATAGTTTTGATAACAATATTTTATTATTAAAGTTAATTATAGCTTTCAAATTTAGTTGATATGTTTTTTTAATAGAACATCATCTTTATGTTGTTTTCTTTATGAAATGCTATCAATTTTATCATTAGAGACAACAAAAATTAATATAAGAATTATAATCCATTAACTAATATTTATTATTGTTAAAGTTACTTATATTCTTGTAATATAGGGGGATTTGCTACTCACAAGTTCTCTTCACTTAGAGAGCCTCATGGGGAAAACTACCCTATACTACCTCAATGGAACAACAATGAGAGTTTCAGAATCCGAAAGAGCAGGTCACAAAGATTCTCTGGACAAACTGACAAGTTCTCAGCCAAAGGACAACAACGTAGAATATAGACGACAACGCGGCGCGCTGGCATCCCAGAGGTGCACTGGCATCTCGTGGGACCAGAAAGTGAGAATGTCTCAGAAAACAACAAAGTGAATGCTTCTATCATAGTTACTAAAAACTGACATAATGTAGGAAAGCAACAGGAAGTGATAAGATTGAAACGGAATGAAGATGATAAGGAGGAGAAAGGAAATACTTACGATCATGTGAGTGATGAAGATTCCAAGTTGTGAGTGTTTTCAATACCTACACACAAGGGAGAGAGAGAGAGAGAAATTGTTGGGTCGCTGTATAGGGCCTGCCTCAGTCAAACCCCATTTTGGTGTTCCCACCTCCACAGATAGCCAGATAGATAGAGAGAAAAGTAGAAATGAAGTAAATATCACTTAAAGCACTACAAAACAGTGTTATGCTACTCAACCAAGTAATAGAGTAGAGGAGTGAAAGCTTACCACCTCCACCAAGAGCACTCAAGGCTGCTTGGGGGAGAAAATGAGAGGAACTCAATCCTTTGTTGCAATGGTGTTTTGTTCCACACTTGCTCTATTGAAGTGGTGGAGTGTTGATATTGCTGTTGTGAAGTGTAAAGTGTTTGGAGATTGAAGAGATGGTGAAGAAGATGCTTAGAGCTTGTGGAGAGGATTGTGGATGAAGTCCAGAACTGGTGAAGAGGTGTGCAGAAGATAAAAGAAGATTCAAAGAGATGGTAGAAGATCTGAAGAGAGAAAATGCTTGTTCAATGAGTGAATATAAAGAAAAGATGAAGAGAAATGATCATATTTGGGTCGATCGGCCAAGGAGGGTGTTACAAATCGACCCCCAATGGGAAGTGTAATGCCTCTATAGGCTCCAGACATGGGAATCTATCAAGGACGTAAGTGCACCACGCGGGCATCCCTGATAGAAACACCTCCAATGATGCTTAAAAGAAGAGGGGTCCACTCAAGGGACACATTGTTTGAAATGTGAGGTCTAGTCAGGTTGCCCCCAAGCTAGACACAAAGATATGAAATAGGTCTAGTCGGGCTGCCCCCAAGCTAGACGTGAAAGAATTCATTTGAGATAAAATCCTTCAAAGAGGTCCCTTGGGAACCCTTCAAAAGGAGAGGGGGTCCACTCAAGGGACACTTCATTTGAAAGATATAGTGAAGAGAGGGGTCCTTAAGAAGGACGCACATCTCCAAATGAGTCATCATTTCCCCCAACATGCAAGGGAGGAGAACCATGTAAGATAGTTAGAACATGCAAGATAGAGGTAAACCTCAATATCACTTATCATGCAAAGAAAAGGAAGGTGCATCAATCAAATGGGAGTTTGATGGCACTTGAATCAAGAAGTTTTTGAATTTTTTCCTTCAAGGCCTTGCATTCACTAGTGGAATGGCTAGGCACTCAATGGTATGCACATAAGTAATGTTTTCCTTCATCATGTTTATGAATTTTATTATGTGTGGGAGAAGGAAGAGTGATTAAGTAGGCTTTTAGAAGCCACAAAAAAAAATGCTCTTGCTTAGACAAAGAATGAGGGGCAGGAAGAAAACCTTTCTCTTGTGGAGAAAAGTTTGACTGCTTGCAAGAAGAAGATTTGAGGATAGTAGAAAAAAGAAGAGGATCTCCCTCGAAAGTGTTATTTCGACAAGGGGGATCACATTCTTCTATAGGATCACCAAAGTTAACCTATTTAATAGAAGTGTGATCATCTTCCTTAGGAGGATCAACACCAAGAACATTACAATTATTACTCACACTACCCGATGATACAAAAGAATGACCATCTTTGATAGCGGGTGTGGATGATGTCATTAGAAGGTCTAAGCGGATCAGGTCAACTTTATATTCCCGAATGAAGGAATTTGTAAAGTCTAAGGAACCCCAATCATCACCAAGACATGCATTCTTTTGGGAAGAGGTAGGCTTAAGATTTCTTGTTTTAGAAGCCTTCCCCAGGGACATTTATCTTGAGAGTACCCTTTGTAGTAGGTACTACTAGAGTAAACATCGATACATTGGAAGACACTGAACGGATAAGAGTAGGCACAATTGAAGCCCGACCAATGGTTGCCATCTCACATAAGTGCATAGATTCAAGGTCAGCCTTCACTATGACTACTTCATTGTTGCAAATAAATTTAGTAGATTTATGCAAGGTAGATGGGACTGCCCCCATAGCATAAATCCATGGTCTACCAAGAAGAAGGTTATAAGGAAACTTCTCTGACATAACATATACTAGGGTAGGTATGATAACGGGTCCCAACCTCAAAGGTAGGACTATCGTGCCTAGGGATTTTCGATAGACATTATCAAACCCACGAATGTCAACATAAGAAGTATTAAGAGAATATGAGTCAATATTAATCTTAGGAAATAGATCAATACCACACACATTGAGCCCCGAACCAGCATCAGCAAGAGTATGTCTAATACCGATTTTATTAATGTTGACTATAATCATTAGAGGATCCACTTGCTTCTATACTTCCAGAGGTGGGATTTCTTATAGATAGGATGTAATATTCGGTGAATCCACACAAATATACGCCATCAACGCATTAGCATCTACCGACCTAATGGAAGAAGGAAAGAGGATCTTCTGGATCTTTTGCAGGGCTTCCTGAAGCATACCTTGATAAACCAGAAAAGACTAAAGTAATTCCCATAGTGAGATCTTATCTAGAGGAACTTGAGGTTTCTCGACAAGATCATAATCACTAGGTGCTTTAGTCATAGGTTTGGGAGCTTGAAGAAGTCTTGGTTGTTTATTCATTTTATTCTCATAAGTGTGGGATACTGCTCTATCAAAGGGAGTCGTAGAGAGATTAGGAGAACCACCATCAAATGGAACACCATTGATAGAACAAACCCTCTTAGGATAAGGGCCAATCAGAGTCACATAAATGATAGGTCTCTTTGGCCTTTGAGGGATAACAGAGACATAGATTGCATTTTCAAAATCATCACATCTAGTGGAATAAGTATTTGAATACATATTCTCAACATCAATCCAAACAAGATCAAATGTGGAATAGTTTTTTGAAGAAAAATTCTCAACATCGATCTAGGGAGAATTAGATGTGGAAGGAGGTTCATCATTCACGAATGTATCATCTCTAGAAGAGAATGCATTGGAGCAAAGATGAGATTCATCATTCGTAAATGCAACATCTCTAGAAGAGAGTGCATTGGAATGGAGAAGAGTATCATCATTCACAAATGCAACATCTCTAGAAGAGAGTGCATTGGAATGAAGGGTAGAGCCATCATTCACAAATGCATCATCTCTTGGAGAGAGTGCATTGGAATGAATAGTAGGTAGAATAACATTAAGAAAGGTATCAATGATTTCATCTTCTTGCAAAAAAATATCCTCTGAAGCAAGAGGACATTCATGAGAAGGATCAATGATATTAAGTGACATAGGCAAAGCCAAGTCACCATCACATGCATTAAACAGAACATCATAAGCATTTTGAACAAAACTAGATACTGAGCTAATAAAAAAAGATATTAAATCCATTACAATTTTTTTTTTATTTTCTATGTTCTAGTAATTTGCATTTTTGGAGGTCTTCAGAGTAGAATTTGAGGTTGAATCTTGCATCAGTCCCTAAAATTTGATTGCCAAAGGCATTTGTATTTTAGGGACTAAACAAGTTCTCTAGGAGACCTTTCCAACAGTGCAAATGGTTTTGAATTATGAGCATCAAGTCCAAAGTTATGACCCCACAAAGTAGGGGTAAATAAATTCCTAGTTTTTCAAAGAACATTGTTCTTCACGTCGGGTTCACCAAAAATGTAATATAGGGGAATTTTCTACTCACGAGTTCTCTTCACTTAGAGAGCCTCATGGGGTGAACGTCCCTATACTACCTCAATGGAACAATGACGAGAGTTTCAAAATTTGAAAGAGCAAGTCACAAAGATTCTCTAGACAAACTGACAAGCTCTCGACCAAAGGATGACAATGCAAAATATAGATGACAACGTGGTGTGTTGGCATCCCAGAGGAACATTGGTGCCTCATAGGGACTAGAAAGTGATAATGTCTTAGAAAACAACAAAGTGAATGCTTCTATCCTAATTACTAAGAACTAACAAAATGTAGGAAAGTAACAGGAAGTGATAAGATTGAAATGGAATAAAGATGATAAGGAGGAGAAAGGAAATACTTACGACCATGTGAGTGATGAAGATTCCAGCTTGTAAGTGTCTTCAATACTTGCACACAAGAGGGAGAGAGAAATTTTTGGGTGGTTGTATAGGGGCCTACCTTTTTCAGACCCCATTTTGGTGTTCCCACCTCCACAAATAGCCAGATAGATAGAGAGAAAAGTAGAAATGAAGTAAAGAGCATTTAAAGCACTACAAAACAGTGTTATGCTACTCAACCAAGTAATAGAGGAGAGGAGTGAAAGCTTACCACCTCCACCAAGAGCACTCAAGGCTACTTGGGGGAGAAAATGAGAGGAGCTCAAGCCTTTGCTGCAATGTTGTTTTGTTCCGCACATACTCTACTGAAGTGGTGGAGTGTTGATGTTGTTGTTGTGAAGTGTAAAGTGTTTGGAGATTGAAGAGATGGTGAAGAAGATGCTTAGAGTTTGTGGAGAGGATTGTGGATGAAGTCCAGAAGTGGTGAAGTGACATGTAGAAGATGGAAGAAGATCTAAAAGATGATAGAATATTTGAAGAATATCTAAAGAGAGAAAATTCTTGTTCAAGGAGTGAATATGAAGAAAAGATGAAGAGAAACAACTATATTCAGGTTGGTTAGCCAAGGAAGGCACTACAAATCGACCCCCAATGGGAGGTGTAATGCCTCTGTAGGCTCTAGATGTGGGAATATATCACGGGCGTAAGCACACCGCCTAGACGTCTACACGCCGCACATGCGTTCCCGATAGAAATGCTTCCATTGTCGCTCAAAACAAGCACCAAGTGTGATGCAAATAGCGGGCTTAGGTGAAATTAAACCTCAGATCTTGGTTTTCTAAGGTGGATAAAGGAAAAAATGGGATTTGCACATGGGGTGCAAATTCCCTCTTATACAATTCCATATTAATTTAATATTAGATTATTAATATATTCATAATCAAAATAATCAATAATATAATTCACAAGAAGAATTAGTGAAGAATTCATGCCTTCCTTTCTACTAAATTTTTGTATTGCACATATTAAATTCAATCAATTCAATCAAAGTATGTATGCTTCTTTCAAATTTCATATACCTTCAAATATACTAATAACTTGTTAAAGCACATTATAGTTTTGAGATTCAATTGACATGTTCTTTATTAGAATATCTTATTCATATAAGAGTTATATTATTTTTATATAAAATGTCACCAACTTTTATTATTAGAGACATCAAATAGTAATATTGAATATTTTAATTGGGAATAATTCTATTAGATATTAGCACTACAACAAAATAGGCAATTAGCACCTAAAATAGCGTCAAATTTTTGTGTATTTGAGTTCATGAATTGGGAACTTAAATTGTTGGTGCAAAAATCAACGCAAAATGGTATGTTCACTTCGTTTAGCACTGAATTTAGCACCAAATTTAGCGCCATTTTTTTGTTGTTTCTAGTTTGGCTTCTGATTTGCTTCTGGTTTTGCTTCTTGTGTTGCTTCCATGTTTGCTTCCAATTTTTCTTCTGGTTTTTCTTCCAAGTTTGCCTCCGGTTTTGCTTTGGGTTTTGCTTCGAAATTTGCTTCTAGTTTTGCTTCCAATTTTGCTTCCAATTTTGCTTCCAATTTTGCTTCCAAGATTGCTTCTAGTTTGCTTCTAATTTGGCTTCCATTGTTGCTTCCTTTTTTTCTTCTAAAAATGCTTCTTGTTTTGCTTCCATTTATTAATTTAATATGTTTTATTTCAATTTAATTAGTTAAATATATCATGCATCTTAAATAACTCATATGATTATAGAGTAAGTAAATTAAATAATATGTTTTATTTCAATTTAATTAATTAAATATATCATGTCTCTTAAATAACTCATATGATTATAGAGTAAGTAATTTAATTATTTAACTCATGATTAAATAACAAGATAATTATTAATAACATGATCATCATTTATAATTAAAACAAGTGAGTCAAATATGCCACTAGATTAATAACATGTCAAAATGATAAATGTCCAATAGTCGACATAAGTTAAAATGACACATGTACAAATGATATAAATAAAAATGATAAATTATATAACACAAAATGATACAAGTCAAAATGATACATGTCAAAATGATACAACTCAATAATATGGTACTATAGGCTGTGAAAATGATACATATGATAGTAACCATGAAAAGAGGCATCATAACAATATATCAACAATGATCCACGATGCAGTATATATGATCATGAATGTCACTGGCTATTACTAGTAACTACCTCATCATCATCATCACCATCGTGATCATCATCATCGTCATCGTCGTCATCATCATCGTCATCAGCCTTGGTGTATTTTGTATCTGTGTCATCATCATCCTCTACCATGTGATCTATACCAAAACCAACATATTCTGGATCTATATATCATGAGGATCATCTTGATCTTCTGGAAGACTTATGTTCTGCAAAAAATAATATTTAAAATGAAATTTTATTATTTATTTCATGAAATAATTTTTTTTTTTTTGTTATCTATCTAATATTACAACATGTGAAACGAAACCATAATCATATTACATCATATCAAAGTGCACATACGATTATAAAATTTCATAAAAGTTACAACTAATATGTCATTCCAGTGATGTAAAACATGTAACAATTCTAATAAAGGTTAGTAAAATATGTCAGGATTTGGTGGAAGAGGAAGAAAGATGGTTGGAACTCTAGAGGCCCACCATAATGGATTTTAGTAGTCAACCATGAGAGCGGAAGAGATCTGATATCATGTATCAATACATTAAGCATGCATTCTTCCAACCAGCAGAGAAGGAGATGATTCCTTTGCTTCATTTTCATTTGCATAACCATATCCTGGTGTGAACCAAGGAGACCAAGGATGTCCAGTTTTATGTAGAGGTAATGGATGTGGTCCAAACTTTAGGAGGGGAAAGAAGGTCAATGTATGATCCTGATGAAATTGAGGAAGAACAACAAGAAAGGGACAGGAAAAATAAAATCAATGTAGAGTTTCAAGGATTTGTCAAGTGAGTAATAGAGCTATGGGAGCAGCCTCATCTAAAAGATTTTGAACTAGAGTTTGATATACCATTTAGAGAGCTTGGTTTTCATGGAGTTCCTTTCAAAGAATTTTGATGTAGTGCTAGGAGGATCACAACTCAACTCATCATTCAATTCACAAAAAACACTTAATCCCACACAACCCATTTGAGATTAAGGCATACAACTACTTGTAGTTTCCTTAAAACACATTTGACATCACCAAAACAATGAACTCAAACCCAAACTTGTAGATTCCTAAGCTTGTCAATCTGTACACTCAACACCAAAATGATAACTCAGACTTCCAACATGGCTCCAATACCATTCAAGACACTCAAAAGATGTAAATATGTCAAAAACAATAAACTTCATCGGCAGATCCGTACATTAATGAATCAATACTCTAAACCCTTACCATTCCAACTCCTTACTTGTTTCATGAGGGTTTGTTGAAAATACCTCAAGTCCATTTACTCCCTTCCAATTCCAAAAACATGTGTCATTATACCTGCACAAACATATTATACTCTTTCCCATCCTTTTTTCATGATAATTCATCAATCACCATTAAAAAACCCTCATTTTTCATTCCTAAATATCATTGTCAATAGGCTGCCCTGTATGATCAGTCAATAAACAAAATATTAAAACCTATGAAATTGAAAAACCTTGATTAGAGAAGGATCAAAATACCTTTAAACTCCCCTTATAAACAATGAGAGTCAAGAAAACTTCACTCACCATAATCAAATTCCTCAAAACAACTCTATACACAGTCACTTTTCTAGATTTTGCCCAAAATACAGACCTAGGGCTCCATGATTTCATATGCTAACCACTATAATTTGGTATAAGTCTTTATAAAATGAAATAATGTTCTAATATAAACCTTCTCACCAAAAATCAGGAGTTTCCACCATACAAATCAAGAGAAACACATTTTTTTATATACAAACCCCAAAAACCCTATGTTTAGAATAGTTTTTAGAAATTGGATTGTTTGACCCTTTAAATGGCATTATAAAAATTACTGGTAAAAGGAAAGTTTGTCCAAAACATCAAGAAATTTCCATCCATCTAGGTTTTAGGTCCATACAGTTCCGTACAAGGCTGTACTAACATGTTTTATGACTGCAATTTTTGGAAAACATTTTCTGGACTGACTGTCTTCACCAAAAATACAATAACTTTCACATTTCCCTATGAAATTAAATGAAAAAAGGAAAAAATAAAGTATATTCAACATTCTTTCAATCCCATGTGATATTAGGACATGAAATGGTCTGTAAAAACTGTACCATGCATTAGAACAGAAGGAAGGAAGTGGAAAAATAGTGAAAATATGATTTCTTCATTACAAATCTTTAATTTTCTCTTCCACCACCCTTACAAACAACTCACAATTCCTTATTAAAGGCTCTAAAACTTCTATAACTGCCTAAAACTATTCAAATAACTTCTATGACCCTTCAACTTCCATTATTTGTCAAGTTTTTACATTGTGATAACTTTTTTTTTGCACTTTTGACAATTTTTTCAATATGGAACAACTTTGAACATTATTTGACAAATGACTTAAAGTATAACTTCCTAAGACTCAAAAACCTCTAAAATGGTTTGATAAACCTTATTAAATGAACCCCTAGCACTCTTTAAACATTTATTACATTTTTCCCTCATGGAGGAAAGAAATCAAACAAATGCTCCTGCACCACATATGCTGTTATTGTTCCTATCGTAAAATGTTTGATAGAGTTGGTGGAATTACCTTTCTTAGTAATCACTATTATTGATATTGAGATTGTTAGCCTTGAACAAGTAGGACATGGGAAAAATGAATTTGATATGGCTATTGTTTTTATCCTATATAACCATTGCAAGAAAAGTTAAGCTAGTATCAAATAAACAACAATTTTGAAAATAACATGAAAAGTTTTAGTTGATGTTGTGTCAAGAATAAAATAAAAGGAAACAATGTTCCTTCCAGTGGTTTGATGATTGAAAATGAGGATTCATGATGAAATTCAATCTTATTGGGTTAAAATCTTTTTATTTTATTTTATGAAATAGATCAATATATAGAACTTAAATGGAAATAGATACAAACTATCCTCATGTTGGTACCCATATGAAACTCATCTCTTGTGCTCCCTTTTGTCATCATTTGAATTTTGATCATTTATCCATCCAATCAATTGTGGTTCTCATAGTCGGTTTTTTAAGTCATCTTGTCATTGTATTTTCTTTGCTAAGATAGAGAGAAGTGATCATCAAGTCTAATCAAAGTTACATTTAAATAATAGTATGCAAGAGCAGAAAACAATGAAGTTCTCGTTTGGTGTTGACTACGATGAAAGAAAGAGGACTATGGAATGGCTAAGTCATGAGGTTTGAATCAAAAATACTCTTTTCCCTTGGCACATATTTTTTTGGCCCAACCATGGAGTTAGTTCACCTAATTAGCAACAATAGCAAGGATCTAAGTGAATTCTTTGAAAGGAGTAAAAATATAAAGTTAGGGCACATTTTTGTGTGGTTGAAACCAAAGAAAACTAAGCTCCAGTTCCAAAAAAGGGCAGATTGATTAGTGATCGATGCCCAACTTGATAAGAATTAAATTTGTTAAAGGGTGCTCACTTTAGAGGTGGCAATGCCACTAGCCTCCTCTGTCTAGCAAGTTTTAAGATGGAAAACTGATTGATGATCTTCACCTAGCACTAAAGGGATAAAGGTACACTATTTCAAAGGAAAAAACCTAATAAATTTGCACCTTCAACATCGAAACCATGGAAAATGCATTATGAACCCATGCCTATGTATGAGATCAAGCCTTTGAGTGAAGTGTGATACACATCTTGGTGGATTTAACCACTACAAATATCCATCGAATCATATGAAAGAGTGGTTGTACGTTAATAAAAAAATTGCTCAAATTAAGTAATTGTGCTTTTAGAGAGAAAAAAACCATCATTCATCTTTGCTTCATCATAAGAAACATTGCAATTACATTAGTAATTAGAACTCAGCTAAAAGGGGAAAAAATGAAGATATCTCACTCAAAACTCAATATTAGAACCTCCCACTTGATTCAAATAAAATATAACACATTCCCTCAACCCATTCCATCACCCTTGGGCCATGGTACTTTTGTACGGATGAACAATTCAGCCTATAGCATCAGATTTCTTGAGAACACGAAATTTATGCAAAGAAACTAATGAATTTTGTGGTATTTCTTTCAAAATGCAACTTGCCAACCCCCATCATGAGGTATACATGTTTTTTAAATGTTTCCCAACCCAAAACTAAATCCCCATACTGACCGACCACTTTTCAAGCCCCACCTAACCATTGGCCTTTACAAATTTTGCATTTTTGCAAGTTTATTGTTGACAACTTTTTGCATATTTGCAATATTTTCACTTTTGACCCTCCTATTCACCTAAGACATTACCAATGACCTTTTTTTACCTTATTCCACTTAGAATCATGACTCAACACAAGAAAACTAAAATTAAACCTACCTTGAAAACCTTTTAGTCAAAATTAGAAAGCCAAAAGCCATTGTTTTTATAGAAATTTCTGATTTTTGTAAAATTTTCAATAATTTCAAGCCTTGGTACGAATCCATACAGGCCCTTATTGCTCTATAGGTGCTTGGATCAGGTTTGGGATGGACTTTTATTTTATTTTCATCATATTTGGAGGATCTACATTGATTTTAACAGATTTTATTGTTGATCTACAAAAAAATGGTCTAAATTTGTACATATAAGGGTTTTGAGGCCTTAAATGGAGTTCGACCTATTCCATATTCTGTAAACTATTGTTACTAAGTGGAATGGGTATAGTAATGTAGTATTATGTGTTTAGAGGCTTGAGGGAGTAGGAATAGGTTGTTTGAGGTCAATGGGAACAAAGCCTAGTTGCAAAAATGAGTGTTTTTTGAGTGAAAAGGAGTGAAATTTTGAGGTTTTAGTATCGAAAAGTGTGAAATTTGTGGGGGAAACAATTTATGAAGGTGTATTAGGTGTGTTAAGACATATTTAAGCATGTTAGAAGTGGCGGTCAAGTGTTTTAAGGCCTAGATCATAGGTTTTCAAAAAACCCTCCTTGGAAGGACATAAAGTGAGGATTTTGCAATTGGGTGTTTTAGAAAGTGTTTCTCTTGAAGAGGAAGGCGGATTCTAAGGTTTTGAGACTTGATAAGTGGCTTAATAACAAAAAAATAGAGGTACAAAAAGTTTTAAGAGTAGTTTGGTTGAAAAATAGGCAAAAATTGGCCTTGTAGACAACGGTGAAGTCCACATTTGAAGAGGTTGGTCCAAAGTGACAATATCTGGTTTTGAGATATGTTTTAGAAGTCCCAAATGGTTCCTAGAATTTTTTTTTTTTGTTTTAGGAGATTCAATTTGATGTTGAACATTTACCCGATTTTAACTATATGGACTACTACAAGAGTTTAAGTCCTTGAATGCAAGAATTTGTGAATCTGATGAAGCAAAGTTTTATGAGTTCTTTGTTGATTTGAACCTATCAAATAAATGATGTTTAAGGTGTACTAGAGTTCAGGTTGGAATCAAGTTTTGGTGGTTTGGAGTCTTTTTGGCCTTGTGAAATCAAGGTATAGTGAAGAGAATTTGGTTAAAGTTTGTGTCAAACAAGAGAATTTGAGTTTGGTTGATTTGGAGACCTCCCCTGCATTGCATCAAACTTTTTCAAGCTTTGTATTGATGCTTTTTATTTAGTAAGTGGTAGCTTTGTTTATCACTTGGCACTTTTTTTTGGAGTCATGTGTTGTTCAATTTGTTTAACACTTCCTTGTTGATGTAAAATTACTAGTCACTACATTAGCAAAAAGTAAGCATTCATTTGTTTTCCCTTCAAACCTTGATTGCAATGGAATATTGGTCTTTGTTTTAGCTAGTAGGAATTTGTGTTTGTTTGTTTTTTTTTTGTGCTTGATAGTTTATCCTCTACTATATTTGAAAATATCACTACACAACTTAACTACATTAACAATTTGGTGTATACATTTGAAGGAAAAAACATAGTCATTTAGTGATTTCCATTTAGGCTTAAAAATATAATAAAGAAAAGTTTACACTTTGTTCTTTTTGGAAATAGAAAAAATATTCTAGAGAGGTCGTGACCAAGCTATCACCAAGAAAGAGAAAAAATGCAGAAATAAAAAATCTTCCATCATTTGTTCAAACCAAATATGGAGAGGTTGATTTATTTCATTTCTTTTGCTAGTGAACTAAGTCCAGAGAAGCCAAGCCAAGATAGAAGGGTTTCAAAATAAGGACGCATGGTAGAAACAAAACACCCATCCATTCATATCTATTGAGTCCAAATTGAGCTTGTTTTGACAGTAAACAGAGGCAAGATAAAGAGAAATTGCACATAGAAACTTACTCAACTTCTTGTTGTTTGAAGAAATGTGAGCTCCATAAGTGATTTGATGTTAGCCTCAAGACAAGCAAGGCGTCAATAGAGTAAAGCAAGAGAAAATTGCATGAGAATCTGAGAAGAAATGTCTTTGAAAACACATTCAGATAAGTGGAAACAAATGATGAACCATGAAAGCTTTATCTGATTCAGCCTCAACATAAATTTCTATGAAGAAAAATCTCAAAAGCGGTGAGAAAATTGACAGAGACTCCTTCAGAAAGTTTGAGGTTTCAAACCCTAATGATGGCGACATGTGCAGGGAAAGGGAGCTAAAAAAACCAAGTGAAAATGAGAGTTGAAAATTAGGACTTGGGTATTTTGTTCTAACTCATCATGGCAGCAAAAATATTGATGTGAAAAAACTCCCACACAATCACGTATAGTGCATATGTTTAATCATTGAATCTTTTAATATTCAAACAGATTTAGAAAAAAAAGTACATGTATTTTATAATAAAAAATTACTATTATTTATTAAATTTATTAATTTGTATGTTTAACTAATAATTAAAAACTATTGATGTTATTTTATATAAAATAAGAATATGAAAAATATCTTTAAAAATTATTATTTTTAATTTTAAAAAATATATAGAAAAGTATTTATTTAAATAAAACTAAAATGAATATGAATTAAATATATGATTTAATCATTAAATTATGATTTTAATTATTATAATTTAAAAAAATTGTTTGATTGTGATTGTGATTGTGATATTACATTAGATTCCTTGAGCCCTAAGATTTTTTTTAATTAAATAGATCTGCCTCTTTCATTTCTTCCAAACCATTCATATTATTATTGTGAAAAATAAATTCTAAATAATGATTATTATTCAACATATAAATTTTATTATTATTTATTTATTTTATAATATGTTACAAATTAAATATTACAATTTTTAATTGAAAAGAAGATAAAAATGTCATTTAATTCAAATGCTATTAATTCTCAAATTTAAGATCATACTATTATCTTCATATTATCCTTTAAAAATATTTTTTTATCCTTTACTCAAAAATTTTAAACATGAGCAAATTTGTAGATGATTGAATGCAGAAATGAGGTGTATTATGCCATAAAATGTACAAAAGCGATATAGTTGAATTTTTAGGCCCTTGTAGTCACACCAAGGGACGTATAGGGTTGAGGGTCCAATGTATAGAGTAGAGGGTATATAGAGGTTGATGGATTAGAGTTTAAGGGTTGAGGGTTGAGGGTTGAGGGTTAAGGATTGAGGGTTTAGGGTTTACTGTTGAGTGTTTAAGGGTTTAAGGGTTGATGGTTTAGGGTTGAGGGATTAGGGCAAAGCGGGAGGGATGGATGGAGCGAGAGATGGAGGGAGAAGTGAGATAGAAAGGAGACTAGAAGAGGAGGGAGGGACAAAGATATATGAGGGTTGGGGATCTAATGTATAGGGTAGAGGGTTGAGAATTGAGGGTATAGAGTTGAGGACCTATCGGGTTGAATATGGTTTAGGGTATTGGGTTGAGGGTATAGGGTTGAGGGATTAGGGTTGAGGGTAAAGAGTAGAAGGTTTAAGGGTTTAGGGTTTAGGGTTGATGGTTAAGGGTTGAGGGTAGAGTGTTTAGGGTATAAGTTTGAGGGTATATGGTTGAAGGATTAGGGTTGAGGGTCCAATGTATATGGTAGAGTGTGTAGGGGTTGAGGGATTATGGTTTAAGGGTTGAGGGCTAAGGGTAGATATTAAGGGATGGATTGAGTGAGAGGTGGAGGGAGAAGTGAGATAGAGAGGATATTAGAAGAGGGGGGAGGGACAAAGATATATGAGGGTTGAGGATCCAATGTACTATAGGGTAGAGGGTTGAGAATTGAGGGGTATATAGATTTGAGGACCTATAGGGTTGATGGTTTAGGGTATTGGATTGAAGGATTAGGGTTGAGGGTAGAGGGTAGTAAGTTTGACGGTTTAGGGTTTATGGTTTAAGGGTTTAGGGTTGAATATGGTTAAGAGTTGAGGGTAGAGAATTTAGGGTATAGATTTGACTAGGGTATATGGTTGAAGGATTAAGGTTGAGGGTCCAATGTATAGGGTAGAGGATATAGGGGTTGAGGGATTAGGGTTTAAGGGTAGAGGGTAGAGGGTAGAGGGTTGAGAGTTTAACAGTTGAGGGTTGAGGGATTAGGATAGAGAGTTTTCTTGGGTTTAAGGGTTTAAGGGTTGAGGGTTGAGGGTAGATGGTATTAGGTACTTGAGGGTAGAGGGTAGAGGCTAGTTTAGAGTTGAGGACCTATAGCGTTGATGGTTTAGGGTATTGGGTTGAGGGTATAGGGTTGATGGATTAGGGTTGAGGGTAGAGGGTAGAAGGTTTAAGGGTTTAGGGTTGAGGGTTTAAAGGTTTAGGGTTGATGGTTAAGGGTTGAGGGTAGAGTGTTTTGGGTATAGGTTTGAGGGTATATGGTTGAAGGATTAGGATTGAAGGTCCACTTTATAGGGTAGAGGGTATAGGGGTTGAGGGTTGAGGGATTAGGGTTGAGGGTTGAGAGTTGATGGATATTTAGATGCAAGTGAAGTGTAGACAAGCAATTGAAGGCCAGTGAATATTGGGGAAGGATTTTTTGTTCTAAAACCCCTAATCCTCGCTAAATCAGAATAATTAGGTGCTAAACTCGGCGCTAAACTTGACGCTAAACCCAGAGCTAAACTCGACGCTAAACCTAGAGATAAACTTGGTGCTAAACCCGATGCTAAACCTAGTGCTAATTAGCACCTACTTGTTTTGATGGGCACAAAAAATGCCAAAAATGGTGCCTTCCTGATAAATAGTGCCAAATTTTACAAAAAATTGGAGAAAAATACATTAAAATAGTAGGTGGAAGCAAAAAAGGGAGCTAATCATAGTGATTTGTTGTAGTGGTGATTATTTATTACTTTTAAAGCTATCTTTTATCCTATATAAATTTAGTATTGGATCATTAAGACAATAATAATTAAAAAAATTAATGATATAATCCACAAGGAGAATTGAAGAATTTTTTGGAGTTGATTGTTGAACCTCATTGCTCCCAAAAATCACATGCAACCAAAATACCTACCACCAAGAGAGAAAAAAATGATTTTTTGATGCAACCTTGAGAATAGTGTAAGTGTGAATTGTGAGAGTTAGTAATAAACACACAAACTCAATGAAACTTATTACATGGAGATTTGAAGCATAAAACTAATCTAATTGCAGCAAAAAAATCTCTAAAACCATTCCATTTTTCTCTATTCTCAAGGATCCTTTAAATCATTAGTGCTCTTAGATTTGCATATGCACTATGACTGGTTTGGATAACAACCTAAGAAACGAGATGTTGTAAAAATGAAAAAAACTAATTCCTACATGATTTAATAAGATAATGTGATTGATGCCATGATGTTATGATATTAAATACATCTGATGATAAAATGAAGATTATGCTATGATGATGATGCTAAATGATATGGTGGAAATGTTGTATGAAATCTAAGATGATAACTAAAATGCAACTATGAATTAAGACATGATTCTAAACTAGAATGATAAAAAAATTCTAAATTCTAAATGCTAAACAATGCTAAATACTCAAACTCTAAATGCTCCAAGTGCTCCAATGTTATTCTTGCATAATAAGTTTAGTCAAAGATGGGATGCAAAGTGTTGTAGCATGGGCTTGTATTTATAAGATTTCCAAAGCATCTTGTGTTGTGGCAACAATCAATGGTCAATATGCCAGCATGAGAGATGAATGGTGGAGATGGAAGAATAATGGAGGATGTTCCCTTGACCAAGGGAAACATGCCAAATGTATGAGAGAATAAAATGTATGAGATTTCCAAGTGTCCAAAGTTTGTTTTGGAATTGGTTGATAATAATACAATTTAAATATTAGTCATATTTAAATACATGTGACACTTGATGGTGTGGCCAAAAAATGTTGTAGACATGTGACTAAATTTGAATTTGGAATTATTCAAACTTAGTGAGAAGATATTTAATTAAACAAACTATTGACATTTCTTTACTTAATTAAATTTAGGTGGTTTAAGATGAAGAATTTAGAAAAGTCTGAACTATATAAATAAATTGAAAATTTATTTATAAGTAGATGAAATACAAAGGGTCATTAATTAAATAACTAGTATTTAATTAATTAATTTTCTTGACCGATTTTAGGTGTATACATTTTGCCCCTCTTTGAAGTAATGTGTTTACACATTGCTTCAAAGAATAATTTGATGCTGATGTTGACAATTTTTTTTTTTGATGCCCCAAATGCTGATTTTTAGGTGACGACAGATATATGCCCCCTTAGGAGATAAATCGATGAATTTTTGGACTTTTAGGATTTTTTGAATTTCTTGAATTTTTTATGATTTTATGGTATTTTTTTGATGATTTGATAATGGATTTCAATATTTCTGATGTTGAAATGATTTATCTCCCAAAAAATGATGTTGATCCTGCTAGGTGATTAGTTGATTAATTGATGCCCCTTTTTTCCTCCTTGTGTTTGATGATTGATAATCACTTCAACCAATTGTTTGATTTGATGATGTTGATGTGATAGTTGATGATTGAACTCATGATAGGTGAGGATCAATGATAGGATGATGATGATTGACCTCATGATAGGTGAGGATCAATAATAGATGCTCAATGAGATTTGATCAAAATCTCATTAGAGTTGATTAGATTGATCGATTGATTGATGTTGATTTGATAAGATTTTTGATTTCTGATATGTTATGATCATAGGAAGATTTGAGAGTTTTTCAGTTAAAGGAGTGCTTCCCAAAGACATGGGGCATTATTCCGCATATGGTGCAGGCCGATTTAGATATTATCAGTCAATGTGGTTTATCATCATTGAGTGATATGCCCCAGTATAGGATTGATTAATGTACTGAGACTTGATGATATATAGAAGCTTGATGTATACACGTATTTAGTTAGAGATTTTGTGATTTATGCCACTTTGTTGATGTATCTCTTTGACACATTTGGATATCATTGTATACTTGACACTATGATTTTGAGATTTATATGATATGCATCGATGATTAGTGATCTACATGTGTTTATGATTTCATGATGGATGCATTTAATTTCTATGTTATGATGCTTATGTGATGCTTATATGATGATGGTATGATATGCTATGGATGCAAATGATGAAACATGAGTTATGATTCTATGGTGCTTTCTAAATGATGACTATATGATACATGTGATGGATCTTACTATGCTAATGAAATGTGATTCATTTTATGTTTTGTACTTTTCTAATGTAAATAGATGATGCAATGAATGGATGAATGTATGATAATGTTAATGCATGAGTGGATGGATGGATGGAATGATCATATGATGGTGCATGGTTCTATGTGTTTATGATGTTTATATGATGCTTATGTGATGCTTATGTAATGATTATGTGATGTATGCAATGATGATATGATAATGCATGATTGATGATTCTATATGCTTTATGGATGATGTTTTATGATATGTGAGATGGAATTGATTATGCAAATGATATGTGATGTTTATGTATGTTCATGTGATGATTATGTTGATCCAGTTAATCCTTTGTTAGTCTTGGATTTGAGTAATAAGAAATTCACATGTTGTATTCCATACACCCTGGAAAATTTATCTTCACTACTGGTTTTAGATGTTCATAAAAATGGCATTATATCTTTACAGGGAAACTTTCTTACCAGTCATGTTCCTCAACAAATTTTTCTTCTTGGAAATCTCACTTTGTTGGATATGTCTTTCAATCTTCTTAATGGACCATTTTATTAATTCATTAATAATAGATGAAATGATTTTGATTATGCAAGTGAGATACAATGCACTTCTTTTTGTGTTTTCTGATTGGATATTATGATGTGATAATGTATGTATGATATGAGAATGCTTTCTAATGTATGCAAATGATGAACTATATGAGAATGTTGTGTTTCTGGTTAATGTCAAGTGTACTCAATCTAGTAATGATAAATATAACATCATTGTGAAATTGTTCCAGCCTTGGAAAACCCATAAATATAGATGCGAACTAACATGGATGTAATCTAACTTAACCATGCAGATCTAATGTACAAATGTTGTCATTGTAATAGTTGATTTGTCATGCTTTTTATCATCATTGAGTCTTTAAAATGTTGAAAGTGAGTACAAACATCAATGGTATAATTAGACCATGATGACTTGAGTACTACTTCCATGATTTTTTGTTATTGCAAGTTAACACAAGCATCTAGGTATAATTGAACCGAGATGACATGCGCATTACTTGCGTAAAAAAACAAGAGATAATCATTTTCCTATGTAAATTCCAAATTTCATCAATGATACTTTGTAGAGAATGTCCCACAACAATTTGCATAGTACTAATGATTAACTCACAGATAACAGACAAAGAAAAATCATACTCCTTCCTAGCTCCTCTAGTTCAATACATTATTGAGTTGCTCCAAAGATATGATGACAAAAATAAAAAGTACAACAGTTGAAAATTCATGCCAAAGTGATAAAGCCATGATCCAGAAGGAACTCCTCCATTTAAATTTTCTTTGATTCAATTTATTTTGTTGTTTGTTGTTTGATATGGATGTTTGATGTTTTAATGATTGTGATTGATGTTTGTTCAATGATAAGGTGCACTATGATCATTGTGTTTGTTGTGTTTGTTGTACTATTGTTTTGTCTATTAGTTTAAGCTCAAAGTTTATTTCCCATGGTGAGTTTAAGATTTTTCCCCTAGTCTAGGGTGAGGCACGATCACGATGCCAGGGTATGTACATGAATATTTCCGATGATAGGAAGAATAATGGTGAAAGTGAATGGTCGACATGCTCCAATAGATGGAAAATCTAATCTATCACAAATAGCGCATGTTTCTAGGTTTGTAACTACTTTTTTTTATTGCACTTTTTCAGATTTTATGATTTTACACTTTTTTTCTCTTTTTTGGATTTCGATCTTTTTTTATTTTTTTTATTTTTGATATATTTTTTTTATTTTTGAAACACATTTAAGATGGAAGGAGATGACCGATTTTTTCCCTAATCTCATCAAGAACAAAGGAAGAGGACAAGACATGTATTTTGATAAGCTAGGAGATATGGAATGGAATAAGGCTAGGATAATGATAATCATTGAGATGATCAAGATCAACTAGATGAGATACAGACACAAGGACCAAGTACTTTTCCCCTTTTCCTCATCAAGACCAAGGAAGGGAAGAAAGGATGTATTTAGAAAGAAGGATGGAATATGGATAAGGCAAAGGATATGATATGAAAGATATGGACAAAGCAAATAGGATAAGATATATGATGTTTAGGAAGATCATTAACTTTGTCAAGATCAAAGGTGGAAATGTGGAGGATAATATATGGATGATAGGAAGATGGAAGGACTTAAGAATCAAGTTTCACAACCAAATATCTCTTGAATACATGCTCTAATAAACCATGGCAATGGGAAATCAGACTCCTAAATGTTGGCAGATTTAGTGTATGATGGGATAATGGATAGGAGGTTGAAAGGTTTGTTGATGGATAGTGGAAATGATGGAAATATACACATTGGCACACACCTTGAAGGGTGGTGGAGTGATGGAGGAAAAATGGATTTGGAACCTGTGTGAGGTTTTTAAATGGAAGATTGGAGGAAGCTTTTGGATCAAAAAATTTGGATGCCAATTTAGATTTTATTGCTTCTATTAGACTTTAGGAACCCACATGATTTTTGACTTTGATATTTGCTTTGTGGGCCTTTGTGGCCTTTGAGATTTTTCTCTTTGATTTATAGACCTTTGTGGTCTTGGAAATTTTTATTTTTTCTTTGATGGGCCTTTGTGGCATTTTGAAATTTCCTTTTGATTTATGGACCTTTGTGGTCTTGGAAATTTTTATTTTTGATTTGATGGGGCTTTGTGGCCTTTTTTATTTTTCTTTTGATTGTGGATCAAATTTTCTTTTATTTTTGCATGCCTCCTCGAGGAGACATGTTGATCCTTTGATACATGTGAATTTTGCTATGAAAGCTTTTGACATTTGGCACCCAAATTGCTTCCAAGAGCAATAGGAGAGATGGATGGAGATGAATGGTATGGAGGTATCATGGATGAGTTGCTGGAGGTAGAATTTTGAAAGGGCATCAAGGATGTGTTCCTTTGTTGTTCTTGAGGAATAGGATATGGACCTATGATAGATGGAAGGTTTTATGAACTAGGATGAGGACCTAGGATATATGGAAGGTTTGGTGGATAAGGATGAGGACCTAAGATATATGGTAGGTTTTATTGGCTAGGATGAGGACCTAAGATAGATGGTAGGTTTGATGAACTAGGACACTTAGGTGTATAACCAAGGCCATGGTAATATGGGTTTTCTTGAGCAAAAAGGGGTTATAGGATACCTTGTTCCTGAAGGTCTAATCCTTTTCCTTTGTAGTTCATACTTTGACACATTCATTTACCAATGGGATATGTATTGTTTGTGAAACAAGATGCAAGTCCATTTTGGGGAGGATATGATATGGATGAAAGGATAGGTGTTGGAAATAAACCAGGGTGGATAAAGGTGGAGGATCCCAATTTATAGGTGTGGGGTTCACGGATGGCTAGTATAGGTGTGATAGGATCTTGACATGGGGGTGATGGAGTGTTTCAATCTTGACTTGGAAAAGGATCACGAGGAGTAGAAGATGGAGTGGCTTACTCTTTATTAGGTGTGGAATCATCATGTAGTGGTGTGAAAGGAATATCATGATCTTGAGAAGGATGAACATCCTCATGGAATGAAGTGATATCCTTAGATGGAAGCCTATCTTGATCTTAATGAGGAAGGGAATCATGATATTCTATAGAAAGCATATCTTAATCATGAGAAGGTAGGTCATCATTAGATAGGTTGGAATAATTATCATGCTCCTGGGATGAAATGGAATCATGAGATGGTATGGATTCATTAGATGTTGTGGAAGGAGTACTTGGAAGAATACTTTTCTCTTAAGATGGAAAGGAATCATTGTGGATGAAAAGTGAGAGGAGGGGATCATCATCAAATTCTTGAGAGATGGGATCTTGGTCTAAGATTGGAAGAACTTGTGGAATTTTGATATCATTAGATTAAGTGAAAATAATGCTTCAATCTTGATATGTAAAGGAGTCTATGCTAGCATGGTTTGGATTGAGAGATTGACATGAATCATTAGATGCAGAAGGTATGATAAAAGGTGGTTGGATGGAATCATTAACTTGGGTGAAAGAATCCTGAGATCTATTTTGACTTATGGGAGATGAAGATAGATGCATGACATGGTAAGATTGTTCAATATCATTTGTGTTTGAGGATTGAGATTTGGGCTTCTGATTTAATTTTTGCAAGAATTGAAAGATATTGAATTTGGATGATGTAGTTGTTGGTGGAGAAGACATCATGTCTATATTTCTGCTAGATTGATAAGAACAAATGTTTGGTAGCAAATATCTCTTTGTGGTTTCTCTTTACATGTCTAGGATTTGTTGTTGAAGGTTTTGCACTTAAAGCATTCAATTGATCCTCATCTATTTTAGGTTCATGAAATCTATGAAAAGAATTTCCTTCAGCCTCACCCATGATGGTTTTATGTTTAGGCACTTTAAGATGTTAGATCTTGGTTTAGTTTGGAGAAATTTCACTAGTAAATGTCAGTTTCAACAAGTTTAAGACTCTATTGTGATTGAGGAATGGCCCTGTTCTGGAAAAGATCTTTAATTTTGGTTCAAACTGACGAACATGGGATGAATTTGGCTCTTTGGTTTGATGTTAACTGGATGCACTAAAACAGGGTCTGGATGTGCTAGACGATTGCATAGATGCACTAAAACAAAGACTAGATGCATTATACTATTCCTTAGATGCACTAGAAAATGGACTGAATGCGCTAAAAGGTGTTGTGAGTGTGCTAGAAAATGTACTCAATGTGCTAGACAATAACTCAAATGCGCTAGACAGTGGGTTCAATGTGCTAAAATATGCTAGTGATGCACTCGACTGCCCCTCCTAGATGTGATTTCGACTGGGTATCCTATAGGTGTATGCGCTAAAAGGATATGCAAATGCACTAAAACATGGAACAAATGTGTTGGAAGAAGACCTATATGCACTAGTAGATGGATTGTATGCAGTGAAAAAGTAAGTGATGTGCTAGACAAAGCAATGGATGTGCCAAAACAGTGAATGAATGCGCTAAACTGGTAGTTTTCAGTGTTTTTAATAGTCTGTTTGGTTATTTTGCTTTGAATTTGAGTGTTTCCAGGGTGTAATCAGTTGAACAATAAATTTTACTTAGTTTCCAGTTTGTAAATTATGTGAATTAAGTAATTTAAAAGGATGATTTCTTGAATTATGAATCCAAACACAACAACAAATTGTCAAACAATTATTTCCACCTAGGAACTAAACATTGAGTGTGTATTCAAGAATCTAGTTTGATTCCTTTGATTTCCACAGGTATAACACAAGATAAGACAATTCAAGCACTTTTCTATTCTCAAGATTTACTTAAAATACCACAACCCCCATCTTAAAACTATGTCAACTCACACAGCCGTGTCACCCCCTAGAGGGTGCCCGTGTTTTTTCCTTTCCTGAGTCTTAACCAAAGTTGAATCCTAGGAACTTTTGGCTAGGAATCTCTGATAGTTATATGGTGAGCATCTTGGGGGAAGATTCTTCCCTTCCCTTGCACTGTGATATAGAAAGTGTTTAGAAATTGACTTGGCTGGCTTCTACACTAAGGTTTGTAATAAGGGTTTATGTTCGATGCAACAATAGATAAACTCCCTCAGGAGACCTCCCAACCTTTAGAATAAAGGCTTTGGGGATGGTTATCTTGCACACTACTGTTGAATTGTGGACTTTCCCCAAATTTTCTTTTGATTACAGTGGGTTAGAAAATTTGGCTTTAGTTGTTCCCACTTATGTCATTCCCATAGGGTGAATACTTTTTTCCACTAGGACAAGCCTTCTAAAGGTGTCAACAAAGCATAAAATAGTGAGTCTGGCATTCTAGTCACCCACTTAAGGGGAGAGCATAGGCCTATCAATTTCAATCACAATAGACAATGGGTTCAATTAACCTTTTAATTAAGCTAGATGCCTATCTTAATCAAAAGAAAGAAATAATATTTCCATCCTACAAACACCATTAGCAGTTTCAACAAATGTCTTTGACAAGTGTATTTAATACAATGGATATCAAATGCTTTTTCTTTCACTTTTGTACTCCATGTTCCTCTTAAAACTTGTAATAAATGCTCAAAATGTTAGTTACCAAAAGCAATAAGAATATAACCCATATTCAACATTGTATATTTTCATCACTATCATGAAGGACAATCAAGTGGTGACACCATAGAAGTTTTCTTCAAGGTAAAACTATTGCAATAACAACAGGAGAACATATAATCGATTTTAGACAAGAAAAGTTGGGTGCAACACTAGAAATAGACAACATTAGGAATGCCTAGTTAAGTGGAAGGAAATACCAATGGAAGACTCATCATGCATTTCATAATATGAGGTGGAACACCTTGAATTTTCTCTAGAACCAACAAGTGTGCGACTCAATTTTCAAATAACCTTAGGTGTCCGATGTAGGAGCATCTTGGTGAACCTTAATGCATTTCACCACATAACCTTAATTTGGCTCATGAAAAATAAATGGAGATTTATAAAAAATCACACATAAAATATTTAGGTTTTAGGATATTTGGATCATATTGCTGAAATTTATCATTATCTTAAGATCATGGTGCAAAGCAATCAACACAAAGTTCATTAGGAAAAGTTTGTGGAACCTTCTTGTTCCTTATGAAATCAAACCTAACATATCATGAGGAAAGATCAGACCATGTAGTAACCTTCAATTTGAAACACAATAAATTTCATTAACTCTTGGAGCTTCACCATTGGATTTAGGTTGACCTATATGTTTCATAGAACATCAAGTTTTGGAACACCTTATGGTTAATACAAATCATTCCTAGAGCTTGGATCTAATATATAAATACCTCTTAGATTCATTTGAAAGTAATCAATTAGATAGTTAGTTGGTTTGCTAGTTTTTGGAGTTTTGCATTTTGAGTTTTATTGGCATATCTTATATGTAAGCTTGTAATAAGCTTATGGTGGCTTGAGAGCCAATCTATAATATGCATGTGTTAAGTCGACAAGCGTATTGCAATCATTCTATTATATTGAATCAATGAGAAGTTCTTTTCTATTCTATTATAATTTAGTTGTGTTAACTCTCAGCTACACAATTGGACAATCCTTTCTCTAGACTCTCCATTTGTGACTACACATGGTATTTTATAAGTAGTGTGAGTACTATATAATGACTAAACAAGATATACAAGAGCCCACAAATATATCTATAATGTGTGGAACTTTATTTTGCTACACTAACAAATATATTTAATATGATTATTGCAAATCAATAGAAAATAATTTCTACATATAAACATGAAGAAAATAATTTCAAAGAATGAGCACTATACCTAAGTTGTCCTACACAACTTTATAAAATAATAATATAGTCTTAACTAACTTTATTAAAAAATATATATTTAAAAATAAAATAAAAAATAAAATATAAATTATATCTTCATGGGCAAAAGAAATATAATCATCTCAAACACTATCTATACTCCTAAATAGATAAGACAAAGTTGAGATAAGATTTATAGATTAATTATTCAAAATAAATAATTTGTTTCCTCAAATAAAACTCCAAAAGAATAATTAATTGTTAAAAGTACATCTATTAAAAATAGAATTACATTATTAATATTAAATAACATACATTAAACTTTAAAACACTATTCAAAAGAAATAATTTATTTATTCAAATAAAACTCCAAAAGAATAGTTAAGTGTCCAATTACATCTATTAAAAATTAAAAAATTCTTATTAATATTAAATAACATACATTAAACTTTAATACACTATAAAATTACAACAAATGACTTGAAACAAAAATGTCAATATCCTAAAATAAACTTAATTATATAATAAAAGAGACCAAAAGGAATTTTTTTTTTTTTAAAGACCCAACACTATAATTTTATTAGGTAAATAAGACACACGATGATCTAAGATGCACAATTGATACACCATGTGGGCCCGCTTTGAAAGTAACGGATGGGTAATTGCCAGTTGTCATTCAAACGCATGTGTTTTTAATTATAGAAGCCGACAAGGAAGATTAGTATGAAAAATAATAAAATAGATCTTTTCTTTAGGGATTACCTACTATCAAGAAAATAATTCATTTTTCTCTATAAACTAAACCCCATAATGTGCTTCCCAAGTAAAAGAGAAGTTAACAGCTTGAAATAGAATATGTACAAAATATGGTTGGTATATATATATATAAAAGACCTAATGGTATCATCCAATATTAATACGAGAATATTTTTCTATCTCGTTCATATTAAATTCAATATTTTATGCTACTTACACATCATAGAATGGGTTACTAGAAAAATTTGACGTATTAAAAACTAATAAATGAAGAAGCATCTAATATGGAATTTACAAAATATTGATAACTTATTGTATAAATTAAAACATATGAAAAAAATTATATATTAAAAAATAAGGGATTTGATTATTTCAAATATTTAATTAATAATTAAAAAATTGATATTGATTGAAGGTAACTCAATTCATTAATAAAAAAATAAAATTGTTTTCCTTGACAAAGTTATTCAATATCTTTCCCTAAATTTTATATCATCACTGACAACAAAATTTCATATGTGTATGTGTGTGTATAATTTTAAATTCTCTTCCCTTATAATTATCATATATAACATTTCAAAATATGCTAATAACTTGTTAAAGCGCATTATAATTTTGAGATTCAATTGACATGTTCTTTATTAGAATATCTTATTCATATAAGAGTTATATTGTTTTTATATAAAATGTCACCAACTTTTATTAATAGAGGCATTATACACTAATACTGATTATTAGTTCTTGCCATGGAACTATAAGCAACCCCTTGATCTTAACTAGTGATTAAATGTTTTGGTTGCAGCGAAAATTCATTATTTCCTTTCTGATACATTATATTTTAATTTTCTTATAGTTAAATGCACAATTTTTAAGGCATTTTTTTGGCTAAATTTTTTTAAGCGAGGTGGATTTTGAGGAATTTTATTTTTTTAAGCGAGGTGATTTTGAGGAATTTTTTATGGCAGTTTTTGAGGGATTTTTACACCAACAAGTTAATCTTTGCATTTGAATGAATTTATCCAAAATATTTTAATAGTTTCTATATAATTTTTTTCTAACTATTCAAAATTTATTTTCCTGAAGTCTAAATTAATTACTTTTTAATCTATCTTTTTCTAACTCAAGTGAAACAAAATATTATTCATTCTAAAATTTTATTTACTTATTACATCTTAAAATATAATATATAAAAATATATTATATATTATATGAAAAATAATATATAAACTATAATATATATGTATATATAACATTTAATATATTAGATAATAATTTTATAATATTATATTTTAATTTCTAATAAATCTAATATATTATTTTTTTAATCATTGAATATATTTTAATTAAATTATTTTTAATATATATTATATGAAATTAATCTATAATATATTAAATTAATTTTGTGATAAGATACACAATTATTTTGAGTTTTAAATATATTTATAATAAATTTATTTTTTATTAAAAAATTTAAAAAACTAGTGATTCAAATAATATTTTAGTTGTTCTTTTTCAGTAGCAACTATAATTTTTTGTTTCATAAAATACAATTACAAATTTTATAATAATATTATATTGTAAATATAAATTTTTTAATTAAAAAAATTATGAAAACTAATTGTCTTCAATTTAATTGACCCTTAAATTGTATCTCATTAATACTAAAATCACTAATTTGAACTATATATTGCAACTCTTACAAAATATTTGGATGTTTTATTTAAATAAAAAAATTAGGCAATCTACATAAATTCATCTCCAAAATCTTTGAGGTAATTAAGATCATGCTTCTTGATCCGTTTAAGCTATATAAAGTCAGAATTGCAAGCAACTGCCATTTTTGTTTACCAATGCTCATAATGTTAGATAATTAATAATTGAAAGGGACAGTTAAATTGAGCTAATTAAACATACTTGCCCCTGGTTGCATTTACAATTTAGGTCCTATAAAATCTGCAGAAAAAAAAAGATGATGGAAATTTGCAGGCCAAGCTGAAGCCTCTGCACTGGGACAAATTATCTACACATCCTAACCATTCAATGGTCTGGGACAAGCTAACTAAAGGTTCATTTAGGTAATGCTTTTTATTTTCTTCACTACATAGTCAACTCTCTTTAAAACAATTCTATCTTTCAGGGCTTTGTATGTTGAGATAGGGTATTGAATCTCAAAATATAAGACACAAAGACATCATGTGACTAGATTGGAAGGATTAAGATATATCTTTCTAAGAGTTTTTGTTTTAATGCAAATAGAAGGGGGTACAAACAAGCAAGTAATCTTCAATCACTGATTTACCGAGGAAAAGGTGAGACTTAAGTTACAAAATAAAACATTGTAACTGTGAAAAAGTGGGCATTGTAGGTTAAACTCTTCCTACCACAAAAATAAAAGACAACATATCTGGATGTGTCTAGCTACAAGCAATTTACAATTTCATTTTTTTTCCTAAGCAGCCTGAGCAAGAAGAGCTTAGGAGAGTAAAGAGAAGATAACTAAATTACATTCCACAAAACTCATGAAGACTATCTACAAAACTAAATATTATGAAAAAAAACTACTTTTATTATAACATTTGGATAAAGGTGCATGAGAACCATCAATCAAAACCGACCTAGAATTGACTAGGAAACTTGTAATCCTAGAAGATATGCTTTAACTCCCCTTGTTTATTAGGAATCTAAAGACACAAATGGAATATTTAGCTCAATTTCCACACTTTATTGGATGGAAGATAAGGAACTACCTCTTAGTAATTAGTAGTGAGAAGTCTTGCTAGCTATGGGCTATAGTTTTCTCTGTGACAATTGTAGAAGTTTGCAAGAATGTTTAGTTTTCAATTTCATTGGAGGAGGTATTGGGTTTGGACTAGGATCATTACTCTTTTTTGCACAAAATTCCATGTATTTTTTATGAAAGAGTATCTTACCTCCATTTTTAGAGTTTGCAATGTAGATTGCTTGCTTAAGTGAAATAAATGAAAATTACCTCTTGAGAGTGTGACATAGTATCTAAGGAAAATAGAGGAAGGAGGTTGTGGAAGAAGATAGACTATAAGCAAGGAGATGAGAGAGACTATAAATATTCATATAGGATAGGCTGGAATACAAGTTGGAAACACTTGCTAGGAACTATTTTGTTTAGAGCGTGGCATTTAGCCTGATGGTTTCATGTCTAGGCAATGTCCCTTTTTAGTAATCTATAGTGATTATGGAACAATGTTTAAAAATTATAGACTAAATACAATCTAAAAAAAATATATTTTGTTGATCTGGTTTTTTAATGTACCAATGAGATAATCAGGAGAATAAACTATGCACATGGCACTTTCTTTAGTGAAACTGTACATGGAAAGTATATTCCCAAAGCTCTATTTATTGATCTTGAACCAACAATCATTGATGAGATTAGAACAAGGACATACATGCAACTATTCCACCCTAAACATCTTATTTCTAGCAAGGAAGATGCAACTAACAACTTTGCTCGATGCCATTATATTGGTCAAATTTCCTCATCCTCTGGACCTCTTCTCTCTTAACAACACAAATATGGGAAGAGCTTAGCCAATTTACAAATTCTTATACACAGTTATTAGCTTAATTCATTTTGGAGTTTAGCATTTTATTCTTGTATATATCAAAATATTTCTAGTAAGAGAGCCTACATTGGAGATTATGTGATTTTATCTTCTCCCATCCCATCCCTCCTTTTTTCTCAAATTTAAGTTGGCCAAGTACAAGCTCAAAATTAGCATGGGAGTTTGAGGGGGGTTATTTTTTTGGAAAATATTTTCCCATTCCATTTCACCATGAACACTCTATTTGTAGAGCTAGCCAATTTGTTAAACAATATATCAAAGCATGTATACCCTTCCAATCCATTTTTCTGCAATGCAGCTCTTCATTGTATAAATCCTCTTTAGTTGCATAAATGCAACATTGATCTTTGGATGATAAATTGTACTGGCCATCTAGTCATCTACCAATTTTTTTGGCAATGAAGGAAATATAGTCTAGGGTAGGAACTGGGGGAAGATGAAAATACTTAAATTGTATGAAAGTGAGGACATTATACATGAGTTCTAAATTCAACTATTTGGATAAATTGTTTGAATTCTTTTGTTTGTAATTGTTCTGATAGTGGATTTTATTTTTTCTAAATGACAATGGACAAAGATGCATTAGATATTTGTCTAGACCAAATAAGGAAGATCTATGACAATTGCAGTAGTTTGCAAGGGTTTTTAGTTTTCAATGTTGTTGGAGGAGGTACTGGGTCTTGACTAGGATCCTTACTCCTAGAACATCTTTCTATTGAATATGGATGAAAACCAAAGCTAGGATCTACTATATATCCTTCCCCTCAGGCATGGTTCCTCCTATACCATATTACATCCTATTTAATCTATTTGTTTGAATATTTTAGAAAACATTAAATCTTATATGTATGTTCTTATTTGATTTATAGATTTTACTAATGAACTTGTTAACATCAACATGCAACAATATACCATGTTTCTCATGTGATGCACATTACTCTATTCTACCATGAAAATCTTCAACTACCACTAAAAATAGTGAACAATAAATAATAAAACTGCAAAAAATGTACATCTTTCCACAAAAAGAAAACAAAACATACATTTCATGGCTGAATTATGGTATAAATTCTCTTACAATATCTTCCCCAATCCAAACCAAAAACTCCTTTTCAAACAACCCACTACCTCCTAATAAACAAAAACCCTATTCTAAAATAGGGAAACACAATTAACTACACTATAACAACCGTGCTTCCCATAAACAATGGACACAACAAAATTTCTTAAAATATTTGAATGCTGATAATTGATGGGAAGTGATAGTCAAGAAATTAATTGGTCCATTATGCATCAACATCCCATCTTTTAAAATTTCTAAACCTCATGGTTCAGAGGAATCTAATTTTGTAAACAATAAGGAAACTAGATAGATATAGGTTTAGGAAATATAGTAAAGAAGTAACACTATTCATTATATTTAATTGTGCTAGTGTGTGTCTAGATGTCAGAGGACTTACTCAACTTATTTCTTAGACTATTTACCCTCACCAAGATGCCAAATTGATCCTTCTACTTCACTTATACCAATTCCAATTTCACTTGTCAATTTTATCCACATGCACATTACTATCTCTAACACAATGCGTAAATATTGGCTTATTAATGGTATGCAATTTTAGCTTTAGAAAAATACAACTTACAGTTGCAAATCAAGTTATTATCCCATGGTTTAAATTTTTGATTTGTGTTTTTCCTTGTACAACCTTCCTATACCTTTGAGGAAAAATTCTTGATAGAAAATGCATGACATGGATCAAATATCCAAAAATATCAAGTGCATTATGTACTTTACACTATTTCTCATAACTAATGATTGTACACCATCTGACAAATTTCAAGATTACTATTAAGTTGTTATAATATCAAAACTATTGCTAAAACATAGTAGACACAACAAATAAAAACATGACTATTCTGGCACATTTAGGTAAGAACTTTGTTGCTCTACAGCTCTTGTTTAATTGGGAATAATTCTATTAGATATTAGTGGTTATTTATTACTTTTAAAGCTATCTTTTATCCCATATAAATTTAGTATTGGATCATTAAGACACTAATAATTAAAATAAGTAATGATATAATCCACAAGGAGAGTTGATGAAGAATTTATTGGAGTTGATTGTTGAACCTCACCACTCTCAAAAATCACATGCAACCAAAATACCTACCATCAAGAGAGAAAAAATGTTTTTTTTTTATGCAACCTTGAGAATAGTATTGATCCAAAAAAGTATTTGAATAAGCTTCTAATTTCTAGATTTATTGATTATTACAATTTACAATAATGAATCCTTATTATAAAGAAAAAAGAAGAAAAACAACCCTAGATAAAACCTTAGGTGAATATTAAATTAGATCATGGCAAGTGTCTTCATCATATGTTATGAGAGAAAAAAAGCACATAACCTAAACATAGAAAATAAACTCTCCTAAATTTAGCTTAATTATAATAAAGTAGAAAAGGGACCTAATAATTAATTAATTAATTGGATGATTTTTCTATTTCACTCTAACACCACCCTTAAGTACAACTTAGGGAGAAACTAAAAATATAAATTTTATGGATAGAAGGATGGATGCATTGTTAGGGTTAGAAGGAAAATATCTAATAATTAAATGTAGATTTGATCAATAAAATAGAGGAATAAAACACACAAAAAAAAAACTAACACATATAATTTAACGTGGTCCACCCAATCCAAGCTACATCCACAAAATTGCATTCATCCAATGATTTTATTATCCAATGCAAAACTTATTACAATCTTGAGAATAATCGCCTTTTTTCATCATATTATAGCTCACATCCCAATCGCTTATAAGAAGCTTTTAGAAGCTTCCAGAATTAGGGTTTTACAAAGTAGATTTTTTTTTCTTTTTTGGTGACGAAGTTAAAAAATTGGGATTTTTTTTTTCTCGGGGGTTGCTACCCCCAAAACCCCTACCCAGGGCCCAATCCGGCCTAGCCTCGGACCCCAGCGAGGATACATGAAGAGTGTACAGTATAGCATGATCAGTCGCCACATACCAACATGCATGTAAGGGTATTGACTACAAAGCCAAATGAGGTACTCATATACAAACAAATAAATCTCTCATAATCAAAGGAAATGAAAAATCACATGGAAAAAAATCCTCTCTAAAAAAGAGAAATAAATAATTGCATTACTAGTAAAAAATGAGGACTCAATATGACCCGCCAAGTATTTCTTTTATCACATAAGTACAATTAATGTCCCCTCAATAGGAGATAGAAGATGAGAATATGAATCCCCCATAAAGAAGTAGCTCCTACACCAATGATGAAAGACTAAAGATAAAACATGATCCACTACCTACAAACAACATTTCTTCTCTTAGAAAGAAATAGATCCATTGGTAATTGGATAAGAATTTCCCATTAGCTAGATAGATAGGGAATCCAAATACAAATATGTATCTTTGAAGAATGCTCAAATATCCACATGAAAAAATAAGGTGATGACAATCTAGAATCATGAGAAGACCAATGAAGAGAAATATCCAAAGATAATGATGATGTGGTTATCACGAATGAGGAGATAAATGTCCTCAAATAAATATTCCAAATTTGTAATATGAGACTCCACAAATAAGGATGATATTTGGGTAAGTGCACAATGTCGAGTCCATGAAATGTGGAAGTTTTTTCCTTAGCCAAAAAATTGAAATCGACATTGCAAAAATGAGATCCAATTTTAATAAACAAGATATCGGGCCTAAATACAAAATAGGATCTTGTTTCCTAAAGGATCCCAAACCAACAGGCAAGGAAAGAGATCCCGATTACTATGAAATGAGATCCCAATTTATAAAAATCGAGATCCCATTTTGTAGAAATCGGGATCCCATTTTCTAATGCTATTTATTTTTTTAAAAATGAACATAGTTCATTTTGCAGTAGATAGGATCCTGAGTACAAGTGACAACAACCTCCACAAATAGCTCCAAGTACCTTCCCACACCCCCTTTTTTTGCATTTTTCCATTTCTTATTGAAATTATGAATAAAATAAGTGAATTTAGATTTTTTTTTAATTTATTTCACGTTTTGAGCATTTTTTTCCTATTATAGTAGAAATGAGTAATTGTAGAAATAGATCAAAAAATGCAAAGAAACCTAAAGATTTTTTAATAGAAATGAAAAAAAAGAACCTTGAATTGTGTTTTACAAACAAAATTTAGCTTTTGAAAATTAAATTGTTTGATTAAACCAAAAAAATTGAATTTGAAAACCCTAATTGAAGTGAAACAAAAAAAAATGCATTTCAAAACCCTAGAAATTGAAATCAAATAAAAAAATTGCATTTAGAAACCCTAATCAAGCTTTTTGAAACCCTGAATTCAAATCAAACGAAAAAATGAATTTGAAAACCCTAGTTTGAACTGAAACAAAAAAAATTGCATTAAAAACCTTAATTGCTTAGAAATTGAAACCCTAAATTGAATTGGAACAATTTTTTTTGTTAAAACCCTAAATTGAAATCAAACAAATCATTTTGATTTTGAAAACTAGGTAATTTCGAGCTCAAAAAAATTCATTTGCATTACTTAAATGTTTTAAATTTTATTTGCATTGTATAGAGAAAATGATGTTAAACTTTAGTTTCAATGTTAAATTATAATTAGATTAGAAAAAAATATGTTAAAGAATAGTTTAAATTCATAAATTTTATCAATGTTTGTTTGCAAATTTAGTTAGCAAATTCATAAATCCAAGCACATACAATCGATTCCAATTGGCACTAACTTGCAAGTCTAAATTATTCCAAGGGCCACCCAAACTTCACCCTAAGTTTGCTAAACCCTAAACCCTAAACTGTAAAATCTAACCCTCAACACTAAAGCATTTGAATTTTGTCTTAGGACCTTAAAATGAAATTTGGTTTCCTTAAAAAATCCTCTGTTGTCACCATCTAGTATAGCTTTTTGTAATGTTTTCACTTATTTGAACACATAATATAAAACCTTTTGGTTTCTAAAAGTTTATGAAGAGTGGATGATCACTCTCTATGACACTTAGACATGATCACTAGGGATCTAAATAATTGGAAGAAAACTTTATTCTATTATATCCACAAGATAGGAGAGCGCAAGTGAGAGTGCTATGGGTAAAGTTTCTTTCATTGGACATACCTAAAATTATGTAGGTTCAATGTCAAGAATGGGTCTATTTGGTAGATTTATGAAGACTATTATGAATATATAGAATACCATAAAAGTATAATTATGGCAATTCCAATTGGAAACACTTGGGTATATATCATATGAAATTTAAATAGTAAGGTGTCTATTATATAGGAGAGTTGATAATACATGGAAAGAGGTTTGTATGGGAATATATGTATTAAGAAACAATACCATGACCTCTATAGGATTTTTAAGATGAAATCCTAGATAATAATCCACCCATCCTCAAGCATAATGGATTCTTTAGCCATTAAGGGAGATTCAATAACCATAAAATTACCTATATTTTGATACTATATAGATTTATGTGGAAGGATAGAAATGCATCAATAAGGAGACCAAGATGGAACCATTTAACACCTAAGGTACACCTATTACATGGGAAAGGGAGGAGGTACATGATGATAGGTTGGAGGAACTAGGCTATTATTACAATAGAGAGAGGAGGAGGATTCATATTATGCTCCTATAAATAAGAGGTCAATTTAGAAGATTAAAAGAACTCTAATAACAAAGGAAATAATTCTATAGAGGGAGTGAGTGGGATTGTTGGAAATATACAAGGAGAAAGGTGAAGGTCCCAACACCTACATAGATTCCTACACGAAATACACCAATCTAGGCACTTCCTAGAAGGATCAAGATCCATGTGAGTAGCCTCTTTTTATTTTTGTATCTTCTATATATGTATATTTATTCCTTTCTTATGTGATTGAAATTATGTATGATATAAATTATTAAGAAGTGATTACAAGTATAATTATTAAAATATTTCATATTTATTCTGATATCCTCTAATGTAGGGGGAAATTTTTACTTGTTTTGATAGATGTATTTATGTTATTTTTGTGATATGTATAGATTTATTCATTTTTAACATGATACTTTTTTTTATTAGAGGGGCAAACACTTTTGACCTAGAGCTATGAACCAATGAGGTCATAGTACGACTAAATTTTGACCTCACTAGACATCTAGATCCCCTTAAGCCATCCTATCACCCTAAATTGTAAATCAATTTCTTAAGGGGTCTCAATATGACATTTCTTAAGGGGATCAAAGAAGTTCTTAAAATTTGGTGAAGTTGCCCAAGGAAACCAAATTTAACAATAATAAGATCGTGCAAGATTATAATATGAATGAGATTTCATGATCTAGGTTGGTTAGTTGAAACAAGAGTAGATTTCAATCAACTATTCCATACAAGAAAATATTCTTCACTAACTTGCAAGTTCATTATATTCCAAGGGGCACCAAAAAATCACCCTAAGTTTTGTAAACCCTAAACCCTGAACTCTAAAATCTAAACCCTAAACACTAAACCATTCATTTTGTCCTACCTGACCTTAAAGTGAAATTTGGTTGCCTTAGGAAAATCCACCAAATTTCATTACCTTATGCCATGTAATTTTTTCATAGGATCTTAATACATAGATCCCCTTAATTTATCCTATTACCCTAAACCCTAAACTCTAAACTCTAAACCCTAAAACCTAAAGCCATAATTTTTTCTTAGGCTCTTAATGAAATTTGGTTGCCTTAGGCAACTCCACCAAATTTCATTCCCTTATTCCATGTAATTTTTTCCTAGGATCTTACTACATGTAGATCCCCTTAAACTATCCTATTACCCTAAACCCTAAACTCTAAACCCTAAACCCTAAAGCCATCATTTTTTCTTTAAAGGCTCTTAATGAAATTTGGTTTCCTTGGGCAACTTCACCAAATTTTATTCACTTGAGCCGTGTCATTTTCTTCTAGGACCTCACTAGATGTAGATCTCCTTAAGCCATCCTGTTACCCTAAACCATAATTCAATTTCTTAAGGGGTCCCAATATGACATTTATTAAGGGGATCAAAGAAGTTTTTAAAATTTGGTGTTCAAATTTTCCCAAGGCAACCAAATTTAACAATAATAAGATCATGCAAGATTATATAATATTAATAGTTAATTACATTTTCATTCAAGTAACATGTGCCTTAGACATAAATGAGGCTTACATATTTTATCATTTGAATTCGATTATTTAAGGCTATTTATATTGAATGGTTTAAAGGTATTTCCTAAACATGTATCTTACATATTGAAATTGCAAATCTAATGTAGATTCACTCATATCTTAAAGATCACATGGATCCATTCAATAATATTTGCAATCCACCTCCATGCTATCCATCTCCGCCACCTTCACCTCCACCTCCACCCACTCCACCTCGTAACCCCCACCTCCACCACCTGAAATCGATGAACATGCTTGTTTGGAAGCACAAATCAATACCAATGTTAGAACCATCCAAGATCAAATCAGCATTATTCAAAATGAAGAATGTGTCACACATCCTGTGAGGTTGTTTACATCTATGATGCAAACCCTTGTTGATGTTGTCAGGGCTATGGATGGGATCTTAGATGAGCGTCGACAATGGCTAGAGGAGAGGAGAACTTTTGATTATGAAAAGGAAAACATAAAGAAATGAAGAGATGCAGTGGAGAGCCACATTAGTTTCTAAATTAAGACAATGATCTTAAATAGTTATGAATTTATGAATTTGGTGAATGATGGATATTTTGTGTGATGAATTTATAAATTTGGTTGGATGGATATTTTTAGTGACACGAATTTATGATTTTGGTTCTAGATGGATATTTTTAGTGACATGGATTTATGAATTTGGTGGAATTTATGAACTTATAATGAACAATTTATAATAGTATATATTTTATGACTATCTACTAGATCATGATTTCTCTTGCTAAAAAATTGTAATATATATGTGTGTGTGTGTGTGTGTGTGTGTGTGTGTGTGTGTGTGCGTTAGACACAAAATGAGCTTTTGTGAATGTTTCAAGTTTATTGTTTAGTATGCACGTGCATGTATTAAAAATTTGCATATTGTTCTTAAATTTTGAATTTTTTATGTATGTACATAGTTTAGTTTAATGATTTGTAGAAAATTATGCATCATATTTTTTATTTTAACATTAATGATATCATCAATCCACCACCTCAGCCACATCCACATCCACCTCCCCCTCCCCCTCCCCCTCCCCCTCCACCTCCACCTAATATGCCACATCCAACACCTATCACATCTAACAAGGCTTGCTTGCGAGCACACATAAATGATCAAGTTGCATCCTTACAAAATCAAATCAATGCTATGCAGAGTCAAGCATTGATTCCACCACATGTGAGACATTTTGCATCTGTGATGTAAAACGTTGTTGATGCCATTAGGATGATCGATTTTGATCTTGATAGGAATCAATGAGAGAGAGAACAAATGAGACAATTTTATTCCGACAGTATCTCTTACAAACAAATATTAGACCTTAAAATAATGAAAGCCCATCCAACCCCCTACTTTCTTGACCCCATTACTCGACAACCCATTCCACCCAATAAATCTAGAATATCCATGAGGTGGTGCATACATCCACAAATGAGTGCACATTTTTGGGATTGATGGTATATGGTTTTTGATAGTCCCCCACATGCTAATTGGGAGTGCCCATTGCATTTTTTGATAAAACTGTATGTAGAGTTTGTTCTGGGGAAAAATCCCAATTATTTTAATTTTAGATCATTTCAGGGTGTTGGTGGTGGCATGCCACAATAGAGGTTAGGGGCAAGGGTTGATCCCCAATGCCCCATGCATGCACAACCCCCTTGTTGTTGCTCCTGGTCCTCCCATTCTCGCATTTGTACATCATTGAGCTATGGTCTCAACATTAGGTTCCCTTAGTGCACTCCCAGGAGACCTTGATCAACATGCTTCTATGATAGTGGGTGGGGAGCATAGAGATGATGATGATGGAGGATTTTTTATGGAGTTGGTTCGAGTATCACTCTAGAAGTGTCAATGCCCACCCCCCATATATGTACTAGTTGTCATCAAGTATGATATGGACCTAATTAGGCCACACCTAGTTTAGGTGGACGGGGAGATTTTGGTGGTTCATCAGGTCACATCAGTTCATTTGTAGAGTTTCTTACAGCAGACCATCACCCTAAGGACATTGCGACACAGGTATAAATATGCATCTATGTATGTTCATTTTATAAGAATTTTGATGGATGTATATATCAAAGAAAATTTTGCAATACATTTTAACAATCAAATTGTTTGGTGTAAAAATGAAACTAATGATGGGGTAATCATATGTTCCACAAGTACATACATCAACAACGGTCATACTCGACAACCCTTATCGGGTATTTTGATTTCAATTTTTAAAATTATATATGAAATCATAAATTTAACTTGAGTTTTAAATTTATAATTGAATCAAATATATCTTTGAAATATTTATGTTGGTTTAGGCAAGTAAATCAACATCCACGTCGATTCCTCCTAAGGGATTGTCAACCACTCCTCCACTATCAAGCATTCTAGATTAGAGGCAGGTACATTCATATTGTAAATTTGTTTAAAGTTTACATTAGTATAGTTACAATTTTATAAATTTTGAATTCACTAGATATATGAAATACATGCATGTAAACTTGTAAATATTATAAGCATTAAATGTCTATGTACATGTATGTCTAGGTTGATACCACAATGAGAATGGGCATCAAACAAACATTTGATGTTGCAGCTACTTGTGAGGCCACTGATTTCCAGGTTGTTTACAAAACTTTCTACATAAAATGTGTAAACTTGAATATATATATATATATATATATATATATATATATATATTAACCTAATTCACTTGTACATGCTTTAATTTTGATCTTATAGGACTTTGTTAGTGAAACTTTCAGCCCTAACCCATACATAGTTACACCACCAGGAGGACATGCAGAGCAGGCTCTAGATCAAATGATAATTTAAATTTTTTATTATATTTAAAGTCAATTATAAATTACATATTATGAATGTAACTTAAATTTTAAATTTTAAATTGAATGTATACATAATATGAGATTTGTTACATATTCTTTTTCTTTTATAGCATGAGACACATCTTGTAGTTGAGTATGTACAGATAAGTCCTAGAGAAGAGCCTGGTGCACAACCTTAGAATATGGTACAATTAAAATATGATAAATTATAAATTAAATTGAATTAAAAAAAATTGAATTGTAGAGTTGTACATCTAATTTCAAATTTCTTTGTCTTTTTTATGTAGATTGATTTAGAGAATTTAGAGGTTGCTTCAGGTGCACCAGAGCATCTAGACACAAATATGATGGTAATTTAATTTTATGATGGATTATAAATTAAATTTTCATTAAATCATTTTTCATTGTCTTACATTTGATTTCATCTTTCACTTGTATAGAGTGTTTCAGGTCATCTGCATAGTCTGCATGGTGTGAAGAGGTCTCTTGATTATAGAGACAGTACATGACCTAGAAACATGTGATTTTATGTGTTATATTTGTTTATTTCATGGACTATATTTTGGTTTCTCATGTACTCTATTGGACTTTATATTTCATGGCTCAAGTACTTAGTTGGACTTTAGTTCACAGGTTGTACTCTGGACTTTATTTCATGCACTTAATATATTGGTCTCATGCACTTAATATGTTACAAAAATTATGGACTTTATTATTGTTTGAAATTTTAATTTACACATGTACATTTATGCATTTTATGTTCATAGTCAAGAAATTAATGTGAAATTTAGTGATCTCATACATGATATTAATATAGGACATTTTAATATTTATAATTTACAAATTTAGTGATCTCATACATGATATACATGATATGTACATTCAATAATTGATGATAATTACTCAATGAACTTATTCAATTCACGTCAATCAATAATTAGTCAATAAATGATAATTTACAAACAAAAGCAATTTGTTTATATACTAGAAAGGATAAAATTTTAAGAAATAAACAATGCCATAGAAGATTAGAGAATAAGAGCATTAATAAATTCTATAAATAATATCTAACACTAATTTATAAGCTGTCAAAACAAATAATGACATCCCATACTAATTTATAAGCTATCAAAATGAACAATGGCATCCAATACTAATTTATAAGTTGTCAAAACAAATAATGGCATTGAATACTAATCTATAAGCTGTCAAAACAAATAATGGCATCGAATACTAATCTATAAGCTATCAAAACAAATAATAGCATCCAACACTAATTATAGGTTGTCTTAAGGAGTCATAATATGACATCTTAAGGGGATCAAAGAAGAGTATAATTGAGTATAAATATTAAGTGATATTAACAAGTATTATAAGTTTTAGGGTGAGTCATCATAACACATCTTAAGGGGATGTTTGAAGGGGTCATAATACGTCTTAAGGGGATGCCTTAAGGGGTCTTAAGGGGATGTCTAAAGGGGTCATAATAGAACCTCTTAAGGGGTCATAATACAACATCTAAAGGGGATGTCTTAAGGGGTCATAATAGAATGTTTTAAGGGGGTGCCTTAAGGGGTCATAATACATCTAAAGGGGATGTATTAAGGGGTCATAATATAATTTCTTAAGGGGATGTATTAAGGGGCCAAAATATGTCTTAAGGATATAATTGATTTAACAATAATGTATGCATGATATTTAGTGATTATACAATTAGACATAAACTTTCAAAGTAGGAAAACATGCACATTTAACAAACAAAATATATAGAACATTGATTTGATACATAAAGTACATAGAGTATGTTTAATTCTATAAGTATGTATGTACATATATGTCATCTCAAAACAATGTTTACAAAATTTGGATATGTCATCTCAAGAACATCTCAAACTTGTACCTAGAATGTAGTAGGTCTTCACACCACCTGATATCAAAAAGGTACAAGCAATATCAATGAAATCATCAAAACATAAATATTTTAATTTATATAAAACTATCTATATGTACACAACTCAAGTACCTGCATTTAAAAGTATTCCACACATGTTTGTAGGTTGAATCCAAACATCCTCTCCTTTTTGTTTCAAATTATGAGATCAATGCAATGATGGCTTAAGTATACACAAAATGACAATAAATCAATTTTAACTATTAATGTACAAGAAATATCAATATGTAATCAAAACATGTATTTAAATATAATTTAACTAATAATTGCCTGTTTTTACCAAGTATTCCATGTTGTCTAGGTTGAATCTGTATGGACTAGATCCTTTTTGTGATTATGCCTTAAGGATGTATAAAAGGACAATTTAAATCAATTTCAACTAATAACACACTTGACCAATATCGAAACATGTATTTAAAAGGACAAAATAAAACTTAAACTATATTTACCTGTATTTACTTATTCCATTGTACCATCTGCATCCTCTCTTTTTTGCAATGCATCTATGATTTCCTCACACTCTTCCATAGAAATTAACGATAACACTTTTTTTGAAGGTCTTCCATGATACCGCTCTAGTTTTATATTTGTTGCCACCACCAAATGTGAATAATGTATAATCTTTTTATGTGTTTCATAGTCTTTGAATGCAGGTAGACCATTATTTCTTCTCAGGTATTTCCATATCCAAGTGCCAACAACCACCACCGATCCTATTGGAAAACATGAAAACCATCATCAAATAAGTTCTCAAAATTTTCTTAAGGGGATCAAAGACTTGTTCTAAAAAATTGCTTGAGGGGATCAAAAACTTGTTATCAAAATTTTCTTAAGGGGGTGTCTTAAGGGGATCACTGTACCTATTGGATAATGAAAGCCATCATCATCCTCTCGAGGTGCTATTAACTTATGTTTAGTTTCCACACAACAAGCCAACCAATATTTTGTTTTCTCTTCATTCCCCTAAGGTGCAATAACAACATACACATGTCCTCCCAACAAAATTTGATCTAATAACTTGCACATATCCATATAAATAATTTAGTATTACAAAATAAATTAATAAAGTGAAATAAAATGAAATAAATTTAATTAAAATTACCTTCTTGTACAAGGTCTGAAACACAGTCATAATCTTTAGATGCAAACACTTGATCATTTTCTTCAATAGTTCTTTCATATTGATCATGTGCTTCTGCAAGTGTCAACGATCTTTGCTCCGATTGTTCAACCCATTCTATATTTTCACATGCTTCCCAATCTCTTGAGATACAAAACTGGAAAAAACATGCAAGCTACCTTGTCCAAATAGTCCATGTGCTTGTTGTCACACTCCCAAATGAATGTCATTTAGTAGATCCACTGATTGTCTCACAATCAACTCTAGGTACAATGTTCTCTTCTTCCACCAACCAAAAGAATCGATGAACTGTAGAGTAATCACTTGAAACCAGGTATAGATAATCTTCTATTACACCAATCCACAATCTCACATGCATATTTAAATTTTACTTAATCCTCAAATTTTAATTTTTCTCTAGCAAGAATTCTTTTGACACACACACCAACTCCATCATGTTCTCCTTTACCATGCCCAACTTAAAAAAAACTCCATATATGTTTGACATTAAGCTCCTTGTGAACCCTACTTAACCAATAGAACATTCGAGCATTCTTGAACTATCTTGTACAATTATCTGACCATATGAGGTGTTCTTTCATCTGGATTCCTCTTTCTCTTAAATTTCTATGAAATATACTGAAACAATATTGAACAAACTCTGACGAGTGTAACTGATTGTCACTCAAATAAAAATGATACTCCCTCAAAAAATTTCTATCATCCTCATGCTATCATTTGCATGTCTATAAACAATATGGACAAACATAGCTACTTGCACTGAATTATAATATTGAGATTGAATTTCCTCTTGTAGAGCGAGAGTATAATTCTCCAAAAAATCAACCACTGAAAGTATAGTACCAATTGGAAATATGTTTCTACATGCATGAAATTGGACATCAATCCATCAATAATGTTCAAAATGCATGACATATTTTGGTACAATTTTATTCTTAAATTCACTCATGAATGCATGCACACTAACTTTTTCTGTAACTAAATCACAACGCTTTCCTATTTTTCCATCTTTTAAAGAATAGTGAATATTCTTAAATCTTTTAACATCTACTAATTATTGTCCAAAATCATGATCAACACTTTCATGGAAACAAATTCTTAAAAATGAAAGATTTTCATAGTTAATACATTGTCCAGAAATACAAGTTTATCATTAGATTTTTCACAAAAAAAACCTGAAATAAACTCTCTTATTGCTTCAAGTGGCATATCAATACCACACTCATGTATAATCATGTTAGTATGCAAGGTAGAATGTATATATCAAAAAACATCATAAAAATAACGAAATTGAACATGTATTTTACAACAAGATATTCATTGCTTATTAATTTTTACATACTAGGGCTTACATTTTTCAAAAGACCTTTGACTTATTTTAATATTACTAGGTAACACTGAATCACTACAAAATTTTCTATAAAATTTAGTTTTTGTTGTATCTAATAGGTGTTTTGGGTGAGGATCATGAACTTTGGACCCCACCCTTAACTTTAAAACATCTCTAGCATTAGATGAAACCCTAGTATTATCATGCCAATATTTTTTGATCAAAGATTTAATTTCAACACTCAATTTCATATTAGACCTTAGTAGTCATCCACTGAAACTCCAACATTGATTGATAGGATCATTTTCTATATTTTCTCTTCTTTTTTCCGCTCTTAGCAATGTTTTAGGATGTATTTTTAAAACTTCACTAATATTGCTTACCATTCTTTTATTCAAAATTGCTTTATTAACTATAGCAGTTGTTATAGCTCTTCTTGCTGCATTTTTATCTTTAGATTGACTATTTTTCCCAATAGATTGAATGGCACTAGCAACAGTAGACAGAACATGTTTTAATGATTGATCTTTTCTTTTTGGTTTAACATAAAATCCTAACCTTTTCATTACTTTCCTCATTTTTTGCATTCTCATCAATTTCATCATTAGTTGACATTGAAATGCAATTTTTTTACGATAAAAGAATTTGGTGTATATTCTATTCACATGTGTTCTTATTAGCCTCCAAGAAATTTGACTAGGAATATTATCAAAAACACCACTTCCAATTTAAAAAAAAAGTATTTTTATTAAATTCAACATCACATTCTATATTTTCATCTTCATTTTCATCTTCATCTTCATTTTCATTTTCATTTTCATCAACAAAATGACTTTCATTTTCATTTTCATCAAAAATACAGGTTTTGTTTTCATTTTCAAGAAAATGATCATTTTGATTTTCATTTGCAACAAAAGATTTCTCTTTTTTCGTTTTCAACAAATTCTATAAAAGTTTCATCTCTCTGAATATCATCAATGTCAACATTATTAAGTCCAACATCTTGTAAAACTTCTACATACAAATTTACCATTTCACTAGTATGTGGATTTGAAGATGTACCTGGATTTGTGCATATTGAAACATTCTCCATAGCATTCAAAGAGGGATTTGAAGACATAGTAGGACTTGTTTGTATAATAATATTCTTCTCCAAATTGACTCCTTGCAAATTAGCTTCATCTACAACCATGCTATCCTTAATGTTTTCATCTTCAATAGTTGTGGAATTGGATGCTCCACCATCATTCATTGATTTCATTCTCATTCTTCTTTCTCTTTGTCTTTGTCTATCCTTCTCTCTCTTTGCTTCAACTTCTTAAGGATTCAATTTCTTCCTTCTCTTATTACGAGCTTTATCTCCCATGATTATAAAATTCTCAAGTACAAATGAATGTCAATAGTGAAATTCTTCAAAATATTCAATCCAAATCGGAAGTTAAATACCTATTAGGAAAAAATTCTTCCTCTTGTGTTCATCAAAACAAGTAGAAAACTGGCACAATTCCACTTTAAAAATTGTTTTCTTCATGCCTCCTTTGAAAAATCCAATCCATATTGCAAGTTGAAGACCTTTTGTTCCTTCAAACAAGCACAAAACTAACACAATTCCACTTCAAAAATGGTGTAGATGATACCTCCTTTGAAAAAATCAATCAAAAATCAAGTTCACCACTTGTAAATACACTAGCTCATGAAAAATAGTTCAATTTTACTGCTCTTGGCCGTAAATGTGAAGTTGCAGACTTCACAGTATTTTTTTGGCAGTAAATTTAAATAAAAGAAATGAGATCCCATTTATAAAAACCAAGATCCTATTTTATAATCAGGATCCCATTCCCCGATATTTAATGTGGGGACTGTTGGAAGGAAAATGGGATTCTGTTTCCCTTCCAACAGTCTGCATATTATAAATTAGGGAACAAGATCCCGATTAGAAAATAGGATCCCGCTTTTAATAAATGGGATCTCGTTTTATAAAGCACAATCCCATTTTTTAAAATTTGAATTTCTATTAGCTTTGTGGTTAGGTTTTTTCCTAGGATTTTGGTTCGGGAAAAGCATTGGGAATCCGAATCTAGGCCTTCAACTTGGTTTGACCTACAAGTTGAAGGTCCTAACAATGTTAGAGAAAAAAACCGACTTTGGGCATATGGCTAATGACTTTTTTTGCAAATTTTTTTGACGAAATTAAAACTCATTTTAGATGAGACAATGCAAATATGTATTTTTTTACAATTGGATTATTTTTTCTATTTTTTAATTAATTTCTAATAAAATTGGTCCATAAACTTTAAATATTAGGGTTTTTTACTATTTTAATAACTTTTGATCAACATAACATTTTGACAAATGGATTGCACAAGAACAAACTTTAGACAATTATTTTCAATTTAAAAATTAAAAATTAAAAAAATGATAAGTTTAAGTCATCTTATGCATGTCGTACACAATGACTTTTCAAAACAACAAATCTGCCTAATAAAAATTTAACCAAAAAAAATCAATAAAAAATTACAAAAAATATCAAGAACAAGCTTCAGTGAGTCACAAATATTTTCCCAAAAGGATTTAGAAAAATATGATAATTTAAGTCAAAATATGGATGTTGTACACGTGCATGGTATAGTTAAAAAAAAGTGACTTTTAAATAGTAGTTTTTAGAAACGCCTATTGAAAATAATTTTGTACAATCTGGGTATTGAAATAAATTACATATTTGGAAACTAGACTCCAAGCACTACATTTTATGATTAGTGAATTTTTAAAGATTCCATCTCTAAGTGCTTCAAATTTTAAGGTCAAATGTGTCAAATTCTGAAAATCAGGAAAAACACTTCCATTTTTTGGCCAAAAAGTGGACTCAACTTCTTGCACACACCCATTTCTACCATAAATGAATCTCAATTAGTTATGTCTAGAAAATGATGAATGTGTACGGATGTAGTAATACTAGTTTCATCAAGAACAATAGATGATGAAGATGTGAACTTGATAGGTAGAGTGGGAACAATGAGAAAAATCTCTAAACCATCAAAACATATAAGACAAATTATATACTCAAGCTCCTCTAAAGTATAATCATTAAAAGGATATATGTTATTTGACCCATCAAGTGGAATGATGATATATAGAAAGATCCTTTGGTAATGGATATATGAGGGTCTTCATGGATCTACCAAAGTCTATTCCAATATGTTTGGGGACAATCAATATCTAATACAACACACATAGTGTCAAGATCAACACTAGAAAAATTGGTCATACACCGTAATCAATGATAATACCCAATGTTGATCTACTCTATGGTGTGTTTAGTCCAAGTACGAGTCCATAAATATAAGGGAAAAGATTAAGCCATCTTAGATGTATCAGGATGTCATTTCACTAAGACTCATAATTATTCTTTACTAATATTACCACAAAATGATGAATAACAAAATACATGATACTTCCTTAAATGATAAAATCAAAGTCCAATAACTTCAATGCATATAAAGTAGCTCAAATGAAATTATCTCATTAAATAAAACATTTTTTAGGTGCTAAGGTGTCTAAGTAATCAATGAAAATGTGAAATAATGACAAACTAAATTAAAAACCTAGGGATGATTATATGAAAAGGGCATAGATATATCCAAAGAGCTCAAAAATGTCGTTAAAATGCCACAAGAATCACAAAAATCAAATATGCAAGAAAAAAATGATTAGATCAAAAGTAAAAAATTATGATCTAACTTTGACAAATGATAGACTATATTGGGTTTTTGATGATATATCAATTACCAAAGTTTGAAATTATATGCCTAATTTATGCAAAAAAAAAATCCTCCTTTAGGGAGAAATTAGGGATTGGAGGGCCTATTAGGCAATACTATACTGATGTCACACTAACATCATAATGATATCACCAAAATATTCCTTGACTGGTTCGAATATGTTCTTCTTGCCAAGAAACTACAAATTGGTCAAAATTGTTGTAAATATTGACAACTACCTTCAAATGATAGGAAACTAATATTGGTCACTATAAAACTCTAGAGGATTGAGTAAGGTTGTTTTGGGGGTGGTAAGTTTTGGCTAAAATATTTTGCACTTTTAATTTTTTTAAAATATTCACTATATTGCCCATTTAAAATGCAAATCAATGACCAGTGGTTGAGTAAACTACTTCTATGTGAAATATTTTCTCTCTAAATTTTATGAGGTATAGCTCCCTCTCCTAAATTTAAAATTTAAAATGGAAGTTTGCTTTTAACCAAAAAGTAGAAAAGGTGTGAAACTAAAATCAAATGCATATAAATTTTAAACAATGAACTCAATGAATAAATATTAATCATGAAAGGCACTTAGTACACAAACTAATTAAAATCTCAAGAAATGTAAATCGATAACTTTATTAATCGAAGATAATATTGAAACTAAAATAGATCTAATAATCAAGAATGATTCTCACATTTGCACATAAATGCAACTATCAAAGAAATCAATCAAAATTCATAGATCATGATAAATTCCATTCATCCAATGATCCATATGTCCACATATAGACGTGCAAATCCTAATTTCAATTATCCTTCTCAAAAAATTGTGAAGAGAGAGTTCATCAATAACATCATATCATATGTATAGTTTGCAAGCATAACTAATTCTTGTGAATAACTAAAAAGAGAAAATAAAGAATCTATTCAACTTCTTGAGACTTTTATGGGTAAAAGCACAAACTTGTGTCATACTTTCAGCCAATTAAATAGTTTTGAGCAAAACAGTTTTGGACAAAATAGTTTCACCTTAAACTACTTGGCCTATACATGTCACATAGAGTTTCGAGTGAAACCCTTTCGCCCAAAACAAAAAATATATATATTTTTCTCTTTGTCACTTTAAAATGTGACTCAATTCGTATGTAAGTTTTCAATTGAAAAGATTTCGCGTGAAACCATTTCACTTGGAACTGTCTATTTGGCATCCTTGTTGGAAACCACCTCATCTTTTTTCAGAAATTTCTAAAAATTTCCACTTGAACATGATATTTCTTTAGTTGGAGTGTTTTTTTCAAAAAACTAAAAATGCCCTTTTATAGAGCTCAACATGAAGAATACAAATTTATTAGTTTTAATATATATTTTTAAATAATGCAAGTAGGTTCTTATTTAAATAAAAAACGAGGCTGATTAGAAATAAAAATATAATAAAACATATTAAAAAATTAAAAAAATATATGGTGCACTAGAGGAGAGAATCTTCTCCAAAGGGTATAATTTGTCTTTTGAAAAGGATAAAAAATAAATAATAGTTGATGTCAAATGAAAACTATCAAATTCTGGTATGTTTGACTTTAACATGTTATTATGAGGAAAATACACATCAAAATTTTAAATATATATTTTTTTTATACACTAGATATTGAATTTATCTATTTGAAAAAAAATATCAGAGGAAAATAAAGTTGTTTTTATTTTTTTCTTGGCATCAACTCAATGTCACGTTTTCCTAAAATTTTTAGCACTTCAAAATCTGCTCTTAAATTTATAAAAAAATATCAAAATATTTTGTTTTTTAAATTGAAAAATCACAAGAATAAACTTCATCAAGATTTCTACATTTGAAAATTTAAAACATAAAGACCACATTTGTGTGGTTGAAGTTGAGAATTTTGTTTGTGTTGGTTGATTCCATTATAAAAGTGTAACATAGGTTTGTGCTTTTACCCTTACATTATTTTACAAAATATATATCTAATAAAATAAGAAATATTATTCTTGAGGTGGCACATTTGAGGTGTCTTCTGCTTGAGAAGGTTGATCAACAACTAACATGGTGGTTTAGACTTTGTACATGAGGAATACTTTGATTATTAGAGGTATTTTATTGTGATGTGGAATGATCACATTCTTAGTCCTTAATTTCTATAGAGCCTTATTCCCTCATACTTAATCTATTTTAACAAAGAAAATGTTTACATGTCTATCAAACTAAGAAAGTGAATTCAAGACTTTTCAATTTTCTTATGTTCAACACATTGAAAGATTGCTTATCGATTTTTTTTTTTACTTTGAATTTGTCTTTCAAAATTTCCAAATCTTCCTCTTAAGCATTTTCATCTCTCTAGAGGTGAACACCTATGGTGTAAAGGTCCTTTAGAATGTTAGCTCTCATTTGATTACACTATAAGAAAATTGCTCTATTCCACCATTTTTTATTTTTTTAAATGAGAGTTTCCATTCGATACTCCTTTTCCACATAACACATCTATTATCATCAATACTTGGTAAAATCTCTAAACCATCAATTTGTCCATCCCTACCTCAAGAATTTATTTTGAACTCACCAATGGTTTTCACTCATATTGACTCTTCATGCTTATTGATGGTAATATCATTGTTAATTTCTTTCTTTAGTAACTCAATACCTTCACAAATTTTCTTCATATCAATGATAAATTTTATTCCTTTCACCAAAATATCTTTCCTAGCATGTTGGGGTGCAAATAGGACCTTTCCTAGCATAAAATCACCGACCTAGATGTGTTGGCACCATAGTTTGGCTGCATGATGAACGAAACAAAAAATAGGCTACTTGCAACTTAACATTGCATGTATATGATATTTTTGGGGCAAAAAAAAAAACATTCACATGGCCAAATGGATTAGAGATATGAAAAAATGAGAGAAGGATATTGTAGAGGGACCCTACAAATCCCTATAACTTTAAACAAAATGTTTGTAAGTGCCACGATTTCTGAGAAATAGCTCATCAAAGTTCACCACTTTTTGGCATTTAGGGCTCTTAAGAGAAAGTGTCGGTACAATGTATCCTAGAACGATCCAACATGTTGGGGTGAAAAATAGGACCTTTCCTAGAGCATAATCCTACATACTTGAACATGTTTTCACTATTGGTTTGGCCACACAATGGATAGAAAAAAAGTTATGCAATATTGCAACTTTTCATTGAATGCATTTGTCTATTTTTGAGGCACCAAAAAAAATTTCACCACGGCCAAATGGATTGGAGATTTGGAAAAATGAGAGAGGTTATTGTAGAGGGACCCTACAACTCTGTTTACCTTTAGAAATTACATATTTAAGTACCACAATTTCTGAGAAATATCTCATCAAAGTAATGCAGAGAGGATTTAAACTCAAAAATTCCTCTCCTAAAATCCTTAAACAATTCCTTAAACAATTTCTTAGACAAAAAAGAAAAATTGCAATTTAAAACTCAACACCTGATTGCACATGAACTCATTGAATTTCTCTATTGTAAATCAGTCCCAACCTGCAAAAAAATTTTCAAGAGAGGTCTCCCAGAGAATACTACCCCCTACCTTTTTTCCTCCCTCTTTTCTCTTCAAAATTTCCTTCCTAAAAATGAGTTTTTTTTCTATTTTTCCCTCCCTGTCATGAAATTAATTTCTCATGCTTTATTTGGGTCTCTCCAATATAGAATGAAACTTTCTATTTCTACACATGAATTTTTTTTAAAAAATATAATTAAAAATCATTTAAAACCTATTTCTAGTAGCCTTGTCAAAGATAGGATGTTGCAATTTTTTTATTCTCCCCTTTTGACTCTTGAAAAAGAAAAAATAAAAAAGCAGGCACGTGTTCCCACTTTCATAGTCCCTATTATTTAGAAATAATTATTGAGTGTTTTAAATCTCCATAAATCAAATCTCAATGCCTCATATTGTCTCTCAAATATTTTACAATCAAATATTTTTAAAACTGCCTTTTTTGCTTTTTCACCCCCTTAGTCAACTTCAATGTGCAAAGGGAATTTTATTTGAAAAAAATAATTATTCAAAAATAAATCATTTTCTATACCTCAACATGAAATTCAAACCAAATTAACTTATTTCAAAATTAAAAAATACTTCCAAAAATTAACCTCTTTTTGATTGACACAAGATTGCCAATTTGTGATGGATGCTCCTGCATCAGACACCCATGGTAGAAAGAAATGTTTCATGATTTTTATTTGAAGAAATATTTTTATATCTTATGTCTATCTTGGATCCACCTCATTTCCTTGTCCACTAAAATATTTCTATGCACCTCTTTATGCAAACTTACAACATTACCATGGTTCATCCTTCTTCTATGACCCATCATGTAATTCAAAGCATCAAGTCTATTGTCCCACCAATATAATTCATCAAAATAAGAACTAAAAATTATAATTATACCTTCTCATTCATAAAAAAAATAATTTGTTTGCCTCATTTGTTGTTCCACCTCCTTCCACTATGTCTCTTTCATGAAATTCCATTGTTTCAATGTCTTTTGAAAGGCATGATACTACTACAACTTGTTTTCCTTCACTCAAAATAGAGTTAGTACTATCATAAAAGACTTAATTTCCTCATTAGATGGCAAGGAATCATGACCACTAATCAAAAAAATTTCACCTCCATTGTTCTCAAACAAGTATTCTTCAAAAATCTCTTCATTAACCTTCACACTCAACTCTTCCAATTCAAATTTATCAAAAAAAAATTATTCTACAAAATAATTATGTACTCCTTCACTCTCTTTCTCATCAAGGGAAACAATAAAATCAGATTTTACCTTACCCTTTGCTGCCACCTTCTATCCACTTGAGATCTCTTCTTCAATCTGAGTCAACAATTCACCTTTGATCTCATCTTCTTCATGGTTAGTGTCAACAAAGCTAACATATTCATGATTCATACCATCTAAAATTTTGATTTCATTAACCATAAAAGACCTAGCATTTCTGAAAACCTTAGCCATTTATTCTTTCGATGGGATTTATTTTTGTTTCACTCCATCCTTCATCAATGTGTATGTGTTGGAATAGCCATCGTGCATCGCCTTCCTATCAAATTTTTGAGGTCTTCCTAGAAGAATATGACAAGCATCCATTGGGAGAATATCACACAAAACTTCATCATAATAGCCTCCTATCTTAAATTTTACCTCACACTGTTAGTTGATCAAAAGCTTCTTGTCATCTTGTAACCATGCTATTCGATATGGATTCAGATGCTTCTTCCTTTCTAGCTACAATTTTCTTACCATTTCAGCAAACACAAGATTTTCTATGCTTCCACTACCAATAATGACATTCCATTTCTTTCCTTCACACTTCCATCTTGTCCTAAAAAAACTTCTCCTTTGAATGAATTTATCATCTTCATTTAATAGTGTTCTCCTAGCCATTACATTTTCACCATCTTCTACTTCTTTGGAATGTGATGATCTTGCATCTTCTCTATTCTCATTTGCTGCCCTATTCTGATTTTCAGTCCTTTTTCTTGGTCTTTCCTCTTCATGAGGATAGTCATATGCTCTGTGACCCTCTTCCCCACACTTAAAACAAGTTCCTCAAAAGGTTTCTCTTCCAAGACCTCTACCTGATCTTCCTCTACCTCTTTGATTTTGATCTCTTGACCCATAAAATTCTTCATTCCTATGTTGTTTTCTGCTACCTTGGCCTCCATTTTTTAAATTTTTTTATCATCATATTCTCCATATGCTCTTCTCTCAACCTTATCTTCATGAAATTTTCCTCTTTGTTTGTTTTCAAATCTCTTGTTCATCCTTTCTTCAATCTTCAAGGCAATCTGGTAAGCATCTTCCATAGTCACAACTCGCACCAATGTCATCTCCTCTTGTATACTTGACTTCAAACCATTAAGGTATATTGAAACCTTCTCTTAGTTGCCTCAAAATTTCCAGTTCTAATGAGTATTCTATGAAACTCTTCTATGTACTCTTTTACTGTCCTGCTTTCTTACTTCAAGCTTTGCATCTTTTTAAGAAATTCCATCTCATAGTCTATTGGAATGAATTTCCCTTTAATTTTCCCTACCATATTATCCCATATTGTAATTTTCTATTTTCCTTTTCTTCCTCTTTCTAATTGAATTTCTCTCTACCAAATTGAAGCATGACCCTTCAATCTTGTCATGGAAAATATCACTCTATCTGGGTCTCCAATTTCTTCAAACTCAAAATAATCCTCCATTTCATTTATCCAGTCTATGAATTCCTCTGAATTCAAGATTCTATTGAAGGTAGGAACACCTATTTTTGGTCTTTTTCCCATTTTTTTCAAATCCCTAAACAATGGGTCATTTTAAACTACTTCAATTTCATCTCTTTGTTTAGTGTTCAGGCTAGCATTATCTGATGCTTCTTCTTCATCACTATCAAGTTCCCTTCTTTGTGCAAAACCTCTTATTATCTCTTCTTGAATTACCTCTAGTTGTCTTCTCAAATCTCTAAAATCATTATCATGAACAAAATTTTCCACTCTTCCTCTTCCCCTACCTCTACCATGATGGGCTGCTCTCCCATCCATTTTCTCCAATACCCACAAGCTCAATTCTAGTGCAACTACCTCTCTTCGGTGGTATGTTACACACTCAAGATATTTATTATTTGATACCACTAATGTAGAGAGGTTTTAAACTCAAAAATGCCTCTTCTAAAATCCTCAAATAATTCCTCAAACAATTTCTTAGATAGAAAAGAAAAATTACAATTTAGAACTCAACACCTGATTGCACATGAACCCATTGAATTTCTTTGTTAAAGGACGATAATTACAAATTATTTTTCATTATTAATATACTGATAAACAAAAAATAAAATCTCCTACAAACCTCTGATATGCAATGGAAACATTCAAATACAATTATATGCTCAACTATGTGAGCTCTAGTAGACTAGTTCACCTTCTAGCACTCCAACATTACTTACAACTCTTGTAACTTCATTCCAATGCTATAAAACCTTATGGAATGTTTTAAATCAGTCCCAACCTGCAAAAAAAATTCCAAGAAAGATCTCCCAGAGAATACTACCCCCTGCCTTTTTTGCTCCCTCTTTTCTCTTCAAAATTTCCTTCCTGAAAATAGGTTTTTTTCTATCTTTCCCTCCCTCTCATGAAATTAATTTCTTATGATTTATTTGGGTCTCTCCAATATGGCATGGCCATTTATTTTGTTTCACATTAAAACCTTTAAAAAAATAATTAAAAATCATTTAAAACCTATTTCTAGCAGCCTTGTCAAAGATAGGATATTGCAGTTTTTTTTTATTCTCTCCTTTTGACTCCTGAAAAAATAAAAATAAAAAAGTAGGCATGTGTTCCCACTTTCATAGTCCCTATTATTTAGGAATTATTATTGAGTGTTTTAAATATACATAAATCAAATCCCAATGCCTCATATTGTCTCTCAAATATTTTACAATTAAATATTTTTAAAACTATTTTTTCTTCCTTTTCACCCCACTAGTTAACTTCAATGTGCAAAGGAAATTTTATTTGGAAAAAATAATTATTCAAAAATAAATTATTTTCTGCCCCTCACCATGAAATTCAAACCAAACTAAATTATTCCAAAATTCAAAAATACTTCCAAAAATTAATGTCTTTTTGATTGACTCAAGATTGCCAATTTGCCATTGATGCTCCTGCATCACAAAGTTTGTCACTTTTGGAATTTAAGGATCTTAAGAGAGAGTGCTAGTAAAATATATCTTGGAACAATCCAAAATTTTGAGGTGAAAAATAATACCTTTCCTAGAATAAACCTACCCACCCAAACGTGTTGGCTGCACAATGGAAAAAACAAAAGTTAAGCAACATTACAACTTTTCATTGAATGCATTTAATTATTTTGGGGGTAGAAAAAAAAAAATTTCACCATGGCCAAATGGATTGGAGATAAGAAAAAATGAGAAAGGTTATTGTAGAAGGACCATAAAACTCTATGTACCCTCAAACATAACATTGTAAGTGTCATGGTTTCTAAGAAATAACTCATCAAAGTTCATCACTTTTTGGCATTTAGGGATCTTAAGAGAGAGCATTAGTACAATATAGCCTGGAATGATCCAACATGCTAGGGTGTGAAATAGGAACTTTCCTAGCATAAGCATGCCCACCCTGACATGTTGGCACTGTCAATTTTTTCGTACGATGGAAAGAACAAAAGTTAGGCAACATTGTAACTTTTCATTGAATGCATTTGATACTTTTTGGGGCAGCAAAAAACTTTAACCATGGCCAAATGGATTGGAGATATAAGAATTGAGAGATGGTATTGTAGAGGGATTCTACAAATCTTTGTACCTTTAGATAGAACATTTGTACAAGTGTCATGATTTTCGATAAATATCTTGTCAAAGTTTGTCACTTTTTGGCATTTAGGGATCTTAAGAGAGAGTGCTAATACAATATAGCTTGGAATGATCTGACATGTTGGGTGCAAAATAAGAACTTTCCTATCATAGAATTTCCCACTCAGATGTGTTGGAACTCTTGGTTTTTCCACACGATGGATGAAACAAAAGGTGGGCAACATTACAACTTTTCATTGAATGCATTTTGACAGTTTTGGGGGAAGCAAAAAAAAATTCACCATAGCCAAATGGATTGGAGATATGAAAAATGAGAGAGGGTATTGTAGATGGACCACATAGCTCCATGTAGATTTAGACCTAATTTTTTAAGTACCATGGTTTCTAAGAAATAACTCATCAAATTTTGTCACTTTTTGGCATTTAAGGCTCTTAAGAGAAAGTGTATGTACACTGTAGCCTGGAACAATCTAGAATGTTGAGGTGCAAAATAGTACCTTTCCTAGCATAGACCAGCCCACCTAGATGTGTTGGAGTTGATGGTTCAAACCCATGATAAACGAAATGAAAATTATGCAATATTACAACTTTTCATTAAATGTGTTTGATGTTTTTTGCAACATTTGAACACTTTCCACCATGATCGAATGGATTGAAGTCTTGAAAAAGTTAGATGGGTTATTATGGATTTCTCTTACATGACCCTATAGGATATGTTCATCATCTATTGGTTGATAATTTTAATTTTGGTAAATAATATTTAAAATTTTAATACATTATTGTTAACATTCATTATTTTCTTTGTTGCATTGCACTCTATAAATATAACTTTTAGATCAATGTTTGTTGGGAAATATTTTTCTTTAGTAATTATTCGTTTTTGATAAGGCGATGAATTTGACGTAGTAGTTAACTTATTGTGATATGATAGAAAATTAGATGCAAAAATTAAAATTTAGATAATGGGATATGATTCATACATACACGGCTTGGGGCTAAGTAATTATGAGAATATTTTAAACAATGTAAGCTACCAATTTACACATAATTCTTTTATATAAATTGATCTACATAAGGCTATGAGGTCGTACGCAATGTCTTCAAAATGTCATACAATGCCATCATGAGGGCACACAAAATGTGATCAAAATGTGATACAATACCATCATGATGGTGCACAAAATTCCATCAAAATGTCATATAATGCCATGAGGCCAATGTATTGCCTCTTAGTCTACAAAATACCATTGATACATATAGCCACACTAAAAATGTTATCTATGTGTTCATCTATGAATATTGAACATTATTCCTAAAACATTGGGCCTCTTTTAGCTTGAATAATTGAACTTTAGTAATTGCTAATAGTAAGTGTCTTGCATCATTCTGATCTCCTATGCTCCTCAATATTTTGTACCTCAACCTATACATACAAAATATAAAATTAGATACTATGCCAAAGTCAAAAACTATAAAAAATTATTTAAAATGATAGATATATTATAAATACACTTACAAAATATGGGTAGTATAATTCTTCTTGCTTGCAATGCTTGAGATCATCAAGAGTTGTTTGTCCTCACATAAGGGTGTTAACATCAATATATAACATAACGAAAACATATTTATCAATTAATTTTGATAGGTCTACTAATATCAATTGACATGTAATATAAACATTATTAAACACATATATTCATGCTCATACATGAGTTGAGATCATGGAGGATAAAATTGCTGGACTAACACTATCAACTTCCAAATTTTCTCTTTACCAAGAGGTGTGTCTAATGTATTCATCAACTAAACAAAAAATAATATAATAAATTCAAAAGTTCACAAACATATATAAACAAAAAATTTGAAATTAAAAAAAAAAAAAAACCTTAAATGTGTTATAGTGTACCTAAGTAAATAAAATTTCATAACCATCCATGGTAGCATGTATAGTAGCGTACTATAGATTTTTGGCACCCTAGGACTTCTCTAACTCTTCTAGGGTATTTCACCTAAAAGGAGAGAGTAGGGCCAAAAACGCTAAAGGGTTCATTCAAATTATGTAATGTATGAGGTAATTAGGGCTAAATGAGATGATATAAGTGAAAATAAGCTATGAAATTGATAGACTATGAATGCAAAACTTAAGAAATAAGTGATGTTTGTGTAATGCAACAAAGAACTAGAAATGAATGCAAAACTTAACAGAATTGAACCAAACTAAAAGTGCGCACCTAAAACCTTGATGAAGGCTGGAAATTAAATTTCAAATGTTGATGATGCTATCTTTTAGGCCTGGAGGGACTCATTCGCCATTCTTGGTGAATCAGTCCTAGTTCTATCAAACTAAGTTGAAACCTGTTTCTGACAAAAGGGTACTCAAACATGCAAAAAACTAAAAATTGACCCTAGAGAGGGACTCATTCACCATCCATGGAGAATGAGTCCACTTTTTAATTTATGGATTTTCAAAGGTGGATTCTGAAACTTTCGATCTGCAATTTGAATTCCTATAGGTATCTACTTTCGAAACTCTGATTTACACGTCTGAAAATGGATTTTTGTTGATATCTTGACTTGATGAATGAAGAGAAAACTTGAGAAAACTTGAAACTTGATCTTCAATGATTTCAAAGCTTCCAAGATTCCTAAATTTGCAAACACACAAGACAAGAGAGGAAGAAATGTTGAATGTTAGGGCATGGGGGTTTGCCTTTGTCAAACCCCTTTTAGGTAATTAAACCAAAATGATGAAATAAAGTAATGAAGCATGCAATAATGGAGTTGATTACCTTTCAATGATGTTTGATCTTTGATGTATATAGAAAAACATGAAGATTCAAATCTTGAATGTCTTTAGGAGCTTTCTTGATGTCTTACATTAATAAAACCCTAAGTTGCTTGACTTGAGATGAAAGATTGGTGGATGAATAATGAAGAATGGATGTGAGTTGAGTTAATGGATTTAAAAATGAGTTTAGAGAGGTTATTTTATAGGAAATTCACCTATTTTACCCGTTAATACCTCATCACAGGCCAACATGAAGCAATATTAAAATCTAATTTCACTTTTTTCCTGCTCAAAGGTCAAAATTGAGCCAAATGCGACTCATTCACCACACATGGTGAATGGGTCCCACCTGGATGGGACTGATTCACCATGCATGGAAAATGGGTCCCATAGGGGCCAATTTGATAACTCAGATGCCAAGAGAGAAGGAAATAAGGTCTAAAATACAACCTTGTCAGGTATTTGATCAATTTAAGCCTTAGGATGCACAATATGGGTTAGTAGGGGCCTATTAGTGATGATGTAAATGTCAATTAGGGCTTGGGACACAAAATCAATGTGAAAGTGTGATTAAGTACACTTTACAACATTAAAATGAGGTCCACATAGCCTAGGAAGGCACAAGAACCAATGTGAATGTGGAAAACACATTACAACACTAATTTAATATTAAGTTTAAGTTAATAACCTTCTAGATTGATGTAATAATGTTATTAAATACATTTTATAATGTTGAATTAGGGAGAAATGGGTTCATTAAATCTATAAAAGCGTGAAAGTCCATTACAAGACTTTACAACACCTTTACAAGACACCGTTAAAAGCATGTTATTCAATTTGCATGGGTCCAAGACCTAGAAAAGATGCATAAAATGCCTCACAAAACCTAAATCAATGCCTCATTTTTATCATGAATTAATCCCATGTCAAGAAAAGGGTACTTTTTTCTACAGTGCATTTAGCCCCCACTTTAGTGACAAGATGAACTTGCTTCAAATTCACACTAAAGTAGACATTGAAGAGAGATACGAGTGTTTAGATGCGGATGAAAAAAAATGAAAAATATCAACAGAGGTTGTGCAAGCCCCCAATATCTAAAATCCTAAGTCAAATCATCAAGATACAAAATCATGCAATGGAAAGAACTAAAGGAAAGAAAGACAGGGTTAAAAAGATGTACTCACTTTGGGGCCATAAAACTTCAAATCGTCTATGGGGTGAGAAGTACACAACATACTCACTTTGGGACCACAAAACTTCTGATTGTCTGTGGGGTGAGAAATCCAAAAAGGTGAGAAACATACACAAGTTGGTATGCATTCACAAACACATAGGTGGCTATGGGGAAAGTCATGCTGCTAGATGGGCTTCCCACTCAACCATATCAAAATTATACCTCTTGATAACTTTAACAAGGTGACACAAGGAAAAATGGTTTTTGAGCTCTATGAGGTAAGAAAAACTTTGTATGCTTCACACTCATAGACATTGTTAATGCATAATAGTGTAAGGATTGTTCAAAGGGATTTTTCTTTATTTGTGCAATGTATCATCTTAGGTAACATCATGCTCAATGTCTCCAAGAGAGGATAGGTGCAGACAATCTCATCTTGTTTCCAAGAGTGGACAAGTGCAAGGTCTCATCCTGGGTAGCATTGTACCTAATGCTTCCAAGAGAGGAAATCACAAGAAAAAGAAAGTCACACAATGAAATGTAAGTGGTGATATATGCCCCCAATTTAAGTGGTTGCGAACACCAGTATTGTGAGAAATTGCTTTAAAGTAGGAGACATGAGAGCTTACTCAGAAATCCCTATGCCAAGTCATATGTTTCTAAAAAACTATGCCATTAAAAAGAGAAGCATGTCATATACGAGCTAGCTTAAGGAATGCCATTCACATCACAATCTTGATATTATGTATTCATGAAAGGTTAATGACTAGCCCAAAGGAGGAAACCACAAGTGACATACGAGGACAATGCTATCAAACCATTTTCCCCCACTTAGTGTAGGAAAAAGGTGAGCCATAATGATTAAGGAAATGTAGGTGAGAGTGAAAATCGATGTAAATTAGAGGAATTAGGTTCCCCAAAAGAGGAAAGCATACCAAACTCTTAAAAATGTTGGATTTTATGACTCAAAGCCTTACATTCATTTGTGGAGTGACCAGGAACTCTATAATAGGAACATAATGAAGTTTTGGAAGAGCATTTCTTTCGAGTTCCGGGAGGGAGGGTGATCAAGTGATCTTGGAGGAGTCTCAACAAGATACCTTCTTGATCAAGGGTAGAAGGTGGTCTTCTAGTTGGTGTCAAAGATACATCTTGCTTAGTAGTAGATGCCATATGTATGCAAGTGTCTCTAGATTGTGATATTTTATTCTTCCCATTATAGGAGGATACAAAATCTAACGAATTCAAATCATGAAATTTTTGAGAGATGACATTTATATTAAGCGAAGGTGTAGTTGTGTGTTACATGTTTGGTAAAGGATGATGTTTAAGACCACTAGTTATTAAGGATGATTTAGGAGTGTGTTGTGTTAGATTGTTGATGTTGAGTGAAGTCTTGTTGATCTCGATCAAACAAAAATAACAAAGACCATGAGTTGTTTGTTGTGTGTTAGGCTCTATAGGATTTCTTTTTTATTGGGTGGTTGTGCATTATTGTGTTCATCAAAGGTTGTTGTGTAGTTTGTATGTTTGTCTAAACTGGTAGAGGCAGATGCATTCAAAAGGTCTTTTGAATTTTGCGTTGACATGATGGTTGGTTTTGTTTCTCATCTTTTTGTTGTGTGAATATGTATTTTCCCATAACTGGTGGTGTGAATTATAAGGATCCCCAATCATCACCAAATAACTTAGACATTGATTCCTCATTGTTTGTTCAATTTCAAGAGGATCTATATTGGATGTTGGAATCAATGTTTTGAGAGGACTTATAGATCGCTTTTCAAGGTGTAAGAAACTTTCAGGCTTGGGATCTACTTAAAATTGATAAATGTTATTGTTATAGACATATTTCATTATACAGTGAAGGGTTGGAGGGACTACATTCATCTCATGAATCCATGGTCTGCCTAAAAGAAGATTGTAAAACATGTCATAAGGCATGACATGAATAGGAGTTTGCAGAGTAACCACCCCAACCATAATAGGCAAAGTGATTACATCGAGCGGTTGCTTTGTTGAATTATCAAATCCTCGAATAGATATAGAATCAGGTTTTATTTGTGACTTGTCAACATCTAATTGATCAAGGAGATTCACACTACACACATTAAGAGCAAAACCATTGTCTATAAGAGTTCGCTTGATGCTTATTGTGTTGTATTGAGCAATGATCATAAAAGATTTGTTTTATTTTCACAACTTTAAAGGAGGGAGCTCATGTTGATGGAAAGTAATGTCTAGATTAGTTTGATTCGTTCGATGGGTTAAAGATGCTACATCATTTGGAGTTGTACCATGAGGAGATTTAATTTTTTTTAAGGCTATTTGAAGAATATTGTGGTAATTTGGTGAGTTCTGAAGTAAATCCCAAAGGGAAATCTTTGTAGGAGTATTTTTTTATTGTTCAACAAGATCATTCTCCTTTTTTGTGGGGGACATAATGAGGAGCACTAGGTGGATTGGGTAAAGGTAAGGAGGGTGGGGTTGGTTGCAGTGGTTACAAATTATTTCAAGTGTTATATGTATGAGCAACAATATTATAACTTGATTGTTGTGACACATTAGTTTGAGGTGGGTAGAGGGTGAATTGAGGTTTATGTTGAGTTTGTTGTTTGTGTGAAGGTGGGTAGAGAGTAAAGTTGGGTTTAGGTGAAGGTTTATGTGGAGGGGGATAAAGGATGAGTTGAGGTTGAATAATGTTAACATCCTATAACAAGTGAGGGTCTTCATTGTCTTTGAAGGGCATGTTATCTTTGTCTTGGGTCATAATATCCTCCCTAGAAGGAGAGTTCTTAGGAGAAAAACAAGCCACATGTTCATGACAATTAAGGTTTGGTTCATCCAAAATAACTTCATCGCCTCTAAGGGAGTTATTAATGGTTGAATGTGTTTGATTATTGATAGTGGGGAGATTAGGGGAAGATTGTATTTGATTGTTGGTTTTTTCTAAGGTTTCATTCTCTTGTGCCATATTGTCTACCATACTAGGAGAGCTTGTAATGTGTTCATCCAAGTTTGAGATTTGTAAAGTAGCTTTGTCACAAGTAGGAAAGGCATCAAGAGAAGGACCATTATGATTTTCAAATAGGTTTTCCAAAATGGGAGGAGCATTAAGGAAGGGAGGATCAAGGGTTTCATGAGTCTTAATAGGGATGTCTTCTAACACCAACCTATCCTCTTTACATCGAAGAGGGATATTAGGAGAGAGACAAGTTTGATTGTCATGACCATGGAGACTTGGTAAGGTGATGTTTAGGAATGTGTCTATGACTTCATGTTCTTGTTGTCTAACATTGTCCAAAGGGGAATAAGGAGATGGAAAATTAAGACCCTCAAGGCTTGTAACTTCTTGCACCAAGATACCTTCATAACTAATAGAAGAGGTATGGGGAGAAGAACAAGTATGATTGTTATGATTGTCAACACTACCATTCTCACCAATGGGAAATGTAAGATTAAGGATTTTATTAATGGTTTGATCATGTGCCTTAAAAGTCCTCATTGTGGTAATCAAAAGTGAACTCATAAGAGGGAATGTTATACTTATACAATCCACTATTAATGAAATCAAAGCCACATCTTTTGAAAGAAAACATATGATGAAAAAGGAAAGAAAGAACAATGCAAGGACTTAAAAATAAATGAAATTTTTAGTTTTTAAGTAACCTAATTTTTTGTTTACATAATGCCACAATCTGAAAATGAAATATTGTGAATGCAAAAGTGAAATTAAACAATGCATGACATGAGCTAATTTAGGCTAGACGTGATGAAATGCATGTTACAAAAATGAAACTAACTAATATAGGTAGGTTAAGGAATCGAACAAAAGCTTAAAAGCAGAGGTTTCAGTTCTGTAAAATGTAGTTTCAAGGGTCAAAAGGGACTGATTCGCCCAAGGTGACGAATGAGTCCCAGTATGGAATTTTTTCAAATTTTTCAATTTTTTTTGAAGGAATTTTATGTGTTATGAGTTCTATAATGCGGACCTGAGTTAAAAATTATGAATTTTAAAAAAATAAAAAAGAATTTAGATGCTAAAAATGCAACCTAAATGCACTTGTCTATGAATGCAAAATTTGAAACCTAGCATACCAATTAATGAATGCAATTGTTAATGCAAAGTCAATGCAAGGCTAAATATATGATGGACTCCAAATCAGACAAGAAAGTATTCTAAAAAGTAGGTTCACCAAAATTTACCATAGATTTTTGGCACCTTAGGACTTCTTTAACTCTTCTAGGGTATTTAACCTATAAGGAGAGAGTAGGGCCAAAAATGCTAAAGGGTTCATTCAAATTATGTAATGTATGAGGTAATTAGGGATAAATGAGATATATAAGTGCAAATAAGCTATGAAATTGATTGACTATGAATTTGAAACTTAAGAAATGAGTGATGTTTAAAAACACATTGTGTAATGCAACAAAGAACTAGAAATGAATGCAAAACTTAATAGAATTGAACCAAACTAAAAGTGTACACCTAAAACCTTGATGAAGACTAGAAATTACATTTGAAATGTTTTTGATGCTATTTTTTAGGCCTAGAGGTACTCATTCACCAATTTGGGTGAATCAGTCTCAATTCTGTCAAAGTGAGCCAAAACTTGTTTCTGACAAAAGGGTACTAAAAAATGTAGAAAACTCAAAATTAACCCTGGAGAAGGACTCATTTTCCACCCATGGAGAATGATTATTTTTGGATTTTCAAAGGTGGATTTTGAAGCTTCTAATCCACGCTTTGACTTCCTACAGATGTCTGCTTTCGAAACTCTGATTTACGGTTCTGAAAATGGATTTTTGTTTATATTTTGACTTGATGAATGAAGAGAAGACTTGAGAAACCTTGAAACTTGAACTTCAATGATTTCAAAGCTTCCAAGAGTCCTAAATATGCAAACACACAAGACAAGAGAGGAAGAAATGTTTAATATTAGGCATGGGGGTTTGCCTTGGTCAAACCCCTTTTAGGTAATTAAACAAAAATGATGAAATAAAGTAATGAAGCATGAAATAATGGATTTGATTACCTTTCCATGATGTTTTATCTTGGATTTCTATAGAAAAACATGAAGATTCAACTCTTGAATGTCTTTAGGAGCTTTCTTGATGTCTTACAATAATAAAACCCTAAGTTGCTTGACTTGAGATGAAAGATTGGTGGATGAATAATGAAGAATGGATGTGAATTGAGTTAATGGATGTCCAAATGTGTTTAGAGAGGTTCTTTTATAGTAAACTCACCTATTTTACCTGCTAATACCTCATCATAGACCAACATGAAGCAATATTAAACTCAAATTTCACTTTTTTCCCACTCAAAAGTCAAAATTGAGCCAAATGGTACTCATTCGCCACACATGGTGAATGGGTCCCACTTGGATGGAACTGATTCACCATGCATGGAAAATGGGTCCCATAGGGGCCAATTTGATAGCTCAGATGCCAAGAGATAAGGAAATAAGGTCTAAAATGCAACCTTGTCAAGTATTTGATCAATTTAAGCCTTGAGATGCATAATATGGGTTAATAGGGGCCTATTAGTGATAATGTAAATGTCAATTAGGGCTTGGGACACAAAAATCAATGTGAAAGTGTGATTAAGTACACTCTACAACACTAAAATGAGGTCAACATAGCCTAGGAAGGCACAAGAACCAATGTGAATGTGGAAAGCACATTACAACACTAGTTTAATATTAAGTTTAAGTTAAGAATCTTCTATATTGATGTAATAATGTTATTAAATACATTTTATAATGTTGAATTAGGGAGAAATAGGTTCATTAAGTCTAGAAAAGAGTGAAATTCTAGATTTACAATATGTCATTATTTAATGTTTGTTATCCATTTTCTTGAAAAAGTTAACACACTCACATTTTTGCTCTTTGCTGCCATTGTATACACCTATCAATGTAACTAGGATATATATATATATACATACATACATCCCATCAACAATAAACTGCATATAATTACAATGTTGAGACACACTTTCCCAACAAATCTCCCACTTTTTGAACACATTGCAAGAGCAATGTGATGGTGTAAACATCATCTCTTTAATTGCTAGGGGCCAAAAGACCCATAGTCTCTAAACACCATCTAAACTTCTCTATGCTCACAAGCTTAGTTAAAGAACCATCAACATTCATCAAAGTCTCTACCTTAACCAACTTCACTCTACCATATTTGACCATATCTCTAACAAAATGATATTGTACATCAATGTGCTTGGTGCTTGTATGAAATGTTGGGTTCTTAGCTAGACATATTGCACTCTAACTGTCACAATAAATTGTCACTACACCTTGTATTATTCCAATATTTGAACACTGTATCTTGAGTCAAATGGCTTCTTTACAAGCATGAATAGCTTCCATATACTCTACTTTATTAGTGGACAAAGCAACCATATCCTATCACTTACTCATCCAACTAATTACACCATCAAATAAAGTAAAAACATAAGCATTGGTGGATTTTTTGCTATCAACATCACCTGCCTAGTTTGAATCCACATAACCATGAATATCAAGGGAAATTTAATATTTAGTTATATTAATATGATAACATAAGGAATAATCTAATGTGCCCCACAAATATCTGTAGTCTCTTTTAACTGCATACCAATGAACTCTACTAGGATTAGACATATATTTGGAAAGAACTCCCACTACTTGGGCAATGTCTGGTCTAGTACAAACCATATCATACATAAAATTTCCAACTACACTTTGGTAAGGCACTCTGCTCATGTCTTTCATCTTTGATGGAGATTTTGGACAATCTGAAATAGATAACTTTGTTCCAACTAAAACATGAACACACAATGGTCTACAATCCTACATATCAAACCTCTGTAAAATTGAGCTGACATACTAACTTTGGCTAGACCATATCTTTTTGTTCACTCTATCTCTTTTAATTTCCACCCTAAGAATGTGCTTAGTTGCACCAAGATCTTTCATTTCAAATTTAGCAGCAAGTTAAGATTTCAGTTCTGAAATAATACCTTTCCCTCTACCAATAAATAATATATCATCAATATATAATGCAATAAATAGGAAATGATCACCATCAATTTTATAATATACACAATGATCTAATTTAGAATTCTCAAATCCCAAACGCAATACATATGTATCAAATTTTCAGTACAACATCCTAGGAATCTGTTTTAAGCCATACAAATATTTCTTCAATTTGCAAAAAAAATTCCTTTACCTTTCACCATATAGTGATTTGGTTGTGTCATATAAATATCCTCCTCCAAATCACCATGAAGGAAATCACTTTTCACATCCATTTTCTCAACCTCTAAATCATAAACAATAGCAATAGAAAGCAAAAATCTAATGGATGCCATTTTTACAACAAGAGAAAATATCTCACCATAATCAACACCCTCAACTTGAGAGTAACCTTTTTCAACCAACCTTGATTTGTATATTTGAATACCTCCATCTGAACTAATATTTTTCTTGAACACCCATTTACAACCAATAGGTTTTCATCCTTCAAGAAATTGTACAAGATCCCATGTGTAATTCTTTTTCAAAGGTGTCATTTCTTCATCCAGAGCAATCTTCCAGGATTTTGCATCATTCTTACATAGTGCCTCTTCTATAGGTTTGTGTTCATGCATGTTAGTATTCAAAGAAAAAATACATCTGCAATCATAAGGTGAATACCTTTTAGGTGGTTTTCTATGCCTTGTAGACCTATGAACAAGTTGAGTTGGAGGTTCTTCCTACTCTTCTAAAGATCCAAAGATAGATGAGCTCTCCTCAACTTCTTGTTTATCCTTGGGCCTTGATTCAACTTTCTTAGGTGTAGATAGAAATTGAATCACATCTACTAGTTTACTTTGTTTCGGCTACAATGTAACAGAAGAAGACTTAGCTTCTCTAAAAATAACACTTCTACTATGTATTACCTTATGTGCATCAGGATCACAAAGCTTGTATCCTTTCACACCATAACTAAATCCGATGAAGATACATTTCACAACCTTGTTCTCCAAATTTTTTCACTTCTCTTTTGGCACACGTGCATATGCCTCACAACCAAAAACTCTAAGATATCTTAATGAAGGCCTGCGACTCGACCATGCCTCTATTGGCATTTTATCAACAAGAGCTTATGTAGGAGACTTGATAATCAAGTAACAGGAAGTGACAAAAACTTCATCCCAAAACCTTTGTTCTAGCCTAGCACCACTCAACATACTCCTAGCCTTCTCTACCAGTGTTATGTTCATTCTTTCTAAAAATGCATTATGTTGTGGATAATACGAAGTTGTCTTTTGTCTATGAATACCACAATATTTACAGAGTCTATAAAATTAGTTAGAGAAAAATTCACCACCATTATCAGTCCTCAAACATTTTATTTTCTTTCCAGTCTGCAACTCAACCATTGCTTTAAATTCTTTAAATTGACTGAAAACATCATATTTACTCTTTAGAAAATATACCCATGTCCTTCTGCTATAATCGTCAATAAATGAAACATAATATGTGGATTTACCAATCAAAGGAACATCTACATGACCAAACATATTAGAATGAATAAGATCTATTACACCACAAGATTTGTGATAACTCAAGTAAAATTGAATGCATTTTTGTTTTCCATAAATGAAATGCTCACAAAAATCAAATTCAAGATTACAATAAGAAAAACCTTCAACAAGTATTTTATTTTTCAAGTTCCTTAGACCCTTTTCTCCAATGTGGCCAAGTCTCTAGTGCCATAACATAGTTTTCTCTACAGGTAACTGTGTCTTAGAAGAAAGAGCACCCTTGGGTACCCAAAAGCCATTACCATCTATTGAAGGTGAAACCCTCACTTCTTCCAATTTTTTTTTTTCATAGAAGTACTATTGCATTCAATAGTGCATGCATCAAGCTTATACAATGTGTCATATCTAACACCTCTAGCAATCACCATAGAACCTCTAACCATCTTGCATCTTGCATAAAAAAATACTACCTGCACACTTGTATCTATTAGTTTGCTCACAGATAAAAAATTTCATGCTAATCCAAGGATATGCAAGACACCATTAATCCATTTTATTCTACCATTAGAAAACCTAATTTTAACTTTACCATGGCCAGCAATGTCTAAATCAGAATCATCACCCAAGCACACCTTACCACCATCAAATTCTTCATATTCAGAAAACCAATCTCTATTAAAGGTCATATGAAAAGATGTGCCTAAGTCAATTAACCATGCATCATTACCTACATAGGTTTCCAAAGCTACAATGAATGCATCGCCATCTTCCTTCTTGGATTCAGAATCAAAATCAAATTTCTTCTTTTTCTTCTTCTTTTCTTCTTTGCAGTCCTTAAGAATGTAACAACCCCAATGTTCTTCATAGTGAAATTTCCAATGTTTTCACCTCAAGTGATAAACCATGATGCCAAAGCATAGCAATAAAAAAAATTCTTCCCATAATGTAAATTACATGCATAATTGAAATAACATTAATTCCAAATTATCATTGCATTCCAATGTAGTTTTACAAATCTTCTCAAAAAATAGATATCATATTGAATGAACTCAAGTATATCATTCATGATTACATGATCCCATAAAAATGGTTACAAGATTCATACATAGCTCCTTTGAGCTTTAGAGCATAAGAAATGGATGGTCTAGGATCCACCTTTCAAAACCTTTGGTTCTATCGCTTGCTGAGGAGGGGAAGCATGACTAAAGCACTTTTCCACCAACCACAAACTCATATGTGGTCCCCTACACATCTATCAATGATAGATGACTCTACCCTTCAATGAAGAGCTTGGTTGGGTAGCCCCATATGAAAAACCATAGTGAGCTTAGTGTTGTGTCCTACATGACTAGAATTTATAACCCTACATGCTTGGTAACTAATATGCACTACATGGACAAGGTGAACTGACAGTGGAGCCATAGGCAATCACACTACTTTGGAAAAAGTGTTCTCACTCAGTACTTTGAGTCAAGGTCAATATTCACTTACACCTCTTAAGCTCATTTTGACTTAAGGCCACTATATTCTATGCATAGGTAATCCATCCCATGGATAATCTCTTACCCCACTATTACTCTATCATTCATCCCACATACTCTAGGGTATTTCTACCAACAAGTCTAAGCACTAGTTACTCCTTCAATGTCTATTACTATCCTAGTTATAGCATATAAGCTTATCTTTACATAAACAAGCTATTCTTTACAAAATAAAAACTAGTCTAAAGTATAACTTTGTAATCTAGAGTATAACTACGTAAGCCTCATCATAATCATAGATTAAATATCTGACTCCACTCAGTAAATATCCCATAATAAGTGATACCCATATAAGAGTATAGCTTTACCAATGAATGACCTCAATCAAAGAATTGTCATAACAATAGATGATTCCATTCGAGAGTATAATCTCTTTGACTAAAAGGGTTTAAGATATGAGCCTACTCTTGTCAATATGATAACTTTGTATTTAAGAGTGCATTGCCACTAATCATGCAATAGCTCTAACTCGCTAGGTTTTAATATATTTCACAACCCAGGAGTAACACATTAGTTATCTATTATAATCAAATAACTTAGCTATGAGTAACCCTTAAGCTACCCATGTTTAATCATATCTAGTATGTTAATACTTATGACAAACAAGATCCTCCTATTATGGAGTAATTACAAGCACTTCAAAAAATAGTACAAATAGCTTTTAATTCCTTTTCAAAGCAATACTATTTTCCCCTTAATGCAAGTATTAAAAATAGACTAGTTTAAGCAATCATGAAACAATCTTTCAAAAGCTAAGACAAATAATGGAAGATTATCCTCATGCCTATTTTCTCTTATCCAATTGATTGAATGCAATTCAACTTTTCCAAACAACAACTAGCTTATCTTTGATCTCTCAAGTGATTCCACAAAATACCTTTATCTCTCAAGTTGATAATATACTTCACTCACTATGCTATACTCTCACAAATACTCAAAGTTCACATCAAAATATAGCAAAATATTATAGATGATAAATGCAGAGCAATAGTGTATGAAATGTTGAGCACAATACATCCCATAAGAGAGTTCAACTCCACTATTTATACAATAGAGAAGAGAGTTCTCATCCTACATAAAAGGCATGAGTATTGATAGCAAACTCCATGCATAGCAACTCACTCAACTTAGCTAAACAGTGGTGCACAAATAAGAGTATACTTAGCTAAATAAAGCTAAAGGTCAACCTCACTAGCTGATAGTAGCATGAGACCATTTCAAATCAACACATGATGAAAATGGTGTAATTTGAATTTCCTTCACAATGAAAATATACAACAAATAGGATTCATAAGCTGACACCAAAGCAATCATAAAAATCCTACAAACTTGGCACAATTTTACACTTGTTGAATGAGTCAATATCAAATATGTACCACATAGTTCATGTTGACTTAGTATTACATGAGTCGATTCATTCCATTTATTAGTTTGACCAATTCATCGAACTGATGTACATAATCTTGCATGCATTTATCTTTTGTAGATATTTACCCAATGACAAGGCATCTAATAGTTTACCAAGTCAAAGATATATCAATGCAAAGCATCAACCAAGTCTCTATTCTTATATCAATTTAATGGTTGTGAGTCATATTGTTGTCAACTAGTCTATTATGTGTGGATAACATGTGTATCATTTGGCCTTTAATGACAACCATCATGAATTATATATTCATCCTTTGTTTAAGTTAACAAATTGGCCTTAAATATTTGTTATTGACAATCGACTTCAAAGCATATAATTACTTTCAATACATAACATATATATATATATTGTCACACAAACACACACACACACACATATATGTGTATGTATGTATATGCATATATATATATGTTAGTATATATTCATACATATCATATGTCAAAAAAGCATGTATACATTCGATATACAAATGAATACAACCAAGATAGAAATCACATGGTTATAACAATATATCGATTCCATATATATATATATATGCCTCTATGTAAATGTATATGTATATATACATATATCGATACATTCGTATGGGCATGTCCAGTTTCCATCATATGCATATATTGATACATATATACATATAGATATATGTATATACTTTATACATACAAATATACACATTCAATTCACACACCAAAGCCATACACAATTACTATTGTATTGATAAGCACCTGGGTGTGATATATCTCTACATATACATGTCGTTAGATCCATTTGATAGTTCCATGCGCATAAGAAAATCATGCATAAGTGTGCATAGATACGTCTACCTATGTACCCTCATGTATGTGTTCCTCCATGCTTATGGTCTATCGTCGACATGCATGTGTGTACATATACATATTCCATGTATGTCCTACTCATTGATACATGCATAGTAATAAGGAAAGAACTCACAAGCTCAAGTAGATAAACATCACCCAATAATACATTCAATAGTAAACAAGACCCTACAAGTGTAGACATATTATGCCAAGGATGACTTACCAATTTTTCAAATAAATGAGCAGACTCAACTAATCTCTTGTGAGTGTGTGTATAAGCTCAAATAGGTTACATTACTGGTTACCCAACCAAGATCTTCTCTTGAGTGATACCTCCGCTTCACTTGGAGGAATGAACATATACCTACATCCACTAACATATGCCCAAGGTAGTCAACTATTCAAGAAAATATGCATTACACATAATACATCTCATAGTTAGAATATTAATTCAATAATCATCCATTTCACATATATGCATTTCTTCACATATCATTTAAATGAGATAAAATTTATTCATAATTATTTTTATAACAAAGTGCTAGCACAATTTATTCATCTTTGAAATTCTCATTACATTCACATTTTACCCTACATAGTAATACTAAATATTATTTACACAATTGGGGTGTAACATACTTCCCCCCTTGTGAATCATCGTCCCTGATGATATAAAGCACTTTAACATATAGATAATGTTAAAGAAATTCTTTTACTTACCATTCTCAAAATATGTAAGATTTATAAAACATTCATCCTATGTAGCATCACTCCTTGCAACCTTTTCCTTCCTGGACCTTGCATCGAGTGTCCTTGCCATCGCATAGGAAAAACTTGTATGCCTCACACATACTTACTCTCTCAAACAACTTATGTGTTGTATTCATAATATTTCATATGTACATCCTATGTACAATAATATTTGAATAACACATGACACCTGTACTATAGTGATAAAAAAACATGCTCTCATTGGCCAATGAATTTATCCTTAGTATAATCCAAATAGAAAAGGAATAATGGTGCATTGCACACTACACTATGGGTCCCATCCTTCCCTTTGGTATTTACACCTTTACATAAGTCAAAATATAAGTCCGCCCATCACTTATTTATTTATTTTGACCAAAAATTAATGCTCTTGACCACTTGTTTGTCTTGAGCACAACATTTCTCTTGGACATCTGTTAATTCCAATACTCCTTCATAGTTAAGCTTTGTATTGACAAAGTTTCATTGATCTCTTCAATTTATTACTTCTTTTTGACAAACTATCAAGTCTCAGGTTAACCCTATTTCTTAGCCTATTTCATCCTAATAGAGTTTCCAACCTTCCTTTCCATTCAATGGATTAAACCTCAATGTTAGAAGTTTATAAGTATTCAACAAATCATTTAAGATTTGGTTTACCACTTTTTCCTGTTTGGCTACAAAAGTATATTGCGCATTCATTCAATTGAGTGTCTCATACTATGATCATGGTCTACAAAACCTTATCATTATTTGCTCATTCACAATTGAGACAACCTTCTCAGGAATACTAACGACTACCTCACACAATATATTACTTAGAACTGAAATCGCATAAATCAAGTTTCCAACCAACGTTGGTTACCTTGGTGAGTTTGTCCACCACAACATTATGTCAGTTCCACTGACATAGACAAGTTAAATTGTCTTGTGTTCTACCAATCCCCCTCGAGAATATCAAGAGACTACACATGTCTTGCTAATGATGACATCCTGTCTTCATTTCCTGGCACACTAGACATTATCTTGCCACATTTCATGCAAAATATTACTCCATATTTTTCTAGATTATAGTGGTTCCTCACTTGAAAAATAAATTTGTCATTCCAATGTCCTAACTCTGACATCAATTTCCCCATTTCATCCCTTAATTCTCCAAAATTTTGGGTACATAGGCTCTTTTACATCTCATAATAGTCTATTCTTTGACTAAGTGAAAACCTATTTTGTGGACTTATTCCACATTTAATTCCCAACTAATAATGGTTAGACACTTTGCGGAGATAAATCTCCTTTATCTTAAGACATCCACAACTTAGATTTTTTCCATCCTTGGGTCATTTCCAAAATTGTTAACCAATTTTTAGCTCAATTTATCTTTTCCAATGAGCATTGATACTAATTTTGATTATTAATCCTTGTTCCAACATGTTAGTTCCTAGAAGTTATCAAATTTAATTACATACCTAATTACCAAGCACAAACATTTCTCGTTAGCTTAAGTAATTCACTTAACCACATAGGTGAGTCTCAACCTCAGTATGTACCCTAATCCTAGGATAAGGTCATCAACCAATGACTAGTCTGATTATATAGGTTATTCTAACCCTATATGTTCCAATCAAGACCAAATATACAACCCAACCAAGTAATTTATCCCCAAGCTATAGGTTTCAATGAGTAGTCTAGTACATATCCCAACCTAATAGGTAAAACTTAACCTAAGGTTTCACTCTTTAATAAAATAAAATTCTCATCCCATATAGGTTATCAAAGACCTAGGGTTTCATTCAATTATAAAGTATGATTAGATGATCATTCCAGTAAAGATACTTCATGTGGTTCACATAACATCACATCGTATCTTTCATACCTTTAATTTTGCAATGCTAACCCTTTCATTACCAAGGTTCCTTAGCATAGTAAGCTATAGTTTCAAGTCACTTCACAATGTGGATATATTTCACACTTATGTAGTATTACTACCTATGTGTAGAAATAACATTATTATCTAAATCCCCAATATAAGGTATATAGGAGTTTAGAGACACTTTCCTCTAAATCACGAGTAATCTAGATCTTCCCTTTCCAATCCCATAGGTAATGAACAAGTTATTTTCCTATCCTTTCCCAAGGCATCAATGATAGTGGGAATTTGATCTTTCAATCAAAAAAATATATAAGATATGTTGTGACAATAAGTTGCAATCCTTGAACTTTCCACTATTTTTCTCCAAAAATTCCCAATCTTATCCTTTTGGTCATGATAGACATTACTTAATGGACATCATGACCTATGAAAAATTCAAAATTTCTTCCAAATTGAAAACATATCCATGTTTTTTTTTGGGTGGGGTACTTTATCTAAGTCAATCTACTCTTTTCCTTCCCCCCTTAGTGTTTCCATGACATTTGATCAACTTAAAGTTGAAATCCTAGAAAAAAAAATTTTTATTGAAGTGATTTTTCATTCCCTGTTGTTGGTTTTTTATTGCCTTTTTCTTGCCTCAATGGCATACCTTGAATATACATTTTTCCCAAAGTTATATTCATAGTTAATTTCTATCTCATGGATTCAATAATTGGATCATTAAAAAAAGATCTATTGAATAACTAGCAACCTTACAAGATATGAGGCTCTCTAATATTCCAATTCTCTCTCCAATATCCTTTTTGTGGAGGAATATCCATACTCACAAAGCCTATTTTGTTGATGCACCTTTCAACTTAGAGCATTGCTTCCTTACAAATTCTATTGATTTGGAACATAATGTTACATTGTATTCCATTTCCTTTTGGAACCTCTAAACATATGTTGGTTTTTTTTTGACATGTTGGTGAGTTATACTTATACTCCAACAAATCTATGTACTATCCAACCCTTTGTCATATCAATACGATTTACCTTTTCAGGCTTCTTTCTCACAATCACCTTTCTAAGTGACTTTGTCCCAAACTTGGTACATTGTAACTTTAAACACTCTACTTGGTTGCTTGATTTATTTTTCTCATCTCAATCAAAACTACAAATTGTTCTCATCAATTTTCGTTGGTGGAACCATGTCCACTTCATTGATAACTTTATTTCCTACCACTTTGGTCTCTTCCCTTATTCCTAAGGTACTATCTCCTTTCTTACAAGTTCCTAGCCTTGCACAAAAAATAGATTCAAGTCTAGAGTTCTCCAACCTCTTGGATAGGTCTCCTTTGTTGACTTTCTACTTCGATCCAAAGTATGCCAATAATGGATACTCACGGATTCGTAGTATTCTTACTAAATACAAGAATCCTCAACTCTTTGAAGCTATAGGTTGCTATCAATAAGTGAGATTCTCTAATTCCTCTCTATCCCTCAAAGTCTTATATCTATTTCGTAGGATGAAGGTATATATTGGTTATACTTCCTGATCTTCCTACATAACCCAATTGCATATTCTTCCACAATCCAAGGGGATATAATAATAATTTGTTAGTTTAGGAGTTCCTAACTCCAGGGACAACTCTTAACTAGTCCCAAACTTAAATAAGTTTCTAGGAATCTCATCTTCCTTTTCATTTCTTCATGTTCTTTTCTCTTACCATCTTGGAATAAGAACTTTTCAACCATTATCTTCCAATAAGGTTTATGTAACACTTATGTAATAAGCTCATAGATTCTAGATTTGAACTTGGTAGCTCTGATACCACATGTAATAACCACGGTGTTCTTCATAGTAAAATTTCCAATGTTTTCACCTCAAGTGATAAACCATGATGCCAAAACATAGCAATAAAATAATTTCTTCCCATAGTGTAAATTACATGCATAATTGAAATAATATTAATTCCAAATTATCATTGCATTCCAATGTAGTTTTACAAATCTTCTCAAAACATATATATCATATTGAATGAACTCAAGTATATCATTCATGATTATGTCATCCCATAAAAATGGTTACAAGATTCATGAATAGCTCCTCTGAGCTTCAAAGCATAAGATATAGATTGTCCAAGATCCACCTTTTAAAACCTTTGGTTTGGTCACCTGTTGAGGAGGAGAAGCATCACTAAAGTGCTTTTTTTCCAACCATAGACTCATATGTGGCCGCCTACACATATATCAATGATAGATGGACCTACCCTTTGACGAAGAGCTTGGTTGGGTAACCTCGTATGACAAACCACACTGAGCTTAGTGTTGTGCCCTACATGACTAGAGTTTATAACCCTACACTTGGTAACTAGCATGCACTACATGGACACAGTGAACTGACAGTGGAGCTAGAGGCAATCACACTACTTTGGCCAAAGTGTTCTCACTCACTACTTCAAGTGAAGGTCAATATTCACTTACACCTCTTAAGCTTGTTTTGACTTAAGGCCACTATATTCTATGAATAGGTAATCCCTCCCATGGATAATATCTTACCCCAGGATTACCCTATCATTAATCCCACATACTCTAGGGTATTTCTACCAACAATTCTAAGCACTAGTTACTCCTTCAATGGATATTACTATCCTAGGTATAAAATATGACAAGCTATTCTTTAGAAAAGACAAACTAGTATAAAGTATAACTTTGTAATCTAGAATATAGCTACATAAGCCTCATCATAATCATATATTAAATAACTAACCCCACTCAGTAAATATCCCACAATAAATGATACCCATATAAGAGTATAGCTTTAATGATGAATGACCTCAATCGAAGAATTGTCATAACAATAGATGATTTCATTTAAGAGTATAATATCTTTGACTTAAAGGGTTTAAGCTATGGGACTACTCTTGTTAATATGATAACTTTGTATTTAAGATTGCATTGCCACTAATCATGTAGCAGCTCTAACGCGCTAGGTTTCAATATATTTCACAACCCAGGAGAAGCCCACTAGTTTTCTATTATAATAAAATAAGTTATCTATGAGTAACCCTTAAGCTACCCATGTTTAATCATATCTAGTATGATAATACTTATGACAAACAAGATTCTCCTATTTTGGAGTAATTACAAGCACTTCACAAAATAGTATAAACAACTTCTAATTCCTTTTCAAAGTAATATTGTTTTCCCATAAATGTAAGTATTCACAATAGAATAGTTTAAGCAATCATGAAACAATCTTTCAAAAGCTAAGATAGATAATGGAAAATTATCCTCATGCCTATTTTCACTTATTCAATTGATTCATTGCAATTTAGCTTTTCCAAACAACAACTAGCTTATCCTTGATCTCTCAAGTGATGCCACAAAATACCTCTATCTCTCAAGTTGATATTATACTTCACTCACTTAGATATACTCTCACAAATACTCAAAATTATCACTCAAAATATGGCAGAATATTACAGACAAGAAATGCAGAGCAATAGTGTATGGAATGTTGAGAAAAATGTGACCCAGATGAGAGTTCAACTCCACTATTTATACAATAGAGAAGAGGCTTCTCATCCTACAGAAAAGGCATGAGTATTGACAAAAAACTCCATGCATAGAAACTCACTCAACTTATCTAAAAGGTGATGCACAAAATATAGTATACTTAGCTAAATAAAGCTATGTAGGTCAACCTTACTAGCTGACAACAACATGAGACCATTTCAAATCAGCACATGATGAAAAAGGTGTAATTCAAATGCATTCATAATGAACATCTACATCAAATAGGATTCATAAGGTGGCACCAAAGAAATCATAAACCTCCTATAGAGTTGGCGTGGTTTTACACTTGTTGAATAAGTCAATATCAAATATGTAACATGTAGTTCATGTCGACTTAGTCTTACATGAGTCGATTCATCTCATTTATCAGTTTTACCAATTCATCAACCTATTGTACATTATCTTGCATGCATTTATTTGTTGTAGATATTTACCCAATGACAAGGCATCTAACAGTTTACTAAGTCAAAGATATATCAATGCAAAACATTGACCAAGTCTCTATTCTTATATCAACTTAATAGTTGTGAGTCATATTGTTGTTAACTCATCCATTATGTGTGGACAACATGTGTATCATTTGGCCTTTAATGAAAACCATCATGAATTATATATTCAACCTTTGTTTAAGTTAAAAAGTTGGCCTTAAAGCTTTGTTAATTATAATTGACTTCAAAGCATATAATTACTTTATTTATATATAACATATATCTACATATACATATACATATATATATATATATATATGTATATGCATATGCATATATATGTTAGTATATATTCATATATATCATATTTCAAAAAAGCATGTATACATTCGATATACAAATGAATACAACCAAGATAGCAATCACATAGTTATAACAATATATTGATTGTGTGTGTGTGTGGATATATATATATATGCCTCTATGTACATCTATATGCATGTATACATATATCAATACATTTGTATGGGCATGTTTGTTTTCCATCATATGTGTATATTGATACATATATACATATGGATATATGTATATATACTTTATATATATAAATATATATACACATTTGATTCACACACCAAAGTCATACATAATTACTATTGTATTGATAAGCACCTATGTGTGATATATCTATACATATACATATACATGTTGTTAGATCCATTTGATAGTTCCATGTGCATAAGCAACTCGTTCATAAGTGTGCATAGATACATCTACCTATGTACCTTCATGTACATGGTCCTTCATGTGTATGGTCTATCATCAACATGCATTTGTGTACATATACATATTCCATGTATGTCCTACTCATCGATAAAAGCACAGTAATAAGGAAATAATTCACAAGCTCAAATAGATAAACAACACCCAATAATGCATTCAATAGAAAACAAGACCCTACAAGTGAAGACATATTAGGCTAAGGATGACTTACCAATTCCCAAATCAATGAGTAGACTCAACCAATCTCCTGTGAGTGTGTGCATAAGTTCAAATAGGACGTTACTGGTTACCCGACCACAATCTTCTCCTAAGTGATACATCCCCTCTGCCTGGAGGAATGAAAATATACTTGCATCCACTAACATATGCCCAAGGTAGTCAATTGTGCAACAAAATATGCATTACACATAAAAAATATCATAGTTAGAATATTAGTTCAATAATCATCCATTTCACATATTTGCATTTCTTCACATATCATTTAAATGAGATAACATTTATTCATATTATTTTTGATAACAAAGTGCAAGCACAATTTATTCATCTTTAGAATTCACATTACATTCACATTTCACCCTACATAGTAATAGGAAATAGTAATTACACAACTAGGGTGTAACAATGAACATGTTTAGGCTTATTGCAATTCTAGAAAATAACTTTGGACTTTCCAAGAGACTTAGATCTCCCCTTGGACTTGGATTTGTCACACTTTTCATTCTTCTTGCCTTTATCTTTAGGTCTTCCATGAACATTTAGGGCCCCCTTGGTAGTGATGGATACCTTCCTCCTCATCTCTTTAGAAACAAAAGAACCCACCACATCTCCAGTATTCAAAATTATAGAAGTACTCTCAATAGCCATAACAAGAGAATCCCATGAATCAAGAAAATAACAAAGCAAGATCTGACTTTTCTCCTCCCCATCTATTTTGACACCAACTAATTCCAATTGGGCCACCAACATGTTGAATGCTTCTAGATGATCTGTGATTCATCCACCCTCTTCTATTCTCAAGGAATACAACTTCTTCCTCAAGAAAATCTTGTTCACTAAAGATTTGGCTTGAAACATCTCACCAAGCTTCTTCCATAGTTTTTGTGTAGAGGTCTCTTCATGGAAATTAATTAAAACATATTCTACCAAGCACAATCTGATTAGACCCTTAGATTTACAATCCATAACATCATATTGAGTAGCTTGAGTAGGATATACAGGCCTTGAAACATTCTTATAAAAAACAACCTGTAGATCTCGATCTATCAACAGATCCTCCATCTTTAGCTTCCACATCTCAAAATAATTTCCAAAAAAATTCTCCATCTCTATTCTCCCTAATGAACTTGCCATCTGAAAACTCCTACAACAATATCACAAAGTTTCTTCTGCTCAAGCTCCCACTTAAATCTGGATTAGTCCAAAAAAACAACAACCCACAATTGAAACCAAAGTTGATCAGGCTTTGATATCACTTGTAAGGAAGCTAAGGTAGCAAAACAACTTCCTACACTAATCTTGAGAGAAGAAAAATGCAAAACTTTATAGATATTTAATAGTTACAAAAACTTAAACAAAAATAATATAAATATCATGCATACCATGACATAGTGATTTACATGGGGAAAATCTTTTCGAGAGAAAAACCCTACACTCCAAAAGCTAGCTAATATATCATTCAGACATAACAAAGATTACAATATACTTATAGAGCAACCTTCTCATAGGAGTATCACCACTCAGAGATCAAGAGACAACACAACTGCTATCATAATCTCAAAATAAATTGCTCTACCACAACCATAATACAACACCCTCATAAAATAGAGTTACATTATAGGGAAAGATAGGCCAACAAAATATCCACCATTAGATCTAAAACCTAATAATGGATGGTCCAGATTTACAATATATCATTATTTAATGTATGCCGGTCATTTTAAGAGTTTCAGGTGAAAAAGTTAACACACTCACATTTTTCTCTTTGCTACCATTGTATACACCTATCGGTGTAACTAAGAAATATATATAAATATATATACATCCTATCAACAATAAATAGTATATAATTGCAAGGCTGAGACACATTTTCCCAACAAATTTTACCTCTGATATAGATGCAAATATATGAGTTGTTGTAGGAATACTTGATGTATCAAACTCTGGAATTACACCCTAAAATGCATAATTTTTGCATTAGTTTAATTCAATTATATAATTAAAAATTATTTACATTTACAATTTTAAGTGTTTAATAGATAAAATGTTATAAATTCAAATCAACATACCTGCATTTGACTAGCATACACCTCATTCAACAACTCATTTGTCATCACCGCATCATCTAATGCACCACCCTAATGACCCCCGATACTTCCATGACATCTATACTAACAATGAGAACACACATGGGAGGTGGAACCATTTACACCATCTGCATCACTATCTCTCCCAAAGCATAGATTACAACAATTTGGGCATATATGAGAGCTAGGGGTACTAAAGCTAGATGGTTGAGTCGGTGCATCATCCTATGAGGCAAAAGGTTGGGATATTTGTGTGTCATTCTCTATAATGGTGTCTTTAAGGCTAGCAACTACATGGAAATTTTGCACCTCCATACTCTCCCTAATGGCTACTAGAACCATCATATGACAAATAGGTATTTATGCTAGTGTTCTTCAATGTGCACATTTATCTACCCAACAAGCTCTTGATATATTTTGGGAAGAGCCCCCACCTCTACCTTGAAACACCCTCATATCAAATTAATTGAGAATTTGATGAAGGATAAAATCATAGTATAGTTTTCTTAGAAAATATACATTGGTATCTCATAATTATTACATGGAGGTTGGTCAAAGACCATCCGCCACATATCCCAAAAGTTATTTCTTATCTCCTCATGATTACACTAATGTATTGGAAACCTCTTTGAATTCAAAGGAATAAGTTCAATGGTTCTAGGATTTGTAAAAAGAATCTACATATTCTTTCTTTGCTTATGTCTTTCTTTTTCACATATCATAGGACAATTTTGTTGCATAATATTGACAACATGAATCTCTATAAGTTTTACAGTGGTTTATTTGATTTGTGATAGTGTCAACATTCATCAACATGGATTCTAATGCCAAGGAAAGGCATTGGTGATGCTTGTTTGATATTTAACCCCTCAATTTTGGAGCTAATTCATGAATTGCAACTTTGTTTTGCTCTAGATGCCCTAAAAAATTCTCTTGTATTTTTCCATGGTTTATTGGAAGGGTAGGAGGAGGGCCAGGAATCCTAGGGTTTTCCTCAGATAATTCATTATTTAATTTTTTTTGTGGCTTGCGATTTACATGATCTATTATATAATTCAAATAAAACATGAAAATGATAAAAACAACCCATTTTTTGCTAACATAAACAAAATTTAAATCTAATGGAAAAAAATATCACTTACCTCTTCTCTGATGTGGCATTGTGAAGTAAGGTTGCAAAGGGAAAAACACGTTCGTGTTATGCAAAGATGAGGGAAGGAAAATAGTTGCAAAAAACATAGGCTGCGAGTGAGAAAAATGGATAAGATTTTTCTTTTTATAAAATTATTGAGCAAAACAAATATGCATTTTTCTTTCATAAACATGTGTACGTGTTTTTCTTTCATAAAAATGCATATGTGTTTTTCTTTCATAAAAAATTACACACACTTTGTTTGATAATAATGCATACACGTTCTATTTTTCATAATAATGTGTGCAAATTATTTGTTTAAATAGCATGCCTGTGTTATGGCTCAAATTTTTTGATCCATAACACGAGTGTGTTTTGCTCATTTTTGGGCATTTGGCCACTTTTTTGTGTCCCATCTTGGTGCATTTGCCTATTGATTGACAAAAGTAAAAGAGGATTAACACTTATATCTATATTGAGAATTAGAAATATTGAAGGGCTTCACATAAAATCATAATTCTCTGACAATTATTACACCAAAATGTAAAATAACCCTTACAACATTCTATGTAAGAAAGAATAGGCTAGCCAATATTAATCTCTTTGTAGCATTGAATGTAGCTTTAAAGGCATCTAATATTTGTTAATTCAAATTACTAGTATCAATCTTCTATATTGATCATTAAATTTTATACAAAACTCATTCATATTAATTTATTAAAATATTTATAATTTACAAGTGGATACTCAACACACAAAAAAATATCGTGGTAGAAGATTCATCCTCCTTATGAAGAATATATACATTTGGCTTTGATTTACTTATAGAAAATAGAAAAATAATATTCAATATAAACCTAAAATAAAAACAATTAGATCCATCTATTGATTTGTGTGAAATTTCATTCTAAAAATTGAATTATATTTCAATGCATAGGAACAACAACAATTTCATATGAGAAGCTCCTATAAGTTCATTTCATTATGCTAGTAGGTATCTCACCTATGCCAAATTTATCAATAGCCCCACAGTTCAAGAAGTAGGCTACCATATTATAATTATTCGAGAAGAAAAGGTCATCTTTCTTTTGGGGGATTATGCAAGAGGAAGCATTCAAGAAGACTCGTACCTAATCCTCAATCATTGAAGATATCTTGGTTTCTATAGAAGTACATGTTTTTGGTAAGATTTTTTTCTATAAAATATAATGCAAGAGATATAAAATTGGCCCCATGAAATGCTACAATCATTGGGAAAAAAATATTGTATGACACTAGGCAAAAATATAAAACTTCTGCACTTGACATACACATAAATAATCTTGTTGTGAAAAATTTTGTGTGTATTAGATTTTGTCTATTTATTGTAATTGGTGTGATTGCACTCTTCTTCATCACCTAAATCATATATGCGTGTGTAGTAACCTCTTCAACTTTTTTTTCTAAGGCTACAAAATGTTCGCTTTCATATTCCTTGTCCTCAAAAGAAGTAAAACATATTTTATGAAAAATAATTATGTTGCTTTGATCTTGTGAACTTGTTTGTGAATATAGGTTTTTTGGACAATGACAATTTATTTTCTCTGAGCCCAAAAGGCCCACTCAATCTACTCTAAGACACCATATTGTACATGTTAATTACCATACCTCTCCATAATTTGAGAAAAAAGTCTAGTGAGGAAAATTATAACCTTCACCATATTCTAGAAACACCTCTTTATCAAGGCCTTTTTTGCCAATCTAACTTCTATAAATTCCATTGGTAATATATATAGTGAATTTCTTCTTGATGTACAACATTAATAAATTGAGAAATCAAATCTATGCACATATATGGAGAGAGCATGCATAGAGAGGAATTAAAAGTTTTTAGGCGAGTTTTTAATCATTTGTCATATTATTAGTAGGAACTACTAATCTTAGGAATAAAGTGAGTATAGTTCCTCAAAAGTAATGATTAAATAATCATAATTTGTTGGAGCGTGCTCGAAGATGAAAGGGATTCTTTCTTGCACACTTTACAATCTTATCCCTCAATTTTATTTTATTTTGTGGCTTAAAATTTTGGTTATCTAGTATGATAAAAATGGCTAGCTACAATTATATAACCATCAAATTTAAGGCCCCTACCTATCTACATTAACCTTTTCTATTACAAAAAAAAAAATTCTTGATTTTTTAATATTATTCCTCAAGTAGTTTTTTGTGCATTATAATTTTGATTATATTGTATGATAAAAATGACTAGCTATAATTATATGACCATCAAATTTAAGACCCCTTCCTATCTATATTAAACTTCTCTATTTCAAAAAAATCAATAATCACAATATCTCAAAAATAAATACTAACCACTAGATAATACTTCTCTCAATATCCATAATAACAAGATATCTGTGTATATCCCAAATGTACACACAAACTAAAGATAGGTGTGTGATAGGAATGTAATCAAATGCCTTCAAATATTCATTGCATTAGCATGAAGTGACAATCTTTGACCTTTGGGCAATTCTAATTTTGATATGAATGGTTGTCATTTGTAGGGTCATTCAATGCCTATGCCATACTTGAAACCTTAGATTCAAAGAATTGTGTCTAGAATTGACTATATAGAAGAGGAGAATAAATACTAACCACTAGATAATACTTCTCTCGAATATTTATAATAATAAATATTCATATATATCCCAAATGTACACACAAACTAAAGATAAGTGTGTGATAGGAATGCAAATATGCATTGTCCATTAGATTAGGATGAGGTGACAATCTTTGACCTTTGGGCAAGTCACTCAAGTCACTCTTTCTATATGAATAGTTGCCATTTATAGGGTCATACAAAGCCTATGCCATACTTGAAACCTTAGGTTCAAAAGATTGCGTCTGGAATTGACTATGTAGAAGAGAAGAGTATAAGAAAATGTTTCATTGAAAATATTTGATTCTTCTATTAAAATATAAAATTTAGTTTGGTGTTATCGACCATGTTGGTCGACTTCGAATGCAATGGACGGGCCTGCCAACGATCAGTCCCCACTCACACAAAGTTAATTGTCGTAAACGACAGCACGTCATCATCACACACGCTCGTCAGTTTGAACGTTGATTTCTATATATCGAGCATTGGCATTTTAGTTGATGCACTCATTCTACAGCAGAGAAAAGAAGTTGGACTCAAAAATGTCTGAAGAAATAAGAGAGGTCCCTTTGCACGCAGTGGTCGTGCCATTTCCCGCTCAAGGCCATATCAATCCGCTCATGAATTTTGCAGAGCTGCTGGAAATGCGGGGAGTCTTCATAACCTTTGTCACCACCACATGGATCGACCAACGCCTTCTGAAAGCAGCTTCCAATGATTTAGCGGCACGTAACCACAAGGCCAAAGAGAAGGGCTCGAATTTTCGCTTTCTCTCTATTTCAGACGGCTTACCGCCAGAACATGGCCGAACTGCCCAGCTTGGTGAGTTTTTCCTTGCTCTGGAATGTTTGGGCCCTGCTTTGGAAAGTGTGTTAAGTGAGGCAGATAAGTCTGTACCGCCAATCACCTGCATTGTTTCCGATAGCTTTTTGTCCTGCACGGCAGAGGTAGCTAAAAATCTTGGGGTGCCCAGAGTTGTCTTCTGGACTTCTTGTACTGCACTAGCCATTATGCAGGCAAACGCTGACTTACTTCTTTCTGAGGGTCATATTCCTGTCACAGGTATTCTCCTAAAATTTTTGATTTTGTTTCTAGTACAAGATGTGACTAAGGTATTCTAACATTTCATGGATTAGTTGGTATGATTTTTTCACAGTTCATGAAGTAAATTAGTGCAAGGTTTTGGATTCAACTATGTATGTTTTTAGATCAACGTTTCGGATCACACAGTGATCCATCAGCTGAGTGTGATCCGAAACACCGATATAAAAACATCCACAGTTGAATCCAAAAGCTTGCTCTAATTTATTCCACTTTGATGTCCCATGCTTGTACAATAAACTATAGAGCTTCCAAGTTTTCCATATTTTTCATGGTTTTTCTATGTTGCTCTGTTTTTTCATGTTTTGGATTCAACTGTGTATGTTTTTAGATCGACATTTCGGATCACACTCAGTGATCCATCAATATTTTCCTCTTCCTCATGATGGATCACTGAGTGTGATCCAGAACGTCGATCTAAAAACATATACAGTTGAATCCAAAAGCTTGCTCTAATTTATTCCACTTTGATGCCCCATGGGACATGCTTGTACAATACACTATAGAGCTTCCAAGTTTTTCATGTTTTTCATGTTTTTTCTATGTTGTTCTGTTTCTCCATGTTTTGGATTTAACTGTGTATGTTTTTAGATCGACGTTTTGGATAACACTGAATGATCCATCAATGTTTTCCTCTTCCTCATGATGGATCACTGAGTATGATCCGAAATGTCGATCTAAAAACATATACAGTTGAATCCAAAAGCTTGCTCTAATTTATTCCACTTTAATGTCCCATGCTTACAATACACTATAGAGCTTCCAAGTTTTCCATGTTTTTCATGCTTTTTCTATGTTGCTCTGTTTAATTGTAACATAACAAGTCACCTTGAAGGCAAAGTTTGAACTGAACTTCGCAGAGTTTGTCCAAGGCGTTCTCATAACAGAAAAAAAAACACCATTATGAAAATTTGACAAAGAAAGTAATTATTAAGCCGATGACAGGCCTAATTTCTCTGCATTCCCAAGAGGTGTATGCAAGTCTTGATCACACTTTTCTTCTTCTTCTTTAATATATATCCATATACATCCAAATCAAAAGGGGGAGGAGACCCAATTCTGTTGTATCTGGAGGACTCGGATCTTTTAAACCCCACATCAGCAGATAAAAGATCAGCATGTGGGTATAGTTTATCTTGATCTGGGGCAGCCTTCCTGGTTTAAAAAAAGTCTCTTCACAGCCTCTGCAGTGAGCTATACCATTATCCTTCACAACCGAATCTTCCATCATGGGTTTTCTTCATGAATCTCTTGTGAAGGAATCTGATTAAATGGATCCCTCCGGTCAGGCTGGGTTTGTACTAGGCAGAGCTCTGTCATTGAAAGAGTCCATGAAGGACAAGGGATTCATGAAGAAAACCCATGGTTGAAGATTCAGTTGTGAAGGATAATAGTATAGCCCACTGCAGGGGGCTGTGAAAAGACTCTTTTCAACCAGGAGGGCTGCCCCAGATCAAGATAAACTATACCCACATGCTGATTTTTTATCTCCTGATGTGGGGTTTAAAAGATTTGAGTCCCTCAGATACAGAAGAATTGGGTCTCCTCCCCCTTTTGATTTGGGTGTAGATGGATCCATTTTAAAGAGAAGAAAAGTGTGATCAAAATTTGCAAACGCCTCTTGGGAACGCAGAGAATTAGGCCTGTCATTGGCTAATAATTACGCTCTTTGTTAAATTTTCATGAAGGTGTTTTTGTTTCTGCCATGAGAAGGCCTTGGACAAACTCTAGGAAGTTAAATTCAAACTTTGTCTTCAAGGTGGTTTGTTCTGTTCTATGTTGCTCTGTTATGTCCTTTCGATTCTAATTTTGCTTGTTTCAATCTCTGTGATATCTTGCTTTGAGCTTTTTGAGTTGGTTTTGTTTCCCATCGAGTCTTTGAAATACAATTCTAATATGATGAGCCTGGTTATTGCAGAGGAGGACTTGAAATCTGAAGAGAAACTCATCACATGCCTTCCAGGAAAACTTCCACCTATGAAGCCAACAGACATCGTTTCCTTCTACCGCGAAAAACACGTCTCTGAAAGCATTTATAGTTGCTTTCTCTACGAGTCTCGCATCCACAACATAGCAGACTACGTGCTAGTCAACACTTTCGAGGAGTTGGAAGGAGGTAAAGAAGCACAAATGGGACTCAGCGTTAATGGGTGCCCCGCTTTGGCAATAGGTCCTGTGTCTCTTCCAAATTTCTTACAAGGTAGGAATTCTATGTTCAGCATGTGGGAAGAGGATAAAACCTGCCTCCAATGGCTAGACGCTCAACCGCGGGCATCTGTGTTATATGTTTCCTTCGGTAGCATTGCTGTAAAATCTGAAAGGCAATTGCATGAACTGGCTTTTGGACTAGAGGCTTGTGGGTACCCGTTTCTGTGGGTCCTCAGATCAGATATAGCAGAAGGTAAGCCTATGGAATTACCTGAGGGCTTCAAGGATCGAACCAAAGATCGAGCCCTGATTGTTCGTTGGACGGAGCAATTGAAGGTAAGGCGTTTTAATTTGCTATTATTTTCTGTAGGCAAGAAAACAATTCCCTAGACTAAATCAAACTTTATTTTCTATAAATATTAGATAAAGTTATTTGATCTCACGATTTAAAGGACTAAATTTCGAATAATATAGGCTGCATTCTTGTCTGACATTGTTATGTCGTATGGGACTAAAATTCCATGATAATGTGCAAGTAGTCGTAACAAATGTGTAAAAATACGTCCAAATCAACGATAAAACAGAACAATAATAACAAACATGGCAAAACTGAATATAAAACAAATTTATTTCATTGAAGTAAATAAATTTGTTGATCGAATTTGTATTACGGATTTTACATTTTTTTTATATTTCTTTTAAAAATCTAAAATGTTCTTGCTTGTGGAATACTCTAGAGAAATCTTTGATTGTTCTACACAATCTTACTTTTCCTTAACACCTCTCTTAAGATTAGCTAGGATAATACAATAAAAATATAAAGGACAAGAGAATATTACACGACATTTTGATTATCACAATACAAAGTAGTAGCTAAACATTTTGGAAATTCAAGTTCAAATACAAGATTTTAAATTCAAATTGCTTCATTTCTTGCTTCCTTTGTTACTCGATATTCTACTACACATAAAAACAATGATTTAGTTTTTTTTTTGCAATTTTGTGTAATAGAGCCTAATCCAAGTAGGAAAACATTACCACCAATATATTTTCTATCATATATATCACCATCCCAATCTGAATTTGTAAAATCCAATAAGAAAATTGACTTACTTGACCATAGTGAATGCCATAGTGTATTGTTTCATGAACATATCACAAAATTCTTTTTTGTAGCCTACCAATGACTTTCTTTAGGTTTCTACATAAATCTAGATAATAGATTGAATTTAAAACAAATGTCTAGTCTAGAACAAAGATAAACCAAGCTACGCACAAGTTGTCTATATGAAGTTCTATCTACTCTCTTGGAAGTACATTCTTTAAGAATCTTGACTCTAAATTGAAAGGGAGTAAAAGTTGATTTGCATTCAATTATGTTAAATTTTTTGAAAAGAGTCAAATAATATTTTGATTGTGAGATAAGTAATCCATCATGTACCCTACAAACTTGTAAACCAAAGAAATAGTCTAGTTCACCCAAATGACTCATACAAAATTCTCTTTTAAAACCTGATTTTAAATAATTGATTAACCTAATATTTGGTCTAACAATGAGTAAATCATATACATAAATTGCAACAAAAATAATCTCTTCTTAGGCTTTCTTCACATAAATATTTGAGTTAGATTTATAGTTTCTATATCTATGAAGGTGAAAGAACTTGTCAATCTTTTCATTTCATGCTCTTGGTGCTTGTTTTAGACCATAAATGACTTCTTTAATGTGCAAACAAGGTTAGGATGTTTTTATCTACAAAGCCTTGTGGTTTATATATATATATATATATATATATATCCACTGCCAACAATTCACTGACAGAAAATTCACCGCCAACAATTCACCACGGGAAAATTCACCTCAAGTAAAATTAACCACTAGCAATTCACCTCCACAGAAAATTAACCACATTAACATTTAATGTGGTTAATTTTATGTGGCGGTGAATTGCTGGTGGTTAATTTTACTTGAGGTGAATTTGTCATGGAGGTGAATTTTCCCGTGGTGAATTGTTGGCGGTGAATTTTCCTAGAGCCATATATATATATATATGGAGGTATTTTTTAACATCCATTTGATGAATATGCTACCCAAGACTACTAGCTAAAGAGAGAATAATTCTGGCTATATTTATTTTGATGAAAAGAGAAATATTTCTTTATAATCAACACATTCTTTTTTATTAAATCCTTTAGCAACCATTCTAGCTTTTAATTTTTCCATATCTCCATGTTATTTTTATTTTATTTTACAAACCCATTTGCAACTAATAACACTCTTACCTTTGGGGAGGGGCACAAGTTTCCAAGTTTTATTCTTTATTCATGAATCAAATTCATCTTTTATGGATTTCTACCATTATTCCTTTTAGCTTGCTCATATTGGGTTGGATTATTTATTTGTAAATAATTGGTCATGAGAGCACTATCATTCCTTGAATTTTTTAGTCCTTCCCTATATATCTCTTCAACACTCTATGTCTAATGTCTAGCTAAAACTTCTTCATCATCATCACTGTCTATAGAAAAGAGTTTGTCACAAGTATTAGTTGTTTCATTTTCAATAGTATTATCTTCATTGGTTGTAGTGTACTCATCAACCTCATCAATAGAGCCTATATTTCTTTATAAAATATCTTAAAAATAGAAATTATTTGTTGTTGTAGAGTGAGAAGTACTTGTAAGTTGTGAATGTTCACCAAAGTTTACATCTCTACTAATAAACATCATTTTCTTATGAAATCATAAACTTTAATGCCTTTGATTCTTCAAAATAGCCTATAAAAAAAACTTATAACTCTTTGGTTCTAAATTTTTCCTATTTTCATCTATGATACGTGCCTAAGTAATATAACAAAATAATTTAAAATATCTTTAATGAGAGTCTTTCTTCCACTCCCTACTTCTTTAGGTTTAAAAATTTTGATGGCTTTGGTGGGGATTGTATTCACAATATGTGCAACACAAGAAATAGCCAAACCTCAAATTTTATTTTGTAAACTTTTAAAGTGCAACATATACCAAGTCATTTCCAAAAGAGTTCTACTCATTTGTTCAAACACCCCATTTTGTTAAGGGGCATATGAAACTATTCTTTGATGTTTAATACCATAATTTTCACAAAATGATTCAAATGCATAATTACAATATTCACCCCATTGTTTTTGATAGATTAAGTAGGGAAGGGGCTTGAACCCAATTATAAAAAACTTAACCATAATAGAACAGAGAAAACAATAACAACAAAAAAATTAACCACCTAGCCAAGCCCAAACCTACAAACAACTAAGAAATAAAATTATAGAAATAATGCATAAAACATAAAAACAAACTAATAGAGATAGTTCCAATATTTTTCAAGGAGTCCATAGACTCCTCCTAGCAAGTAACCTCTAGAGATCACATAGTCTTTTTTTTGTTTCTTGATAGTTTCATGTTGATCATTTTCATTATTCTATTTCTTCTTCTTCTTTTTCTTCTTCTTCTTCTTCTTCTTCTTCTTCTTCTTCTTGATCCTTGATTAGGTAGTTATCATACCAATCACATATTTGATCCTTAATTAGGTAGTTACGAGGGACAAGCTCACAAAAGGATTTCTCTATTTTCAACACTCTATTATTGTATAGATTCAAGGTGTTGTCTATGCTATCTAATTTTTTCCCCAACTTTTATATTCCTCCTTCTCTTGCTTGTTCCTTTCAATGGAACCAACTTCGTTTCTAATATCTTCAATTTGAGCATAGGAGTCCAAAGGATCCTCTTGTTCTATTTTCTCAACCTCCTCTTGTTATTATTTTTGTTGACTCCTCTTATTATCCTTTGATTCCTTTCTTCTATCTACTCAACCTCCTCTTGCTTTTAACCCCCATTGTTTTTCTTAAGCATTTAATTATTTTTTCAATTTGGTTTTCAATTAATTTCTTAAATGTTTGAAAAACCTCAAACACTTCACTTTTCCTTTCAAGAAAATAAACCCATACTCATGTACTGTAATAATAAATAAAACTAATAATATATATCTACCACTTGAAAGTAAAGGATATAACTTGATTGACATAAATCACTATGAATGAGTTGTAGTGGATGATTGGATCTCCATGATTTTCTTGAATCAAAAGAGTCTCAATGGTATTTACTTAACACACTTCCTTCACATACACTTTGAGAAGTTGAAATCTTTATTAATCCTCTAACCATATTCATTTTAGACATGCCTTGTAATTTTCTATAATTTGTATGTCCAAATATAGTATTCCAAAGTTTTGACATATAATCACACTGGCAATAAAAAGCATTGGGAGATTGTGTATTCATTATCAACAAAGACAAAAATAAATAAATTATGACCAACTCTACCTATAAAAATTACATTGCATAGGTCTTTTCTATCTCTAACAATGGCTTGATCGGTAATAACACCAAACTCATAGCTAGCTTGAGAAAATTTATATATAAAAATAAGATTAACCCCTAATCCTTCAACCAGTAAAATATTATTAAAGTTTCATTTGTTACAGGGTAAACCCACAATAGTGGGTCCCAAACTTGGGACATTATATTTATCAATTTGGATGGAGGTGAAAAATAAAAATAGGTACTTACCTTCATTTGAAGATATTTATTTGAACGAAGGTAACTTTGTTTGAAGGTGAGTCAAAAAGTGTCTTTGTTCAAAGGTGTAAAATGTTAAAAATAAATTGAATGAAGATAATTTTCAAAAATGGAAATTACTTTCATTCAAAGTTATTTTATGTTTTAAACCTTCAAATAAAGGTAACCTTCCTATTGATTTTATGGGAACTATCATAAGAGGAATAGAAAGGGACCTTCAAACGAAGGTCTTATTTTCCTTTTTTTGGAAATTATTTTTATTTGAGTAGGAATAACATACCTTTGAATGAAGGTAGTGAAACATAGAAAAATGGGGTAAGGTTCACTACACATAGGGTTTTATACTAAATTTGGAATATTTCACCAAACTTACTATAAATAGAAAGGGAAAAATGAGTGTAATGAACATGAGTAAAAGCATAAAGTTGTGTCACACTTTATAAAGGAAACGACCAACATTGATCCAACTCTTAAACTTGAATAACTAAAAAGTGACATATATGTTTTGAATTTTGAAATAATGCAAACTAGTAAAATATGTATTTTTTAGTATATTTCATGTTTGTATTTTTTTAAAAATAAAAAATTATTTTAAACTAGTTTTTAATAAATTAACACTATAATTTAGATAAAATGCTAAAAAATGAAGTTGCATGAGACGCCAAACTTTTTCTAGTAATTTTTTTTTTCTTTCATTTTTTTGTGTATTTATAACTTGAAACTTTAGTGCATGGATATATTTTTTTCCTATTTTGATAAATATATATTTTTAAATAAATATTAAAATGTGCATGAATCAAAAAATAGTTGTTTTCATTGGACGTCAACTTTCATATTAAATATTTATCTAAAATGAAAAAAAAAATTATACCATCTTGAAATAGATTCTTTTATCTAGTGCATCACATTTTTTAAAAAAAATTAATAAGTTTTAGTATTTTTCCTTGGCATTTTAATCAACCTAATATTTTGTGCTGATAATCTACTTTTAGTAAAAAATAAAAAATAAAATAAAAATAATAATTAAACTATTAAAATAAATATATTTTTGAAAACTACACTTATGGATCTACAAAAGGGTATTTTTATATTTAAAAAAAATGTTATTTACATTAGTAGGAGTTATTGAAACTTCAAGTTTTTCAAATAATTCTTTTTTCTGGTAAATTGGACTCAAAGTGGTGCTCCATATATTTTTAGCCACCAATTTTAGTTGAAAAAGTTGTGGAAGTATCTAACTTAGCTAAAATGAATCTTACTTGATCATATGTTTGACCAAAATTAATTTTTAGTTAGAAATACTTAAATTCAGTTGTGCTTATAAGTTGGCTGGAAGTGTGACACAACTTTGTGCTTTTACCCACCTACCTATTCTTCTATTTCATTCAGGAAATGGGATCCCCCAAGTCAAAATCAACTTTCATCCCTTAGGTGAGTGAATTTTATGAAGGATCTAGCAATTTCCCTTTTTTTGTGTTAGGATAGGGGTATGAGTCAAACAACACTTTTGGGAGACACTAAAAATAGTAAATCAACTCAAAACTGAAATGTAAGACCGAACCTGAGTAGATTAACCATAGGGCTAATAGATGCAATTTATTTCATACAAATCGGATTAGTGGAGGACACTTAAAATTGATCTCAAAAACTATCACAAAGTGTCATGTTCTGTGTCCTGACAAAAATGACCAAACATGGGTTTTGAGAGAACGATTAAAAATACCAAATAAACTCATTTAAGACATGTAAAAAGTGGGTTTTGTAGATGAAACATAATACTATCAAAATCAATAAAGCTTCTGGTAGATCTGAGAAGGGAAAATCTTATGTACCTCTTCAAAAACACTATTTTTAGAAGTTATCCTAGGACTCATTCATCCTATGGAAAATGGGTCTTGTGTAGGGATTTTTCAAAATGGTTTATGGGTCCTTTGCTCTTATGTCTTCATTCTCATATTCCAAAATCTCATGATCGGAAAGCCAAAAATAAAATTTGTAGGTTAGTTTCCATGAAATTGAAATAAAGGTGACAACTTTGACAATTTTGCAACTTTTGAGATCTTCAACTTTTCTTCAACTTGCAAATCTGCAACATATAAAGAGAGGGGAAAAATGTTTGTTTTTGGTGAATGGAGGTTTTCCTTAGTCAAACCCCATTTTGGTAATTAAACTTTGAAATGAAACAATGAAACATGAAGGAATGATGAATGAACAAAGTAATGTCACAACTCACCAAACCCTTGTATGAACCTTGATGATGGAGGTCTGCAACTTGCATGAAATGGATTCAATGGATGTGGATCTTGACTTTGAACCTTTTCTTGAAATGATACTTTGAATGCTTGATTGAATCATGAAATCTACATCAACATATTAGCTCCAAAAACATGCATGACTCCACATAAATTTGACATAATACTTGGATCTTGAATGTTACAACAAATGATGAAGAAATCTACCCTTGAATGCTCTTGACAATAATCTTGATCGTAAAATTTTCTCTAGGATTTGAACACTTGAAAATATAGGATGCTCTCTTGAAATTCTAGGTGAAACATAGTGAAATAACCTTATATTTATACATATCTTAACACCAATTCCCAAAATTCAAATATCACAAGCCGACATTGAATTGTAGATTTGAAATCATTAAAATACTACCAAAATCGTATTTTAAAGGGGGGTCCTAGGTCTAAGTGAGGACCCATTCATCATCCTAGGTCACTTACTTAGGACACACATTGCTTAGTGTTAAACATTATGTTAAATTAGGGTCCTAGATCTAAGTGAGGACCCATTTTCCCTAAGGAAAATGGGTCCTAGGTGATGTAGGAGCATCCTTGGTTCTTGGAAATCTTGCATCGACCAAAAATATTTTCTTTCAGTTTTGTTCTTGCTCAGTTCATGTTGGTGGATTCGTCATCTTTGCTCACTAGACCTTGTGGATATTGGAATACATCGTCTACATGTTCATTTTCCTTGTTCCAGGATTTGGGCATGATTGGATCTTTTTCTGGCAAGTTATTGCTTCCAGAATTCTTGGCAGTTTCTTGAGCTAGCACCAGAATAATTTCAAACTTTTTGGCTAGTTCAATCGTTGTGGACCATCCTCGTAACTTGCAAATCTTAATGGTGTGATTTTAAATATTCCTTGGAGTGTCCCCGACCTTCATTATAGGTCTACACTTCATCTTACGCACCTGTTGAAGAGTAATTCAAATTTGAGGCCTACCTATTCATGCACACGTTACATTTTCTTCCCTTGGAGAATGTGATAATCTTTGGCCAACATAGATGTTTCTAGAGTTGCAAATATGCTATAAAGCTTGTAATCAATCATTTGAATACTAGCAATCTAGTAGAGTTCAATCAAAAGGATAATATTGATTCAATTGTAATTTTTAGCTCACATTTAGGAGCATATTAGAATGTTGTATATCTTATTAGGCCTGTGAGCCAAATCTGTAAGCTCAGATGTTTTCAACCGAATGTAACTGAGATAATTGTTAATGAGCATATCTAAATCTACATTTACCTCCATATTTTGTGTTTCTTTCATTGTGTTACTCTTGTTGTACGGTTCAAACTATTCTCTTTGAGGACCCTCCTACCATGGCTATGCCAGATTAGTATCAGAGCGAGATTTGTTCCTTGTGAGATCGTCAGAGTTTGCAAAGTCCTGTTGGAGATTTGTTATGGGGTGGCAGACTGAGGATTTTTCCTATAGCTACAGAGGACTTTTGTAAAGATGGCTAGAAGAAGAAATGTTAGAGGAAATGGGGTGCATGGAAATGCAAACCCTGATTTAATGGAGATTTTGAGAGGAATTGCTACTAGATTAGATGTAGTTGAAACGACCCAGAGAAGAGGTCAACCAGTTGATGATGTGAGTGATGAAGAAGTAGAAGTACAGGAAGAAAGAGGTGAGCAACCTATCTTAGATCAAGGAGAAGAGAGGTTCATAAGAGCCCTAACAAAGGTGAATACAAGACCACATTTCAATCCACCAGATTATAATGGTAAGTTGGATTTAGATGTATTGTTAGATTGGATCATAGAGATGGAAAAGTATTTTGAATTTTAAGGTACCTTTGAAGATAAGAAGGTGAAGTTTTCTTATACAAAGTTGAGAGGACATGCATCCCTTTGGTGGGAACATTTGCAGACAGATAGGAAAAGAAGAGGAAAAGAAAAGATAAAGTCATGGGATCATATGGTGAATAAGTTGAAGTCAAAGTTTATGCTTGTAGATTATCAGATTAGTTTGTTCAAAAAGTTGTAGAACTTGAAGTAGAAAGAATCTAGTGTGACAAAGTATATTGAGGAATTCTATAAGTTGAATATCAAATCTAGACATTCAAAGGATGAGATTGAGCAACTAGCTAGATATGTGAATGGTTTGAGGTCATCTATACAGGATGAAATCAGTTTGATCAGGTTGGAGAGTGTGGAAGAGGCATATCAATGTGCCCTAAAAGTAGAAGAGAAGTTGAATAAGAGACATGAGCAGAGTCAGAGAGGAAGAGGTGGAAGATTTCAGAGAGGAAGAACTTTTACTAGAGGAGGAAGAGGATCTTTTCTAGATCAGAATAAGGATAAGGAGATTAGTAAGAATGACAATTCATACCAGAGAGGTGATGGAAACTCTTACAAAAGAGGAGGTTATGGTGGTTACTGAAATGAAGGTTATAGAAGAGATGATAGAGGACAGGAGAAAAGGATGTTCAAAGGAACTTGTTATAAATGTGGTGGAGAAGGACACAAAGCATTTGAATGTAATCAGGGAGAGACAAGCAAAAAGATAGAGAGCAATAGAAGAATAGCCTTTGTTGAGGAGAATCATGTTGGATCATCTAATAAACCCGAGGATGGAGAAGTATTGGTGAATAGGAGAGAACTATGTCAAAGAAAATTGGAGAAAGAACCATTGCAGAGAAAGAATTTGTTCTAGACAAGATGCAAGGTGAATGGTAAATGTTGCAAAGTGATTGTTGATAGTGGAAGTTATGAGAACCTGGTTTCTGAACAGATGGTGACTAAACTGAATTTGGTAATGTTGAAACACCTGAGGCCCTATCATATTGCTTGGATTCAGGATGAGCATAAGATACTGGTAAGTAAACAATGTTTGGTAAAATTAAAGATAGGAAATTACCATTATGAAGTTTTGTGTGATATCATGCCTATGGATATATGTCATATTTTGTTGGGAAGGCCTTGGCAGTATGATAGATAGGCTATTCATGATGGAAAGAAGAATATATACACTATTGTTGCTAATGGGATGAAACAAATCTTGTTGCCATTGGAAGATGTTCCTACAGTGGAGGTTTATATGAATGCTAGGGTTTTTCTGGTCGATGGAAGGAGATTCCTTGATGGATTGACACATGAGAATGTGTGTTATGCCTTGGTTCCTAAGAAGGCTAAAGACTTGAAACTTGTGGAAGAACACCTGAAAGAGATAAAGGGGATGTTGACAGAATATGAGGAGATTATTTCAGATAATGTACCTAATGGATTGCCACCTGTAAGAAGTATTAGTCATTATACATGGATCTAATTCCTAGAGCTAGTTTTCCTAATAAAGTAGCACACTAGATGACATTGGCAGAGAATGAAGAGTTGAATAGACAAGTGCGAGAATTGTTGAAGAAGGGTTTGATTAGAGAAAGTTTAAGTCCATGTGCAGTACCTGATATGCTTGCATCTAAGAAGGATGGAGAATGGAGAATGTGTATAGATTCGAGAGTTATAAACAAGATCATGGTGAAATATAGATTTCCTTTGCCCCGGATGGATGGCATTATGGATTGTTTGAGTGGAGCCAAGTACTTTACAAAGATAGACTTGAAGAGTGGATATCATTATAACAGAATCAGAGAAGGAGATGAGTGGAAAACAACATTCAAGACAAATGAAGGGTTGTATGAGTGGTTGGTGATCTTTTGGATTGACAAATGCACCAAGTACTTTCATGAGGCTGATCATTCTTGGGTAAGTTTGTGATTTTTTAATGACATCTTGATTTTCAATAAGAGTAGAGAAGAACATTTGTTGCATAAACAACATTCAAGACAAATGAAGGGTTGTATGAGTGGTTGGTGATGCCTTTTGGATTGACAAATGCACCAAGTACTTTCATGAGGCTGATGAACGAGGTATTGAAGAAATTCTTGGGTAAGTTTGTGATTTTTTATTTGGATGACATCTTGATTTTCAATAAGAGTAGAGAAGAACATTTGTTGCATATCAGACAAGTCTTGCAAAGGTTGAAAGAAGAGTAGTTGCTGATAAACATTAAGAAGTCTAGTTTCATGAAGGAGGAATTGGTATATCTAGGATTTGTGATATCTGTGGATGGATTGAAGATGGATCCTAAGAAGGTAAGAGCAATTGTTGAGTGGCCTACACCAGATAGCCTTGGAGAGGTAAGATCATTTCATGGATTGGCTAGTTTCTCCAGGAAGTTCATTAGAAATTTCATTTCTATTTGCAGTCCTATGATAAAAATAATGAGAGGAGATAGGAAGGATTTTAGATGGACATTTGGAGCAAATCAAAGTTTTGAATTGTTGAAGTAGAAGGTCACTGAGAAGCCTGTGTTGGCTTTATCGGATTTCAATAAGGTATTTCAAGTAGACTATGATGCAAGTGAAAATGCAATTGGAGCAGTACTAAGTCAAGAGAGAAGACCTGTAGCTTATTTCAGTGAGAAGTTGAATGATGCTAGGAGGAGATATTCAATGTATGATTAGGAATTTTATGCCATAGTTCAAGCCTTGAAGAAATGGAGACATTACTTGTTGCCTAAGGAGTTTGTGTTGTATACAGATCATCAAGCATTGCAATATTTGAACAGTTAGGGTAAGTTAAATCAGAGACATATAAGATGGGTAGAATTCTTGCAGAGTTATACTTTTGTTTTGAAGCATAGGAGTGGGAAGTCAAATAGAGTTGTTAATGCTTTGAGCAGGAGAATAAATTTACTAACAAAGATGAGAGTGGAGGTATTAGGCTCTGATGAGTTGAAGAACTTGTATGAAGCAGACCAAGATTTTGTAGAACCTTGGAGAGCTTGTAAAGAACTTGTCTTAGAGGATATAAGCCAATGGTTAGATTATTTCATTCAGGAGGATATGTTTTTTAGAGGAAATCAATTGTGTATACCCTGGAGTTCAATGAGGGATAACTTGGTGAAGGAGAAGCATAGTGGAGGAATTCTAGGACACTTTGGAGTTGATAAGACAACAGCATTGGTAAGTGAGAGTTACTTTTGGCCACATATTCATAAGGATGTTAGGAGATTTGTGCAGAGTTGTAGAGTTTTTCACATCACAAAAGGGAGTAGTCAGAATGTTGGATTGTATAAGCCTTTGATAGTTTTAGAGAGACCTTGGGAGGATATAAGCATGGATTATATACTTGGTTTTTCGAAGGCACAAAAAGGTAATGATTTTGTATTTGTGGTGGTTGATCGATTTTCTAAGATGGCACATTTCATACCTTGTAAGAAGACAACAAATGTAGTACATGTAGCAGATTTGTTTTTCAAAGAGGTGGTCAGATTGCATGGGTTACCTAGAAGTATGTTTCAGACAGAGATGTAAAGTTTTTTGGTTACTTTTGGAGAACACTTTGGAAGAAGTTGAAGACAAATTTGAAGTTCAGTTCTACTTTTCACCCACAGACAAATGGACAAACAAAGGTAGTAAACATGAGTTTAGGGAATTTGCTGAGATGCTTGGTTGGAGAGAAGAATGGAAGTTGGGATTTAGTCCTTGCACAAGTAGAGTTCGCTTACAATAATTCAGTGAACATGAGTATAGGAAAGACACAATTTGAGATTGTTACTGGAATTCATCGTAGAGGTATATCAGAGTTGAGAGACATCAATATGGAAGATAAGAGGAGTGTAGAAGTAGAAGAATTTGTAGAACATATGAAGAAGTTGCATATTCAAGTGAAACAACAATTGGAAGACATGAACCAAAAGTATAAGGATAAGGCAAATGAAAAGAGGAGACAAGGAATTTGAAGTTGTAGATGAAGTGATGGTATATTTGAGGAAGGAGAGATTTCTAGTTAGAAAATACAACAAGCTAAAGATGAGGAAGTTAGGACCTTGTAATATCTTGAAGAAATTTGATTCTGGAAGTGCATATGAAGTAGAGTTACCAGAAGGTATGGGTATATCACCTATATTCAACATTGTAGATCTATATCAGTACCATGAAACAAAGTTCAGTGTAGGCAGTGAAACCAAATTGGAGAATCAGTTTCCTAAACAACACTCAGATGAGATTGAAGAGATTTTGGATGTCAGAGATGGGAGGAAGACTCGTGGAAAACAGTACAAGGAATATCTTGTGAAATAGAAAGGTAGACCAGTTGAGGATTCTTCTTGGATTTCTCAGGATGAGGTAGACCATCTTGGTTTTCCTTTAGCCCCTATAAAGTGAGGGATTCAATTTTCAATAACTCCAAACGTCTGATGCATGAGCATCCTTGGTTCTTGGCAATCTTGCATCAACCAAAAATATTTTCTTTCAGTTTTGTTCTTGCTCAATTCATGTTGGTGGATTTGTCATCTTTGCTCACTAAACCTTGTGGATCTTGGAGTACATTGTCTACATGTTCATTTTCCTTGTTCCAAGATTTGGGCATGATTGGATCTTTTTTTTGGCAAGTTATCGCTTCCAAAATTCTTGGCAGTTTCTTGAACCGACATCAAAATAATTTTAAACTTTTCGACCAGTTCGATCATTGTGGACTGTCCTCGTAACTTGCGGATCTTAACGGTGTGATTTTAAATATTCCTTGGAGCTTCCCCGACCTTCATTATAGGTCCACACTTCATCTTATGCAATTGTTGAAGAGTAATTCAAATTTGAGGCCGACCTATTCATGTGCATGTTACATTTTCTTCCCTTGGAGAATGTGATAATCTGTAGCCAACACAAATGTTTCTAGAGTTACAAATATGCTATAAAGCTTGTAATCGATCATTTGAATAGTAGTGATCTAGTAGAGTTCGATCAGAAGGATAATATTGATTTGATTGTAATTTTCAGCTCACATTTAGGAGCATATTAGAATGTTGTATATCTTATCAGGCCTGTGAGCCAAATCTGTAAGCCCAGATGTTGCCAACTGAATGTAATTGAGATAATTGTTAATGAGAATATCTACATTTGAATTTGCATCCATATTTTGTGTTTCTTTCATTGTGTTACTCTTGCTACACGGTCTAGACTATTTTCTTTGAGGACCCTCCTACCATGGCTATGCCACTAGGTCACTTACCTAGGACACACATCTTCCAAAGTTAAGTGTTGTGTAATAGCATTTATGAATGTTGGGTTTATCCCTCAGAATTTGCATTTAATTAGGCTTGGATTTGAATTAAAGGGGCCAATTAGGAAAAATTAACCTCAATCAATTAATAAAGCCCTAGATTAAAGTGAAAGTGTAAAGGTACACTTTACAACACCAAAAAAGGCACAATTAAGTCCATTTTATTTAAAAGGGCCCTAAAATTAGTGTGAATATGAAAAACATATTACACCACTAAATTAAGACATAATTAAGCTCATTTTATTATTAATTATTCCCAAATTACGTGTGAAAAAGGTATACTTTTTCCTACACTATAGGTACCTTCAAATGAAGGACCTAAAACTGACCTTTCCACCTTAAGTGTTAATTTTCCTCAAAAATTTCTATTTCCAACCTTGAGATGCATCTTATGTCGTGGAAGGAGGTTTGCAAGCCTCAGAAGTTGGGCGGTCTTGGTATTAGAAAAATGAGGGAATTTAATTATTTTATTCTCGTCAAACAACTTTGGAGACTTCTTTTTGAGAATAGTGAATGGGCGTGGATCCTGTCTAGTAAGTATCTTAGAGGCATGGATAAGTTTAGAGACGTTTTTTCGGCTAATTTTATTCCTCCTTCTAGCTTGACTCTTTGGAAATTTATGATTTAATCATGATTTATTATTCATAAGGGGCTCAAATGGTCTTTGGGGAAAGGGTGCAACATTATTTTTTGGGATGATTGGTGGCTTGGGAGCACCCCTCTTAAAGATTTTCCTTGGGTGAGCCCTCTTAGGGATTTTTGTATTAGAGCTTTTGGCTGCTATGTTGCTGATTATATTTTTGATGGTAGATGGAAGGATATCCATAGTGATCATCTGGGCCTCGAAGATATTCGTAAGTTGTTTTCTTTAGTTCATATTTTGGTTTCCTCCCCTATTGATCATGTGGCTTGGAATTTCTCTTCTAATAGAAAATTTTATGTTGTGTCTACCTTCTCTCAATAGATCATTTTTCTCAGCCTTCCCCCCTTCTGGGTGTCTTTATGGAATTCCAAGTTGATCTCCAAAATCAATATTTTTTTCTAGTTGTTGGGTCAGAATAAAGTGCTTACTATTGATAATTTGTGGAAAAGATGTTTCATGATGCCTAACAAGTGTTTCCTATGCGAAGAGGATTTTGAGAGCTCTATCCATCCTCTTGTTGGTTGTAGTTATGCTAATGATATATGGGCTCATGTTTTATCTCTTTGGAACTTGAGTTGGGCTTTTTTGTCTTCTTTTGGTGATATCTAGTCCCAATAGGTTGCCCCCTCCAAAAACCCATCTCTCTTATTTCTTTGGTCTCTAATAAAACCTCATGTTGCATGGGGAATTTGGATTGAAAGGAATAATGGGATTTTTAAAAATTCTTTCTTATCTCCTCTCAGGGTGTCCTTCAAAATATTTTCTTCTATAAAGGATAAATTTTTAGTAGGGGTTTCTTATGCTAACATTGCTGGTCCTAAAGTTCATGTTTTTGAGTATGATTTTTAGGTTTCTCAACATTGGAGGATCCCTTTTGATATCTCTTCTCTAATTGTGAAAGCTAAGCACTATAAAGTGAACATTTTTTGGCATGCTCCACCCATAGACTGGGTTAAAGTTAACTTTGATGGAGTGGCTAAAGGAAATATGGGACCAACTCATTGCGAGCGAGTGATTAGAGACTCTAATGGTAGATTTGTTTCTATTGTGGCCCTCCCTTTGGGAATCCAAACAAACCACTTTGTGGAAGCATCAACAACCTACTATGGTCTAAAATTAGCTTATTCCAAAGGTTTCAAGAAGGTTTGGCTTGAGGGAGATTCTTTGAATATTATTAATTGTCTCGAGGATAATCAACCTCCTAGCTGATCAATTGAGTATATCATTAGAGTCTTTATTTCTATCATCAATACCTTAGATGTTTGTCATATCTCTCATGTCTATTAGGAGGGAAACATGCTAGCTGATTACTTTGCTAACCTTGGGGTTTCATCCTTTCCTAGAGATTGGGGTTCTTATGATCAACTCCCTTTTGATGCTAAAAATATTTTAAATCATGAAAGTCGGTTACTATATGGTGGAGTTTAAATTAATGATTAAATATTAGATCTTTCTCATCATTTTCAATCTCATTATTACCAAGGACAATAGAATATTTGAGTTGGATTGGCCTTTTAGGGTCATTATTACTATCAGTCTTTTCAATTTGATGTCCACACAAATTTTGGGTATGTTTTGGGGCCTTTTTCCTCATCTATGGTGGCGAAGTTGGGTTATTATCTTGGGTTTTTTTGTTTTTCTAGTGAAAATTCGATTGCTTTTTTCATTCTTTGTTTAGGTGTTTAGCACATATGGGGGTGATAGGAGCATAATGGAGCCAATATCTTGTGATGAGACCAAGAGTAATGTGTGGGTATGGAAAATTATCATGGATGGTGGAGTTACTCCCTATATTGAGAGACTACATGGATTTAATCTATAAATTTCCAAAGATTTTGTTGTCGGGCGGAAGGAACGTATCCTTATAATGAATGGTATTAAATTTGACATATCTGAAGACTTCATTGGTAAGATCTCTAGTCTCTCTACTAAAGGTAGGAAGATATTTAGGGATAGAAAAGCCTTTAATATTTCCTTAAAACTCTTTTTCAAAGGAGATAAATTGGATAAATTAGTGAAGGTCTCCTATGGAGGCTATGATAGGAGTTCTATTACGCCCATTTGGGTGGAAACTGTTAAGGCCATAATGTGATATTTTACCTTGGACAAAATATTTTTTACACTTTTTGGTTATCATTTCATTCTACTAAACCATTTCAAATATAAGCATAGAATTTCCTTTCCTTATTATCTTTTGGCTTCATTGAAAAGTGGTATTAAGGATCATAAAGAAATCCCTAGGAGTCCCATTCTACATGAGGGTCTCATAGTTTTGATTATGGAGTATGCTAAATCTTATTCCATCTCTGTTGAATTGAAGGTCTCAAAATCCTATCATGCTAGGCGTGTTGCACATATTTTTTATTATGAGATGGGTGGATGAGGGTGATGAAGGGGACTCTATGGAGATTTACTCTAATCTCCATCTATATGCCTAAATCCAAGAAAAATCCTAAGAAAAAGCCCCATCCCTCATGTTTTAGGGGCTCTTAGACTAAAAATGAGGATGAGGTTGATTTTCCCTCCCCTGCTGCTAAGAGGAAGAGCTTAAATTCCACTAAGGATGCTTGTGAGGGTATTGAGGAGATTTTTGTGCCCTCGTATGCTATTAAAATAAAGAATTATAAACCTATTAAAGGGAGTGGTAAGGGTAATGATGAATTGGAGCCATTTGTTAAATCTTTGGCTACTAAGAGAAAGAAGTTTGTTGCCTTTGAGGGAATTGGTGATGAAAATTTGGATCTGGTAAGAATCTTGGTGTGGTTACAAAGCTGAACAAACCTATGTCTGAAGGTGTGAGGGAGGCTATGAAACCTATGGAATTGATGGAGGTGTATGGCGAAGATCACAAGAAAGATAAAAGGTAAAGTTGGTATGGAGGATTAGTAGGAAAAATAGGGTACTCCCTTGCTTGAGTTTTTTGAAGGTCTTAGTGTCTTCAACTATAATAGGGAGGAGATATATGATATTTTGGGTTTGGCTAAGGAAGGTGCTATCAATTATTTTAAGATGTTCTTGAATGGTCTTTTACATAGATTAACCAAATTAATGTCAAGGTTTGGTCTTTGCACAATAGGACCAAAAAGAAGAATTCTAGAGAGGAGGGGTCTAGAAACCTTGATGAGAACAACAAAATGCTGGAAATTCTTCAAGATGTTGCCAAGGACATGGGCAGAATGAAAAATGATTTCGAGTCTCATATTTCTTTGTTTGAGGAGAAAACACTAAAAGTGTATGAGAATCTAGGGAATTTGGTTAAGGTTAGTGAAACAACACTCCATAACAATGCTAAAGGGCTTACCCTTCTTAATGAGAAGATGAGAAATTGGAAAGGTGAAGAGGCGACTAGGATGCCTAAGGTTGTTGTTGTTGTGGATATGAATTTGATTAAAAGTAAATAGGTTCTTGCTAGTGATATTGGCTCAAGTACTAAACTCGTAGCCAAATGAAGAAACCTACGAAGATTAAAAAAAGAGAGCTATCTAAAGTGTTCGATCTTCATGAACACATGATTTCATAGGATTTAGAGGCAAGAGAAATTCTCAAAAACCTTCAATAGGTTGTTTGTAGTTTGGTTTTTTGATGGTTTGCTTCTTGTTGGCTGCTTGTTTAGTCTAGTTTTTAGTAGCTTTTTTGTAGAGAGTTTTGGGTTCCTTCAAAAAATTGTTTTAACCTTAATAAAAACAAATGGAATAAATATGAAAAGATAATTTGTAGCTTCATAAAACTTAAAATAAGCTTTTCAATGAGTATATTTTTGGATATATATAGTTTGATTCTATATTTATTTTCCATTTTCTATTGAACATAGGTTTTTCAGCAATCATCAAGGTTTTTGTTCCACACACATGGAAAAATAGTAAAATAGATCAAAAATATTTGTGCACTAGGTATTGATGTTTTCATTTCAGCAAAAAATAAGTTAATTCAAATACATTAAAAAAAATTGCTATTGAAGTAACATATGTCTAAATTATAATTAATTTCACTTAAAAAATTATTAAAAAATTATGCAACAAATTCATGAAAATAATGTCTGTGCACTAGATATTCATGTTATAAATCTATGTTTAAAATTCATAATTTTATCCTTTCTACAAATAAAGTTATGCTTTACCAAAGTAGAATCAGTTTTTAAATATACTTTTAACTATAAAAATAAGCTATTAAAATTTATGTAAAAATTCTCATGAATTATTTCTTAATTTAAAAAAAAAAAAATTGCAAACAAAATCTCAAAAATCACTAGTTCACATCATCTTCAACTTCTTAATGGTTTAGTTGTTGTAGGTGTCAAAAAGTAAAATTTTGGTGAAAAACACTAATTTGAATGTCCCAATTTGACCAAAAAGTGGGATACACTATTGTGGGGTCACCCTACACTAAAATCCTTGTTCCTAAAATAGGAAGTTTTATTTTAGTGCCAATAGTAATTGCTTGATTTGAATTATTCCCTTCATGAAAATCAATAAATGTAGAACTATCCCTAGTCATATGAAAGGATGATCCTAAATCTAAAATACATTCTTTATTAGAGTCTAAAGAAAAGCATTCCCCCTTAACAGTAGATTTATTTTTTGATCCAAAAATTACCTCCACGCTTCCTTTTACTTTTCTTATAAAGGAGATGGAAAAAACTACATTTATCTATATTTCCATTCTTAGGCTTTCTTAGGCTTGCATTACTGCCTTTCATTGTCCCTCTTCTTCAGACATAATTTTTCCATGTGGTTCTCACCTCCACAATACTTGCAAATGATGGATTTTCTTTGTACTTCTTTTCTACAACATTATTTCTAGAAAAATAGTTAGAACCATCACTATTTTGAAATTTATTATCTTTCCAATTCTTCTTCCAATCGATATATTTAGAAAATGGTCTACCCTTAGTTGCATACATGCATTATTTCTTTTTAATATATTATTCTTTAATAAGTTGAAGTTCTTCATCTTAAACTAACTTATGAAATATAAAAAAAATGTTGGGAGGTATGATACTTAATTGTATAACCCTTTTCCAAGGTTCTTTAAATACATTGTAAGGTTGAGAATCTTTATTTCAACAATTGCAATTAATTGAAAATATTTTTCTTACACGTTCAACACCTATTTACTTCAATTGGACATTTAAATATGTAACTTCATTTATTTTTTAAAGATTAACTAGATCTAAGTTAACCAAATTTTCCTCTATACTAAAAGTATGCTAGCAATATCTACATCTTTATAATATTTTTCTAAATGGTGTCATAGATGATCTATTTGATAATCAATATCAACAAATCTTCTATTGAGATTGAGACTCAAGGCTTTACAATAATACATTTAGCTTGCTCCAGCTTAATTTTCCAATACTCATTTTCTTTATTTTGTTTATGTTTGAGGTAATATCTTTGGTCACTATCCTCCATAAATATTTTTTTCTTAAAGGATTCGTGACTACAATATTTCAATCTGCAAAACCACTTCCATTAAAGATTGGGAATCTTCCATTTGTAGAGCCCATTTAGAAAGATTAACCCTCAAATCAATAAATTAAATCACTTCAAATCTTCTCTAGATAAATAAATATCAATGTAATGATATCTTATTCTTGTTATAATATTTCTAACTCTGATACCATGTAAAAATAAGTCCAAAACACCAATAGAATATAGCAACAGATAGAAAAAAACATAACATAAAACAAAGTTATATGACTAAAGAAAATAATTTTTTTTATTTTAACTTGTATTATTTTTAATCCAATAATTCAGTATACACTAGTGTTTTTCTTTTGTAATGAACAACCTCAAATCTATACTTGAGAGAATCTAAAGTCTAGAAATTTCTAGTTTTCTAGAGATTCCATATTCTTTTTTTTCCCTTCTAAAAATATGGAATGTTCTTTCTTTTTGGAAGACTCGACAAATCTTGTATTGTTCTTAAGATAACCTTACTTTTTCTTAATGATATGAATAAAGTTATTACAAATCTTGAATATTAGAATTGATTTAAATTAATGCTACTAGTTGGAAAAATAGAGAAAGATATTCGATTTCATGAAATCAATAGGAAACACATTTAAATCTCAATGTGTTTCTTCCAAATACATCATCATGGAAAAAAATATTAATAAGAATAGAAAACTAACTTGCACAACACTTTCTCATACATTAAAAAAATAATTACAAATTTATAGCTTCAAATGAAGCTCAATAGCTCCCTACAAAATTGGGATCTAACATGGTACCTAATTTAAACTTATTGAAACGTTTGTAATAATGATTAAAACTCTAAAATTCTCATTAGTACTTATTCAATATGAGAAATATTAGTTATTCATTATTCTAAAATTTTGTCTTGATGAATAACCAAATTTTCTTGGGCTCTTAGTATATCCTTTAATATTGTACAAATTATATATCTTGTGCAAAGAATTAATAAATAGTTCATCCATGTTGGATTTTGTGTTACAATACATCAACTCCACCTCTTATGATTTAATATTTTCTCTTACAAAGTGGTGTTGAATTTCAATGTCTTCTGATTTGGCATGGTACACTAGATTATTGGATTATTTTTCAATTTGATTGATCTTTAATTTTCACTATTCATAGGTGTTGATCTTTCTTTCTTTTCTCCCATATCTTCAAGAAAATGGCTTAACCAAACATGAGCAACTGTACAATGATTTATATTTTCTCTAATAGAGGATTAAAAAAATATTTGGCTAATTCTTTTTGCTCAAAGACACAATGAAAATCATAGATTTAATGCATATCTAGTGGTGGATTTTCTATCATTTGTATTTCTCGTGCAAGCACAATTTGAATAACCTATCAACTCAACATTCAAATGGTGAGTATATTCTATACTAAAGTTAATGGCTCCTTTTAGGTATCAAATAAATTTCTTTGCTAATTTCCAATGGGTCTCATAAGGTTTAGGCATTAATTGACTAAGTATTCTAACTAAGCATGCAAGACCAAGTTGTCATTAAGTATTTGAAACTTTTACCACCACTTATCTATACAAAGTTCCATTTACTTATTTTGTACCATTATGAATAGAACAATAAACATTTTATTTTGATGGAATATAAACTAATTTTTAATCATGTATATTAAACCTTCAGACCAATTCCTTTGCATAATTACTTTGAGTAGTCCAAGTCTTACCACCGTCCTTTCACACTTCAATTCCTAAGAAATAATGCATCTTTCCAAGATCCTTCATTTAAAATTCTTACAATAGATTTATTTTAATTTAATCAATTAGTCCTATAAAAAAAATGTAATGATTAATATAATAAAATCAAAGAAACATTCCAACAATCATAATTTTATGTACAAATTTGGGTCACACTTTTGATAAATCTTTCTTTGAAGAATAAATTATCAATTTTCACATCACATGACCTTAGTGCTTTTTTAAAACCATACAATACTTTCTTTCACCTACATAAAATATGTTCTCCCTAATTTATAAAATATTTTTTGTTGAACAAGATATATTTCTTCTTTTAAATCATCATTAAAAAGATGAGTTATCATCCATTTGATATAGATCCTAATCATACTTAATATCAAGTGCAATCATTAATATAATGGTGTTCATTTTAGCTATAGGTGTTTCTTCATAATATATTCCTTCCTTTTTTGAAAATAGATTTTTGCAACCAATCTAGCTTTAATATTTTTTGTTGTATTATCAACATCAAAATTAGCCTTGAAAAACCATTTTGAGCCTATATGAATTTTATTTGGGAGTAATTTAGTTATTTCCCAAGCGTCATTTTCCATTCAAAAAATATTCTTCTTGCATTAAAAATATCAATTAGCTTGAAAATTTATGGGTTAATCTAGATTAATTACTTGAGCCATTAGTACCATCAATATTAAAATTATACGAACAACCATTTTGAACATATCCAATAATTTAATTTGGGAGTAATTTAGTTAGTTCCCAAGTTCCATTTTCCATAATAGAAACACATTCTTCTTGCATAACAAACATCTATTAACTTCTTTAAAATTTGGGGTTTCATCTAGAGTCATCACTTGAGCCATTAGTATAATCAACATTAACCTCACATTTGAACAACCATTTTGAGCCCATGAAATTTTTATTTGGGAGTAATTTAGTTAGTTCACAAGTTCCATTTTCTATAATTAATTTGATTCTTCTTACATAACAAACATTCATTAGCTTCTTCAAAAAAATTGGGTTTATTTAGAGTCATTACTTGAGCCATTGGTACCATCAACATTAAAATTAAACTTGAACAAACATTTTGAACTTCTAAGAATTTTATTTGAGATTAATATAGTTAGTTCACAAGTGTCATTTTCAATAATAATCATATTATTGCATAATAATTATCTATTAGATTTTTCAAATTTTAGGGGTTCATCTACATCCTCTTAAACTTTAGAAAGAAAAAAGTACTATTGGTTATTTTATTTTTCAATTATATTTATTCATCTAATTATTGTAACTTTAACATATTTAAATAAATTTATTTTTATTCATTTAGGTGCTTTCTCATCCTTCTCTTGGAGGATTCCTTACACATAATGGGTGGAACTCTACTTTGGAGGCAATTAGTATGGGAGTTCCTATGATTGGATGACCTTATTTTCATGATCAATTTCTTGATTGTCGATTTGCAAAAGATATTTGGAAAATTGGTTTGGACTTCAAAGGTGTTGATGTAGATGAATTTAAATTGGTGACAAAAGAAGTTGTAGAGAGTAAAATTAGAAGTATAATGAAAGGTTGTATTGGAAATAAGTTAAGAGAAAATGCCGTGAGACTAAAAGAGGCAGCAAACAAGGCTGTGATTAAAGGGGGAACTTCTTATTCAAACTTGAACACCTTTGTAGAGGATATGCAAAAGATGGTAAAATCAAAGGTCTAAGGATTTTCTAGATTTATGGAATGTTTTTAATATTTTAATTGGTTCATTGTAAGAGATCATTTATCATTAAGTTTAGATCTTGGGATCTTTTAAAATGAATTCAATATGATATATTTTGTTAAAAAGCTTATATAATGAGTATAAGTTAGTATTATATTGGGTGCATATGCTTTGTAAGTCACCCATATGGTATATTGGAATAAAATTCTATGTCTAAGGTGCATAGAATAGTACTAGTTTTCATCAACATGACTCTATATTGTAATGATTTCCAAGTGTAAACTATTTAAAAAAATATGGTTGTAGTTTATGCTTTATTGGGAGGATTATCCTTTAAAGTGGTACTATGAAAATAACATGCAAACTTGAAGCTGTAATGTTTTTTTAATATGTGTGTATTTTATTTATTTTATTTGTAGGTTATTTTCAAGTGGTATTAGAGATCTTTCTAGTGCTATGTTCTATACCATCAACAATAATTAGTGGTTTTCTGTAAATACCTAGTGTATACTCTCACCTTATTCTTAGATGATCTTGGTGATTAAAAAGTGATGAAATTGGTAGGGTATTGAACATATTTTACCAAAAATTAATTTTATAGTAGATTGTTGAGGTTAATTTTTTTTTGCTAAGGGTTGCAAAATTTCCTTTGAGCAACTATCAATATTATTAGATAAGTTTAACTCCACATAAATACTATAATTATATGAGGATTTCTTCAAATTTGATACCCAAACATAAAAAAAAAGAATTTGAACTTCTAGGTACCTTCAAATATATTAGAATATCTTCTAAAATTAAGAGAATCCTCACCATAGGAAGTCATTGACCATTTGAAATCTATAGTGAACTAGTTAGTGGTTAACACGATGAATTATTCTCATCATACCTCATAGGATAGATAAGGTGGCTATGGGATACTCAAATCCTTCATAGATAGAGCTTTGAAATATTTGTCCAATTCATTATTTACAAATAAGACAAAGATATCTAAAATCCTATAGACTAAAAAAAGCATACCCTTTTGTTTCCCTTTATTTTCCTTTATTGTATAAACCAATTTGGGCATATTGTAATTTCCCATTTCTTTATAATCTATGTTGTATTATAAAATTAAAATTTCCTATCTCTAAAATATCCACTAATCCAAACTTGTGTATGAGTTATTTCCCTTCATCCTCCATGTGTTTGCCTAAGATCCCCAAAATTTCTAAGTATGAAATTAACATGGCCAATCTTCTATGTTTGTGTAAGTCATTAGTGTTGCAAATTCTCCCTTCTTGACAAGACTTTCCTCCCAAGCTCATTTAATCTTCTATAACTATCAAAGTATAATACATATTCATCTATGAATATTATTAATCCATCCCCTGCTTGTTTCCTTTTCCTAATTGGATTTTTATACTTGACTTTGTTAATATGCCTCCTACACAAAATTGATCCCTGACTAATGTAATATGTCATGAGGTATCTCCAACCTATGAACTCTAAAAATATTTTATATTTACAATATTCATCCACCTATCTCCTTTCATGATAGACTACCATTAATACTTAAGTGGATGATGTATCCTCAAGAATATTTCATATGACCTTAAAATAATCTTTTAATAATGGGAACATGGGTCCACATGTACCTCTAGCACTATAAAGAAAGAAATGATCTTGAACTATAATTAATGAGGTAGGGTTTCAAAGCCGAAGGGATCCTTGCCATTATTTTCAAGGATAGTTATAATTTGTAAGGGACGTTCCTCCATACCTCCCTAACACATTTGTGTGCATGTAAGTACACTTATAGGAATTAATCAAGAGAAAAATGATGCTCAATTACTATGGAAATTATTCCTATAAACCAATCTCTAGATGATGACCATTGTTTTAGAGTTTTATGCCCTTTCTAGGTGTATAATGCGTTGAAAGAAAAAAATAAAATATCATGAAAAAGGAAAACCATAGTATATACACTTAAAAATCACTCATCTTGATTATTTCCTAAATATGATTAATTCATTATTAGGTTTTGATCCTATTCTCTATCCTAATTATTCCTAATTTTCCATAAATCTTTATCCATTTTCCCTTGGGTTGAAACTCACTTTCCTAAGTCCTAATTCATATTTCATGTCTCCTTCCACATAAATTTAATTAATAAAATTAACTAAAATCCCCACATAACCACCCTAAAATCAATAAAAGAATTCAAATTTTTATGGTGTAAAATTGCAAGTCTAATGCAATTTCCTATAATATTACCTCACTTTAGCCTTATAAACTTGACAATGCAAAAAAATTCCATTGGTGAGGGAATTTTCACACGTCCCTTTATCATTTTCCATCGATGAGGGAATTTTTCTTGGGGACTCCCACGTGTTACAAAGATGTATGCACACCTTGGTGGCATCCTGACAAGATTCTTGGGTTAGTGGACGTTGGAGGCATTACATTCTCTGCCACCTTGCGAATTGTAACACCCCCTGCGAGCCTTGATCACTCAAAATTATCCTCTTACCTCTTAAAACACTTTTAAACTTTATTCTCTCAATTCATTTGCTATCTATCACTTCTATTCACTCTACCTTCACTCTTGTTCTTCCCATTCTACACTCTACACCATTGTTTTTGATTCTACATCATTGTCTATTGTAAATTTCCAAGCTTCATACTATTGGTGTGATTGTCTTGCTCTCTTCCTTCCTCTCTAGACTTCTCCAGAATAGCATTTAGATTGCCTTTACATTCTATAAGTTTTTTCTATTTCCATTTAGTTATCATTTTCTCTATATTATGGTCTATCAATTGTTCGTGGAGGTGGAAACACTAAAATGAGGGTTTAACAAAGGAAAACTCCAAAACACAACTACAAGACTTTTATGTTGTCGTGTTTGTAGGTACACTTTGTTCATGAGGAGATTGCAAAAGGATGAACCTTCTTTGAGTTGATCTTCTTCCTTCTCTCTTGTTATTTCATTGTTAGATAGTTCATCTTTCAAGTTATAGTATTCTTCTTGTTATTTTATTTCATTTCATGCATTTCTTCATTTACTATTAAATTGTTGGATTCATACTCTTGGTTTGTTAACAAACCCTATGAGTTTCAATCTATTAACTTTACTCTCTGTCATATGAGACACCAATGTGCCATTGAGGCAACAACTTCCACACTATAATTTGTCTCCCATATAGAGATCCTCTAGCCAAGAGCTAGTTAGTTTGTATTTTGAGACCTTTGTGGTCTGTTCACACATATCTCAAAGTCCTCTGTTAGAAAATACAAAAAGTAGAGCTTATCTTTCCCTTCCTTTTCAGCCTATCTCCTTTTGGTTAGTCTTGAGGTGACCAAGGGAAATTTTATTCCTTTAAACCTTGTTCATCTTGAGACTTTGGAGTAGCAAATCCCCTCCTTCACATTTTGGTGAACCCAACATGAACTTTCTCCCTTTCATTTCTTTGTGTCAAATTTTTTTCCCTCGGGTCTTAGGTGTGTTATAGATTAGTGTTTCATGAAGCTTCTATGAGATTTATGACCCAATCTACAGCATCTAGATTCATTTTCAAAAGAAGTATTCAACACACAAAAATGGAATCTAGGAAGGTCACTCCTAGTCCCTCTTTTGAAGAATTAGCTTTAGGGTTGTCTACTAGATTTTCCAATCCCTTTGGGGGAGATTTCTCTCATGTTCCTACCCCTTTCACTTCTCCTTCAACTTCTTCAGTGGAGGAAGAAGTTGCTCTTGAGTTTCCTGCAGAGTAATCCTTTCCCTGGAAAAGAGGCTTAAGGATTTTGAGCAATATTTGGCATGCACACTATACCTAAGTTGTCCTACACAAATTTATAAAATAATAATATAATTTAACTTATATATATATATATATATATATATATATATATATATATATTTTCATGGAAAAAGAAATATAATCATCTCAAACACTTTCTATACTCATATAAATAAGACAAAGTTTAGAGATAAGATTTAAAGAGTAATTATTCAAAATAAATAATTTAATATTTTTTTTCTAAGAGAGAGTTAGTTAGTCAAATAAAAATCCAAAAGAATAGTTAAAAGTACATCTATTCAAAATAGAATTGTATTATTAATATTAAATAACATACATTAAACTTTACAATACTATAAGATTGCAATGAGAGATTTGAAACAAAAATTTCAATATCCTAAATAAACTTAATCATATAACAAAGGAGACCTAAAAAGATAATTGATTAGTAAGTTAACATTTCACACTAACACTCCCTTAAATCCAATAATACATATATATTTATATTTAATATGATTATTGCAAAAGAAAATAATTTTGAAGACCCAACACTAGAACTAAGTTGTCCTATACAACTTTATAAAATAATAATATAATCTTAAAATAACTTCATTAAAAAAATATTAAAAAACAAGAGCTCTAAAGGAGTTGGAGTCCCTGTCAAAGGGTATAAATTTGCTTATGTATATTTGCAATTGACTGAGAAACAAATTTGTAGTGAGACATGGAAAAACAACAAAGGTCATTTACCCCAAGTCAAATAGTCTATAATTTATACAGTTAGTTAAAATACCAACCATTGAATATTTTATTTAGAAATAAAATCACTAACTATAGACCATCTCATAAAGTGTATAATGTTGAAGCAAGTATTATAATGACTATATATATATATATGCACATCTGTATGTATATATATGTATATATCTATCTGTATGTATATACACCCATACATATATATAAAGTATGGATGTGTATTACATATATGTATAGTAATGGTATATATATATATATAGATGTATATATACACATATACATACATACATACATACATACATACATACATATATATATATATATATATATATTGAAAAAAGCAAAGAAACATTGCTAGATTTGAAACAAACAAGTTAGAACATATACATCCTATATGAGATAGTTGGGCACATTAGTGGCAATACAAAATTTCATGAATATTCGAATAATAAATTGAATGCAAAACCAAGGAGTGTAATAAAGCACATAAGAAAATGTACCATGGTAGTAGGAATAAGTTGTTCATTATCACTATCCATAAGATAATTACATATAAGTTTTGTTGGTGTAGATCTAGACCATGCATGTTTCATCTTCTAGCATTTGATTCATCATTTTAAATTTTCTTATTGTGTCTTTGAGACATGGAAATACAACTAGAGTCATTTACCCAAGTCAAATAGTCTTTAATTAATAACTGAGATTGAGTGAGACATCGAAATACAATTAGAGTCATTTACCCAAGTGAAATAGTCTCGAATTAACCATTGATGGGGAGAACTTGTGCCCACACACTTAGTTAAAATATGAAGCTCCGAATAAATAAATAGAACATCAAAATATTTTAGAAATAAAATAACTAACTATAAATCATGTCATTAATTTTTTAATTATATATATATGTATGTATGTATGTATGTATGTATATATGTATGCATATGTATATACAACCATACATACATACACACATACATACAACCATACATACATACAACCATACATACATACATACATACATACATACATACATACATACATACATATGTGTGTGTGTTTTAAAAATAGTAAAGAAGAAACATTGCTAGATATCAAAAAAAAAGTTGCAACATACACATACAAAATATCATCATCTGAATCAAAACTTGAATGCAAAATGGAACAACATAATAAGGCATATAACCTAATGTAGCATGGTGGTAGGAATAAGATGTACAGATGTACATTATCACTTTGTTTGTAAGATGGTTGTAGGTCATAGAGTCACAGTATAGAAGAATGACACTTTCATTAGTATTGTGGATTTCTTCACTAAGCCAATAATCATATATAAGTTTTGTTGGTGCAGATCTAGGCCACGCGTCTTTTGTCTTGTAGCACTTGATTCATCATTTGTAATTTTCTTATTGTGTCTTTGCAATGTGAATGTTAAGTGATAGAATGTTAGGATTAGGTATATGACTCATCTTGTAAGTTTTATGTCTTGTGTAGATGGTAAACAATCAATGATCTTCAAATATCATGAAATGTGCAGATTATTTATTCTTCGAAATAGTTGGTTCATACTATGTGAGAAGGTAATCGAATAGGTATGTTACATTGAAAATATCAAAAGTAGTAGTTATAGAACATCCTTCCAATCAAATACTCTCATGGAGTTAATAGATTTGAGAAACTATTCATTTTGATTGCTATGCCACAATCTATGATATATAAAGACATGTAAGAGGAGTTACTTTCTAATCTAGGATGTTGATCATGACCATGTGAATTTGGATTTTTGCTATGGCTTATGTTTTTGACTCATAGTGTTTGGGCCATTTATTTATAATGTTTCTAGATAATGGATACATAAGGTAGAAGTTTTTTGGGTTCTTTTGTGGAAACTCTTATAGCACTCTAGATTAGTATTAGACAAAGTGATAAGCATATTATATTGATGTAGTTTTTTACTTTGATTGATATAAGCTTGAGTCTTTTTGGTGGTGCTTTTTTTTTTGCAAGGTTTTCTCCACACATATTTGGTGTTCATACGTTTTGAGGGTATGTGCAGGAACATGATGGGCCAAAAAGTGGCGATATGATGGGTATGTGTAGGGTATGTGGTTGACAACTTTTCTTTTACCCAAAATTGATGAAACGAAAATGGTTTTTAAAGGAGATTCTCAGTTTTCCACCAATATAAATTATGCTTTACTTTGAATTTAATAAATAATTATTATTCATTTTCTATTTGAATTATGACTAAAGTCCTAATTGGTAGGTTGATTGAAAAACATCTATAGCTTTCAAATGGTATCACATTTTTTAATCCAAAACATGTGTCACATTTTATGCTACACATTCTATAGGATTAAAAAAAATATTGAATTTGATGAAGTTTTGACCAAGTTAAGGTGGTTAGACATATGAGTTTTTATATTTTTTAAAGTTATAATAAAAAATTCATAATTAATTATTTACTTGGAAAAAATTACAAAAAAATATGCATCACATTGGGACATGAGTCCTCTACTTATATCTAAAATCAAGTATAAAAAAAATATTATCATTCTATTGTGGTTAGGGTGGTCAGATAGACACCTACTTCTTATTTTTTCCCTTAAATTTAAGTACTACTGCATTGAAATTTCAAATTTTCACCAAATAGATTTTAAAAAAGAAACCTAATAGTTTAGAAACTACATTTAATTCTCTACAGATTTTATTCTTACATATTTTTGAAATAATATAGATAACTTATTCAAATTTTTACATCAAGTTGCCAAACTCTGATTTTTCTAAATTTTTCACCACTTAAGGGCCCGTTTTTTCCATAATGATCCTACACATACCCTTGAATAGTTATGTTCACTTCTTAACTATGTCATTAATCTTTATGGTTTAATTATATGTTTAACTAGATTGTAAAATATGATTGTTAATATTTTTTTATGCCATTCACCATATATTCAACAAGCATCCTAGGTAGAATATGAAGATGCACAAGACACATGAATAGTGAGAGACAGAGAGATAAATATGATCATTAGGACATATAGGAAGAATGCTCAAGTTAGAAGATCATATAAATGAGTAGTCGGTGTAACATAATTCTATTTTTTGAAGGATTGCTTAAGGTATTTAGTAGTAGAATAATAAAGCAATGAAGCAAAAATGTAGATTAATTAAGGTCATATGGAAAGATACAAATAATAAGAAACATGAAATAATATATCATAACATGATATAGTCAGAAATTATAAAAATTTCTCAAGTATCCATATGGAAACATCAAAGGACACTATAATGCAATAAGTTGAAATCAAAGAAACATTATATGAATGTCCATATTAAAAATTCTTTGAGCATAAATATGATGAGAAATTTTGTTTGATAATTTTTATCATGATGAGGATAAATATTTTTCAATGAGTCATCTAAATAAAAAAATATGATATTCAACAAATGACAATGAATTATGAAATATGTAATTTATTAAATATCAAATAGTTCTATGTACATTGAATTGGTAAAACTGATGCATGTGGAAATAGTAATTTCATTGTGGTCATAGTAACATCGATATGTGATGTGTATAATAGGATAAGAAGCAATAGGGAATCCTATACAATGTCTAATTCCAACTGGAAAACTACATTTATGATTTTGAAAGGTGGTACTATAGGATCAACGAGTGCCAATTGAGTTGTGTTTTCAAATTTCATTGCTTTAGATAGCTGCATGGAGAAATTGACAGTTGGAATTAGGCGAGGGAAAAAATAGTTAAAAGGAAAAACCATGAAAATGTTGGAAAAAGAAATACTTTAATATGAAAGAGAGGCAAGATGGAATAAATCTTACAAATGTCATTTCAAGTGCTTTTGAGAGGCTAGCAAGGCTAGGAACTTGTTGTGTGGCTTGTCGGAAAATTAAGGTAATATTGTAGCTTAAAACTTGTAAAACCTATGAGACTGTAGATTTAATTAAGTGTTCTTTGTCACAATTCTTTGTGGGTGATTAATTTGATTAGATCGATTTTACCAATTGTAGAAAGAGATAGAAGATTATAGAAGAATAAGACAAGAAGATAGAAGTGAAATAACATATACGTGGAGAAACTCTTTCGGGAAAAATAATCCACCACCAAAATCAATAGTGCTTATATTATTTAGCGTTAGAACAAGATTATAATAACACTGTATCAATCCTTGATTGATATGCTTCCTTTCCTTCAACAATCCTTCTTCACAACCCATAAATAAACTCTGATACACTTTCTGTAGCACAAGCTATCCATGTATTCCATGTGATCAAGCATGAATCCACACATCCCATGCCATGCTTCAAACCCTCACACATGCACAAGATCAACCTGCAAAACCTATAACAATCTTTGATAAAACTCTCTTCAAATTGCTACAATTAATAGATAATTATGAACATTGTAAACTCCAAAGAGTTAAAAATTACAAGATGATAAAGCTCCTCACAAAAATCTACGCCTAGATTGGGCAAGTAGAGTTCTTCCATGAAATCCAAAGTCAAACCAACTCCTTCCTTAATTTAGGTGCCCTAAACTGAAGATTTAACTAATCATTGGTTATGAGGATATCTTGCAAGCATCACCTCAAATTTGGCACCCAAGAATGGGCCCACTTAACTGAGCCTTGTAAATATCTTCTCATGCAAAAGGTGTTAATTGAAAGATGCCAACTTGGGTGCCCAAGGTGGGTCCAAGTCAATCTTTGTTAACTGAAACATATCTCTCCACCATTCATGCAAACATCATGCATGATTGATCATCCCCTATTAATTGAAAGTATCAACTTGTTATCTACCATGTAACTAAAGTCATTAGTCATGCAACTCAAGTCAACTGAAGTCAACTACATGCAACTAAAGATAACTAAACTGTAATTGAACTGAATTGAATTGAAACCAAACTAAATTGAACTAAAATTGACCTGATAGTGCCACTCCACATACATTGTAAATATCAATCCCTACTTTGTAGGAACAAGACATGCATTACATAAGAGTTATCAATTCTCCAAACAATTAGCTGAAACAAGGTGGGTTCCACCTCCCATGTGGGTGTCCCATGTGATCCTATTTTGTAGGAGCTCTTCTTGGAAGTCCCCACATGTTCCTAGCATTTAGGAATAATTACAAATGCCAATTTACATGTTCATTTCATTTGAATTTAATCTCTTTCTAATCCTAGTGTTGGGGAACACTTTCCAAGGACTTAGGAGATACATGAAATATGTTTAGGATTCCAATTAAATGACATCCTATTCCCAACATGGCTACATCTGAGAGATCAATACCTGTAAAAGAAGAAGATCCTAAATTAAAGTTGTTTAATTTTAAAGCCAATCAGTGAAATGAAGAGAAAAGATAGAAAATTATGAATCTAATTTCATTGAAAAACTCGGTGTCTCCAACAAAAAAACATTGCATATTGATGAAATATTATAGATTTTACATCATGAGATTTTTCACTTTTGTAGGCCTAATTTTTATTTAATACATTGAAGTGCAGTTGGCATGAATGTGTGTCAGAGAACAAACTAGTTGCATTGTTAATGGTGGTTAACAGAGAACTTGAAATTTATGAATTATGGTATTAAGTCTTTAAGTGAGCAAGAGACATTAACCCATAAAATCATATGATAGATATAGACCCTATCAACAGACACAAATTTCAGCATCATCAAACAATACAAGCAAATGAATAAACAATGCAGGAAAGACAGTGTAAAAGATATAGGGAATTACAAGCACCTTCTTTTTTGATAGATTTCATCATCATCAAATAATCTATGCAAATGAATGAACAATGCAAATTATCCTTGTTAAAACATCATGCATTGACAAGAACACTAGGTGTGAAGAGATGGGTGTATCAAAGAACATTACAAAGTTATGAAATATTTCCAATACCAACAAAACATTATAAATTGATGTGTTAAGTCTTTAAGTTAACAATAGAGATTCACCCATAAAAGCACTGAAAGATAGGGAAGAATATACATTAACCCATAAAATTCAGAGAAAATTAAACAATAGACATTAACCCATAAAATGCAAGGATGTAAAAAACTATACAATAACATTGTAAGAGATATAGGAGCTTACAAACACCTTGTTTTTCACTTCCAACACAATAGACATAAAGCCTATCAAGAGACAGATTCCACCCCAATCAAACAATTTGAGCAAATGAATAAACAACACAAAAATGATAGTATAAAAGATATAGGAACTTACAAATGGCTCCATTTTTGCTTCCAATATGATAGATATAAATCCTCTCAATAGACACATATTTCACCCTCATTAAACAGTTTGAGCAAATGAATAAATAAAACAGAGAATTGTTTGCTCCACATACTTAAAGCTTCACACCATAGGCCATTAATGACGTATGTAATTCAGGCTATTCACAATAAATGAAAATTAGGGGCTAATAAATGCAGAGAACAACAAACAATAGTCATTAATCCATAAAATGCAGAGGTGTAAAAAACTATAAAACGACAATGTAAAAGATATAGGAACTTACAACTACTTTTTTTTTGCTTCCAACATGAGAGACATAAGCCTTGTCCAGAGACACAAATTTCACTTTCATCAAACAATTCAAGCAAGTGAATAAATAACGAAAAAATGATAGTGTAAAAGATATAGGAACTTACAAACACGTCCTTTTTTGCTTCCAATATGATAGGTATAAACTCTCTCAATAGACACATATTCTAGTCTCATCAAACAATATAAGCAAATGAATAAAAAATGCAAATGAAAATTAGATACTATATATGTAAAATGTTCTCGTTAAAACACCATGTGTGGACTGAGACAGTGGGTGTGAAGACATGACTATATAAAAGAACATCAGAAAGCCATGAAATATTTATAAAACCAAGAAAGCATTAGGGATTGATTAAATTTGTCCTTTTCTAGTGCCGAAAATGATTTACAACTAAACAAGGCCCATTAGAAATGCAAAGATGTAAGAAACTATAAAATGACACTGTAAAAGATATAGGAACTTACAAACACCTCATTTTTCGCTTCAAAGATGATGGACATAAACCTTTTCAAGAGACATAGATTTTTCCCTTATCAAAAAATATAAGCAAATAAATAAACAACACAAAAAATGATAGTGTAATACATATGGGAACTTATAAATGCCTCCTTTTACACTTGCAATATAATAGACATAAACCCTCTTAATAGACAGAGATTTAATCCTCATGAAACAATCCTTTGACCCTCTTAATAGACCATATTAGCTATACAATAGATATAAATCCTCTCAATAGACCATATTACACAACAAATGACTTTGATAATCCATAGGACTTGCTAGACCAACCATGTTGGGGAAATGGGAGATGTGAAGATACAAAATATACCTATCATGACTTCCAACATTTGGATACCTCATGCTCATTCAAAACCTACTTGAGAAGTCTAGTAAACCATATCAACTTCTTTCTGATTCCCCCCATTTTGAATTTGAAGCAAATTGGTCTTTTACTCTGTAACCTCATGCTCGTTCAACAACCTACTTGAGAAGTCTAGTAAACCAGATCAACTTCTTTCTGATTCCCCCCATTTTGAATTTGAAGCAAATTGGTCTTTTACTCTGTAATTTCACTTCTAAGATGCTAGACATAAACCCTATCAACAAACAAAGATTTCAGCTTCACAAAACAATCCAATCAAGTAAATAAACAATGCAAAAATTACAATGTAAAATATATTGGAACTTACAAATTCCTCCTAATAAACAATGCAAATAATCCTTTGCTCAACAGACTAAAAACTTCACACCATAAGCCATTAATGACACCTGCACTTCAGTCTATTCATAATAAATGAAAATTAGGGACTATATATGCACAATGCCCTCGTTAAAATTCCACACATGGACAGAAAAATAGGGTGCAAAGACACAAGTAGATAAAAGAAGGTTAGAAAACCATGAAATATTTGCAATAGCAACAAAATATAAGGGATCAATTAAATTTTAAAAAAAACTGAAGATGATTACAAAAAAAAATATGTAATGATGAAATGTTTGTTATAACAAATTGATGCATAAAATGTAGAGATGCGAAAAACTATAAAAAGACACTATAGAAGTTATAGGAATTTACAGTTGCATCATTTTTTTCTTCCAACATGATAAAAATAAACCCTGTCAGTAGACACATATTTTATGCCCATGACACAATCTGAGCAATAGATTTTGTTTTCTTGTGCTGAAAAATAATATGCAATAGAAAAATACAAAACCACGAGAAAAATAGCAACAACCCATGAGAAAATACTTATAATCTTTTTTAAATCTGAAGATGATTACAAAGAAATATTGTGCATTGATGAAATGTCTCTCATACCAAATTGATGCATAAAATGTAAAGATGTAAAAAGCTATAAAACCACATTGTAAAAGATATGGGAACTTACAACCACACTATTTTTTGCTTCCAACATGATAGGCACAAACCCTGTCAAGAGATATAGATTTCAACATCATCAAACAATCTAAACAAATGAATAAACAATGCAAAAATAACAATGTAAGAGATATAGGAACTTATAAACGCCTCCTTTTTTGCTTCAAGAATGATAGATATAAACTTTATCAACTTCCTCATCAAAGAATCTGAGCAAATGAATAAACAATGAAAATAATCGTTTACTCAACAGAGTCAAAACTTCACACCATAAGTCTTTAATGATATGTGCACTTCAGTCTATCCATAATAGATGAAAATTAGGGACTATATATGCAAAATTTCCTTGTTAAAATTGCATGTGTGGACATAAACATTTGGTGCAAATACAAGGCTATATCAAAGAACATTACAAAGCCATGAAATATTTGCAGTAGTAGGAAGACATTCAGAATGAATTAATTTTTTCCTTTTCTTATGTCGAAAGTAATTTGCAAAAAAATAGGACTCATAACCATGTTCTTCAGATATACCTAGGCTTAAAAATGCCTCATTTTTTGCTTCTAATATGATAGACATAAACCTTTTCAATAGGAATAGGTTCCACTCTTGTCAAACAATCTGAGCAAATGAATAAACAACACAAAAAATGATAGTGTAAAAGCTATAGGAACTTACAAATTCCTCCTTTTTTGCTTCCAATATGATAGTTATAAACCTTTTTAATAGACACAAAGTTTATCTCCATCGAGCAATTTGAGCAAATGAACAAGCAATGCAAATAATTCTTTGTTTGACAAACTCAAAACTTCACATTGAATTATCATATCCTTAATCAAATGGCATGCTATCCCAAGTGTAATTCCTCAGGGACACATGTTATCCTTTGATTGTTGGCACATAATGACTAATCAAAAGTTAGTTTCTCTCTCTATCTAAATTTTAATTTAGATTTAAGTTTTAAATTTATTGTAATTGTTTTTTTTTTTTTGTGAAATTATAAATACTAATTAAAAGTTATTAGAATTAATTTAATTTATTATTATTTTTACTGTGGTTGTTAGGCTTTTGATTCTAATGGTGCTTTTGGAGGGGTGGCTACGTTTTGGAATCCTAAGATGGTTGTTGGCTCTACCTTGTTTTCTTTTGAGAATCATGTTGCTACTTCTTTTTTATGCCCCAGGGATAAGTTCTCTTGGGTGATCTTGAATATTTATGCTCCCAATTCAAAAATTTCTCGAAAGCGTTTTTGGGGGAGTTTGAATACCTTTAAGGCTCAATTCTCTTTTCAAAGCTAGTTGGTGAAGGGAGATTTTAACACCTGACTCAATGATTCTAATAAGTTTGGGGGCTCCTAGGTTACAGATGATAGTCATCTTGATCTCATGAAATTCATCAATGATAATTTACTACTGGATTTGGATTTGGGAGGGGCGTCCTATACCTGGTCCAATAGGCATGCTAGAGATGCTCTTATTCAGGTCAAGTTGGATTGAGCTCCTATTTCTCCTGATTGGTTGCAATTTTATGCTTGTTCCCTCTCTGCTCTAACTAGGCTTGGATTAGACCATTTTCCTATTTCCTTGAATGTTGAGCTTTTTGGTCGAAAAAAGTCCTTTCTGTTCAAATTTGAAAAAATGTGGACTAACCACCTAGAGTTGTGTTCCAAAATTGTAGAGTGGTGGAATATTAATGTTGATGGATCAACCATGTATAAAGTTGCTAAGAAACTTGATTCTATTAAGTAGAACTTGATTCAGTGGAATAAGTCTGCTTTTGGAAAAATATTTAAGGAGAAATTGAAGCTTAAGGTTAAATTAGATATTGTGCAATAGAGAATGCAGGATTTTGGGTCTGATGTGTCACTTCTTCTGGAGGAAAGTGTCCTTTTGTCTAGTTTTCATAACATTGTGGCTATGGAGGAGGAGTTCTAGAAGCAGAGGTCTAGAGCTATTTGGCTTCTAAGTGGGGATAAAAATACCCATTTTCTCCATCTTACGACTTTAGATGGGTTTCTGATGTTATTCTTTCAGTCTTATTGGGATATTATTTCTAAGGATGTGATCAATGCCACTAAGAATTCTTTAGGAGTAGGCAGCTTCTTAAGGAATTGAACTCCACATTTATTGTGTTAATTTCCAACAAGCCTGGGGCAGAGCACTTTGGTGATTTCAAGCCCATCAGTTTATTTAATTCTATCTATAAGATTTTTCTAGAGTACTTGCTTCAAGGCTACAAAGGGTTTTTCCTAAGATTATTTCACCCTAGTAGAACGGTTTTGTGCTGGGAAGGAAAATTTTGGACTATGTTCACATGGTGCATGAGAACATTCATTCTCTTAAAGTTAACAAGAAGCCTAGGCTCATTTTAAAGTTGGATTTGGTGAAAGCTTATGATCAGGTGAATTGGCTTTTCGTCAACAATATTCTCAAGGCATTTGGTTTCTCAGACCAGGTCTTGTAATTGGTTTGGTAATTAATTTCCTCTCTTTCTTTCTTGGTGCTTGTCAATGGTTCTCCTTCTACCTTTTTCAAAATTTCTCATGGTCTACGATAGGGGGATCCTATTTCTCCCTTTCTCTTTATCATTGTGGTGGAGTCTTTGGGTAGATTTCTTCTTCAGGCAATTTCTAATGGGGCCTTCAAAGGTCTTAATCCCTCTTCGCATCAACTTTGTTGCTCACATCAACAATTTGTTGATGACACCTTTAATCTTATCGAGGCTTCTATTATTGCAGCTTAATCTATCTATCTTATTCTCCAACATTATGAGGTGGCTTCTAGTCATAAGGTGAGTTTTCCTAAGAGCATTACTTTTTTTCTTAATACTCCAAAGCATCGCCAATTGAGGATTGCTAGTATTCTGGAATGTGGTATTGGGGAGCTTCCCTCAACCTATTTGGGGCTTCCTCTTTGTTCATGTGGTATCCCTAGTTCCTTTTGGAATGGTGTCATTGATAAGTTTCATTCAAAACTTGTTGGTTGGAAAGGCGCCTTGCTTAGCCAAGCAAGTAAAATTTAGTTAATCAGGTCGACTTTGCAGAATTTGTCACTTAATGCCTTAAGCTTGTTCCAAATTCCTAGAAGGTTTTGGGAAAAGATTGAGGGTATTCAAAAAATATTCCTGTGGTCTGGGGTGGAGGAGAAGAAAAGGTTACACTTGTTGTCCTAGGAGGAGGTTTACAAGTCGAAAGTCCAAGGTGGCTTAGGCCTATGTAAGCTAAAAGATTTTAATTCATCCCTTATGGAAAAATAGTTGTGGAACTTTCTTGTGAGTGACAAAGAATGGAATATTATTTACTCTTTGAAATATTTGAGGGGGTGGATAAGTATAGAGACTTGTTAAGGGAGAATTGTGTTCCTCCTCAGGGGTTTGTCCTCTGGAACTTCATGCTTCGAACCCATTCAACTGTGGTTGTTGGCCTACATTGGGTCTTTGGAAATAATAGGAGGATCTTGTTTTGGGATGATTGGTGGATTGGTCATGGTCCCTTGAAGGATGAACCTTTGGCGGCCCCTTTGAGAGCCTTCTATGTAATGGAATGGGGTGTTCTTGTGTCTAATTATATCCTTCATGGTAGATGGATCATACTTGATCTGATTAATAGGGATTTAGAACCCCTCTTTCTGTTTCTCTCTATGATTCACATCCTTGTTGATTCTCCTGATGATTTTGTGGTGTGGAGGTTGACCCCCAATGGTAAGTATTTTGTTTCTTCAGCCTTCTCTTTTCAAACATGGCTAGTTGGCTCCCCTCCTTTCTGGGGTCGCTTGTGGAATGTGAAGCTTATACCTAAAATTAATATTTTATTTTGGATTTTGTGTCAAGACAAGATCTTAACTCTCAATAATCTTGTGAAAAGGGGAATGTCTCTGTCGAATAGGTGTTTCTTATGTAAAAAAATTGTTGAGGATTGTTATCATCTTGTGGATGGTTGTAGTTATACTTGGGATGTGTGGGCTCATATTTTTCAGTAGTGGGACATATCTTGGGTGTTTCCTACTTCTTTCTCTGATTTATGGATTTAGTGGGTGGATCCTACTCTTAATCCAACTCTCTTGATGTTGTGGTCTCTTATCTTGCCTCATTTGGTGTGGGGAGTTTGGAAGGAATGTGACAATCATGTTTTCCATCAGCTGGAATTGTCGCCTTCTAGGCTAGTCTTCAAAATTTGTGAATCCATTAAGGAAAACTTTCTCTCTAAATTCTCGGTGCTCCCTTCCTTGGATCTCAAGGTTGTAATCTCTTCTTATGATTTGTTAGCAAGTAAAATATGGAATCTTTCTTGTGATCTTTCTAATATAGTGAAGAAGATAAAAGATTCTAGGGAGGGGGTTTAGTGGAAAGCTCCCTCTTGTGGTTGGTTCAAAGTTAACTTTGACGGGACTTTAAAGGGGAATCTGGGACCTGTGAGTTGTGGGGAAGTGTTACATGATGAGAATGGTAGGTTCATCTCTGCGGTGGCGCTCCATTTGGGAACCCAGACAAACCACTTTGTAAAGGCAACAACAACCTATCATGGCCTCTTGTTGGCTAAAAATTATGGGGTCTCAAAATTTTGGCTTGAAGGGGATTCACTTAACATTATTAAGTTTCTTATGTTGAATAGCCCACCATCATGGTTGGTAGCCCATCTGATTAATGATT
>VDFB02353493.1:415375062-415415062 GCA_007258455.2 Sequoia sempervirens | reverse complement strand
TATTTATATATAACATATATCTACATATACATATACATATATATATATATATATATGTATATGCATATGCATATATATGTTAGTATATATTCATATATATCATATTTCAAAAAAGCATGTATACATTCGATATACAAATGAATACAACCAAGATAGCAATCACATAGTTATAACAATATATTGATTGTGTGTGTGTGTGGATATATATATATATGCCTCTATGTACATCTATATGCATGTATACATATATCAATACATTTGTATGGGCATGTTTGTTTTCCATCATATGTGTATATTGATACATATATACATATGGATATATGTATATATACTTTATATATATAAATATATATACACATTTGATTCACACACCAAAGTCATACATAATTACTATTGTATTGATAAGCACCTATGTGTGATATATCTATACATATACATATACATGTTGTTAGATCCATTTGATAGTTCCATGTGCATAAGCAACTCGTTCATAAGTGTGCATAGATACATCTACCTATGTACCTTCATGTACATGGTCCTTCATGTGTATGGTCTATCATCAACATGCATTTGTGTACATATACATATTCCATGTATGTCCTACTCATCGATAAAAGCACAGTAATAAGGAAATAATTCACAAGCTCAAATAGATAAACAACACCCAATAATGCATTCAATAGAAAACAAGACCCTACAAGTGAAGACATATTAGGCTAAGGATGACTTACCAATTCCCAAATCAATGAGTAGACTCAACCAATCTCCTGTGAGTGTGTGCATAAGTTCAAATAGGACGTTACTGGTTACCCGACCACAATCTTCTCCTAAGTGATACATCCCCTCTGCCTGGAGGAATGAAAATATACTTGCATCCACTAACATATGCCCAAGGTAGTCAATTGTGCAACAAAATATGCATTACACATAAAAAATATCATAGTTAGAATATTAGTTCAATAATCATCCATTTCACATATTTGCATTTCTTCACATATCATTTAAATGAGATAACATTTATTCATATTATTTTTGATAACAAAGTGCAAGCACAATTTATTCATCTTTAGAATTCACATTACATTCACATTTTACCCTACATAGTAATAGGAAATAGTAATTACACAACTAGGGTGTAACAATGAACATGTTTAGGCTTACTGCAATTTTAGCAAATAACTTTGGACTTTCCAAGAGACTTAGATCTCCCCTTGGACTTGGATTTGTCACACTTTTCATTCTTCTTGCCTTTATCTTTAGGTCTTCCATGAACATTTAGGGCCCCCTTGGTAGTGACGGATACCTTCCTCCTCATCTCTTTAGAAACAAAAGAACCCACCACATCTCCAGTATTCAAAATTATAGAAGTACTCTCAATAGCCATAACAAGAGAATCCCATGAATCAAGAAAATAACAAAGCAAGATTTGACTTTTCTCCTCCCCATCTATTTTGACACCAACTAATTCCAATTGGGCCATCAACATGTTGAATGCTTCTAGGTGATCTGTGATTCATCCACCCTCTTCTATTCTCAAGGAATACAACTTCTTCCTCAAGAAAATCTTGTTCACTAAAGATTTGGCTTGAAACATCTCACCAAGCTTCTTCCATAGTTTTTGTGTAGAGGTCTCTTCATGGAAATTAATTAAAACATATTCTACCAAGCACAATCTGATTAGACCCTTAGATTTACGATCCATAACATCATATTGAGTAGCTTGAGTAGGATATACAGGCCTTGAAACATTCTTATAAAAAACAACCTGTAGATCTCGATCTATCAACAGATCCTCCATCTTTAGCTTCCACATCTCAAAATAATTTCCAAAAAAATTCTCCATCTCTATTCTCCCTAATGAACTTGCCATCTGAAAACTCCTACAACAATATCACAAAGTTTCTTCTGCTCAAGCTCCCACTTAAATCTGGATTAGTCCAAAAAAACAACAACCCACAATTGAAACCAAAGTTGATCAGGCTTTGATATCACTTGTAAGGAAGCTAAGGTAGCAAAACAACTTCCTACACTAATCTTGAGAGAAGAAAAATGCAAAACTTTACAGATCTTTAATAGTTACAAAAACTTAAACAAAAATAATATAAATATCATGCATACCATGAGATAGTGATTTACATGGGGAAAACCTTTTCGAGAGAAAAACCCTACACTCCAAAAGCTAGCTAATATATCATTCAGACATAACAAAGATTACAATATACTTATAGAGAAAGCTTCTCATAGGAGTATCACCACTAAGATATCAAGAGACAACACAACTGCTATCAGAATCTCAAAATAAATTGCTCTACCACAACCGTAATACAACACCCTCATAAAATAGAGTTACATTATAGGGAAAGATAGGCCAACAAAATATCCACCATTAGATCTAAAACCTAATAATGGATGGTCCAGATTTACAATATATCATTATTTAATGTATGCCGGTCATTTTAAGAGTTTCAGGTGAAAAAGTTAACACACTCACATTTTTCTCTTTGCTACCATTGTATACACCTATCAGTGTAACTAAGAAATATATATAAATATATATACATCCTATCAACGATAAATAGTATATAATTGCAAGGCTAGGATACATTTTCCCAACAAATTTTACCTCTGATATAGATGCAACTATACGAGTTGTTGTAGGAATACTTGATGTATCAAACTCTGGCATTACACCCTAAAATTCATAATGTTTGCATTAGTTTAATTCAATTATATAATTAAAAATTATTTACATTTACAATTTTAAGTATTTAATAGATAAAATGTTATAAATTCAAATCAACATACCTGCATTTGACTAGCATACACCTCATTCAACAACTCATTTGTCATCACCGCATCATCTAATGCACCACCCTAATGACCCCCGATACTTCCATGACATCTATACTAACAATGAGAACACACATGGGAGGTGGAACCATTTACACCATCTGCATCACTATCTCTCCCAAAGCATAGATTACAACAATTTGGGCATATATGAGAGCTAGGGGTACTAGAGCTAGATGGTTGAGTCGGTGCATCATCCTATGAGGCAAAAGGTTGGGATATTTGTGTGTCATTCTCTATAATGGTGTCTTTAAGGCTAGCAACTACATGGAAATTTTGCACCTCCATACTCTCCCTAATGGCTACTAGAACCATCATATGACAAATAGGTATTTATGCTAGTGTTCTTCAATGTGCACATTTATCTACCCAACAAGCTCTTGATATATTTTGGGAAGAGCCCCCACCTCTACCTTGAAACACCCTCATATCAAATTAATTGAGAATTTGATGAAGGATAAAATCATAGTATAGTTTTCTTAGAAAATATACATTGGTATCTCATAATTATTACATGGAGGTTGGTCAAAGACCATCCGCCACATATCCCAAAAGTTATTTCTTATCTCCTCATGATTACACCAATGTATTGGAAACCTCTTTGAATTCAAAGGAATAAGTTCAGTGGTTCTAGGATTTGTAAAAAGAATCTACATATTCTTTCTTTGCTTATGTCTTTCTTTTTCACATCATCATAGGACAATTTTGTTGCATAATATTGACAACATGAATCTCTATAAGTTTTACACTGGTTTATTTGATTTGTGATAGTGTCAACATTCGTTAACATGGATTCTAATGCCAAGGAAAGGCATTGGTGATGCTTGTTTGATATTTAACCCCTCAATTTTGGAGCTAATTCATGAATTGCAACTTTGTTTTGCTCTAGATGCCCTAAAAAATTCTCTTGTATTTTTCCATGGTTTATTGGAAGGGTAGGAGGAGGGTCAGGAATCCTAGGGTTTTCCTCAGATAATTCATTATTTTATTTTTTTTGTGGCTCACGATTTACATGATCTATTATATAATTCAAATAAAACATGAAAATGATAAAAACAACCCATTTTTTGCTAACATAAACAAAATTTAAATCTAATGGAAAAAAATATCACTTACCTCTTCTCTGACGTGGCATTGTGAAGTAAGGTTGCAAAGGGAAAAAAATGTTCGTGTTATGCAAAGATGAGGGAAGGAAAATAGTTGCAAAAAACACAGGCTGCGAGTGAGAAAAATGGATAAGATTTTTCTTTTTATAAAATTATTGAGCAAAACAAATATGCATTTTTCTTTCATAAACATGTGTACGTGCTTTTCTTTCATAAAAATGCATATATGTGTTTTTCTTTCATAAAAAATTACACACACTTTGTTTGATAATAATGCATACACGTTCTATTTTTCATAATAATGTGTGCAAATTATTTGTTTAAATAACATGCCTGTGTTATGGCTCAGATTTTTTGATCCATAACACGAGTGTGTTTTTCTCATTTTTGGGCATTTGGCCACTTTTTTGTGTCCCATCTTGGTGCATTTGCCTATTGATTGACAAAATTAAAAGAGGATTAACACTTATATCTATATTGAGAATTAGAAATATTGAAGGGCTTCACATAAAATCATAATTCTCTGACAATTATTACACCAAAATGTAAAATAACCCTTACAACATTCTATGTAAGAAAGAATAGGCTAGCCAATATTAATCTCTTTGTAGCATTGAATGTAGCTTTAAAGGCATCTAATATTTGTTAATTCAAATTACTAGTATCAATCTTCTATATTGATCATTAAATTTTATACAAAACTCATTCATATTAATTTATTAAAATATTTATAATTTACAAGTGGATACTCAACACAAAAAAAATATCGTGGTAGAAGATTCATCCTCCTTATGAAGAATATATACATTTGGCTTTGATTTACTTATAGAAAATAGATAAATAATATTCAATATAAACCTAAAATAAAAACAATTAGATCCATCTATTGATTTGTGTGAAATTTCATTCTAAAAATTGAATTATATTTCAATGCATAGGAACAACAACAATTTCATATAAGAAGCTCCTATAAGTTCAATTCATTATGCTATTAGGTATCTCACCTATGCCAAATTTATCAATAGCCCCACAGTTCAAGAAGTAGGCTACCATATTATAATTATTCGAGAAGAAAAGGTCATCTTTCTTTTGGGGGATTATGCAAGAGGAAGCATTCAAGAAGACTCGTACCTAATCCTCAATCATTGAAGAGATCTTGGTTTCTATAGAAGTACATGTTTTTGGTAAGATTTTTTTCTATAAAATATAATGCAAGAGATATAAAATTGGCCCCATGAAATGCTACAATCATTGGGAAAAAAATATTGTATGACACTAGGCAAAAATATAAAACTTCTGCACTTGACATACACATAAATAATCTTGTTGTGAAAAGTTTTGTGTGTATTAGATTTTGTCTATTTATTGTAATTGGTGTGATTGCACTCTTCTTCATCACCTAAATCATATATGCGTGTGTAGTAACCTCTTCAACTTTTTTTTCTAAGCCTACAAAATGTTCACTTTCATATTCCTTGTCCTCAAAAGAAGTAAAACATATTGTATGAAAAATAATTATGTTGCTTTGGTCTTGTGAACTTGTTTGTGAATATAGGGTTTTTGGACAATGACAATTTATTTTCTCTGAGCCCAAAAGGCCCACTCAATCTACTCTAAGACACCATATTCTACATGTTAATTACCATACCTCTCCATAATTTGAGAAAAAAGTCTAGTGAGGAAAATTATAACCTTCACCATATTCTAGAAACACCTCTTTATCAAGGCCTTTTTTGCCAATCTAACTTCTATAAATTCCATTGGTAATATATATAGTGAATTTCTTCTTGATGTACAACATTAATAAATTGAGAAATCAAATCTATGCACATATATGGAGAGATCATGCATAGAGAGGAATTAAAAGTTTTTAGGTGAGTTTTTAATCATTTGTCATATTATTAGTAGGAACTACTAATCTTAGGAATAAAGTGAGTATAGTTCCTCAAAAGTAATGATTAAATAATCATAATTTGTTGGAGCGTGCTCGAAGATGAAAGGGATTCTTTCTTGCACACTTTACAATCTTATCCCTCAATTTTATTTTATTTTGTGGCTTAAAATTTTGGTTATCTAGTATGATAAAAATGGCTAGCTACAATTATATAACCATCAAATTTAAGGCCCCTACCTATCTACATTAACCTTTTCTATTACAAAAAAAAAATTCTTGATTTTTTAATATTATTCCTCAAGTAGTTTTTTGTTCATTATAATTTTGATTATATTGTATGATAAAAATGACTAGCTATAATTATATGACCATCAAATTTAAGACCCCTTCCTATCTATATTAAACTTTTCTATTTCAAAAAAATCAATAATCACAATATCTCAAAAATAAATACTAACCACTAGATAATACTTCTCTCAGATATCCATAATATCAAGATATTTGTGTATATCCCAAATGTACACACAAACTAAAGATAGGTGTGTGATAGGAATGTAATCAAATGCCTTCAAATATGCATTGCATTAGCATGAAGTGACAACCTTTGACCTTTGGGCAATTCTAATTTTGATATGAATGGTTGTCATTTATAGGGTCATACAAAGCCTATGCCATTCTTGAAACCTTAGGTTCAAAAAATTGTGTCTAGAATTGACTATGTAGAAGAGGAGAGTAAATACTAACCACTAGATAATACTTCTCTCAGATATTTATAATAATAAATATTCATATATATCCCAAATGTACACACAAACTAAAGATAAGTGTGTGATAGGAATGCAATCAAATGACTCCAAATATGCATTGTCCATTAGATTAGGATGAGGTGACAATCTTTGACCTGCAAGTTACTCTTTCTGATATGAATAGTTGCCATTTATAGGGTCATACAAAGCCTATGCCATACTTGAAACCTTAGGTTCAAAAGATTGCGTCTGGAATTGACTATGTAGAAGAGAAGAGTATAAGAAAATGTTTCATTGAAAAGATTTGATTCTTCTATTAAAATATAAAATTTAGTTTGGTGTTATCGACCATGTTGGTCGCCTTGATTGCAATGGACGAGCCTGCCAACGATCATTCCCCACTCACACAATGTTAATTGTCGTAAACGACAACACGTCATCATCACACACGCTCGTCAGTTTGAACGTTGATTTCTATATATCGAGCATTGGCATTTTAGTTGATGCACTCATTCCACAGCAGAGAAAAGAAGTTGGACTCAAAAATGTCTGAAGAAATAAGAGAGGTCCCTTTACACGCAGTGGTCGTGCCATTTCCCGCTCAAGGCCATATCAATCCGCTCATGAATTTTGCAGAGCTGCTGGAAATGCGGGGAGTCTTCATAACTTTTGTCACCACCACATGGATCGACCAACGCCTTCTGAAAGCAGCTTCCAAAGATTTAGCGGCACGTAACCACAAGGCCAAAGAGAAGGGCTCGAATTTTCGCTTTCTCTCTATTTCAGACGGCTTACCGCCAGAACATGGCCGAACTGCCCAGCTTGGTGAGTTTTTCCTTGCTCTGGAATGTTTGGGCCCTGCTTTGGAAAGTGTGTTAAGTGAAGCAGATAAGTCTGTCCCGCCAATCACCTGCGTTGTTTCCGATAGCTTTTTGTCCTGCACGGCAGAGGTAGCTAAAAATCTTGGGGTGCCCAGAGTTGTCTTCTGGACTTCTTGTACTGCACTAGCCATTATGCAGGCAAACGCTGACTTACTTCTTTCTGAGGGTCATATTCCTGTCACAGGTATTCTCCTAAAAATTTTGGTTTTGTTTCTAGTACAAGATGTGACTAAGGTATTCTAATACTTCATGGATTAGTTGGTATGATTTTTTCACAGTTCATGAAGTAAATTAGAGCAAGGTTCTGGATTCAACTATGTATGTTTTTAGATCAACGTTTCGGATCACACTCAGTGATCCATCAGCTGAGTGTGATCCGAAACGCCGATATAAAAACATCCACAGTTGAATCCAAAAGCTTGCTCTAATTTATTCCACTTTGATGTCCCATGCTTGTACAATAAACTATAGAGCTTCCAAGTTTTCCATATTATTCATGTTTTTTCTATGTTGCTCTGTTTTTTCATGTTTTGGATTCAACTGTGTATGTTTTTAGATCGACATTTCGGATCACACTCAGTGATCCATCAATATTTTCCTCTTCCTCATGATGGATCACTGAGTGTGATCCGGAACATTGATCTAAAAACATATACAGTTGAATCCAAAAGCTTGCTCTAATTTATTCCACTTTGATGCCCCATGGGACATGCTTGTACAATACACTATAGAGCTTCCAAGTTTTTCATGTTTTTCATGTTTTTTCTATGTTGTTCTGTTTCTCCATGTTTTGGATTTAACTGTGTATGTTTTTAGATCGACGTTTTGGATAACACTCAATGATCCATCAATGTTTTCCTCTTCCTCATGATGGATCACTGAGTGTGATCCGAAATGTCGATCTAAAAACATATACAGTTGAATCCAAAAACTTGCTCTAATTTATTCCACTTTGATGTCCCATGCTTACAATACACTATAGAGCTTCCAAGTTTTCCATGTTTTTCATGCTTTTTGTATGTTGCTCTGTTTAATTGTAACATAACAAGTCACCTTGAGGGCAAAGTTTGAACTGAACTTCGCAGAGTTTGTCCAAGGCGTTCTCATAACAGAAAAAAAAAACACCATTATGAAAATTTAACAAAGAAAGTAATTATTAAGCCGATGACAGGCCTAATTTCTCTGCATTCCCGAGAGGTGTATGCAAGTCTTGATCACACTTTTCTTCTTCTTCTTTAATATATATCCATATACATCCAAATCAAAAGGGGGAGGAGACCCAATTCTGTTGTATCTGGAGGACTCGGATCTTTTAAACCCCACATCAGCAGATAAAAGATCAGCATGTGGGTATAGTTTATCTTGATCTGGGGCAGCCTTCCTGGTTTTAAAAAAGTCTCTTCACAGCCCCTGCAGTGAGCTATACTATTATCCTTCACAACCGAATCTTCCATCATGGGTTTTCTTCATGAATCTCTTGTGAAGGAATCTGATTAAATGGATCCCTCCGGTCAGGCTGGGTTTGTACTAGGCAGAGCTCTGTCATTGAAAGAGTCCATGAAGGACAAGGGATTCATGAAGAAAACCCATGGTTGAAGATTCAGTTGTGAAGGATAATAGTATAGCCCACTGCAGGGGGCTGTGAAGAGACTCTTTTCAACCAGGAGGGCTGCCCCAGATCAAGATAAACTATACCCACATGCTGATTTTTTATCTCCTGATGTGGGGTTTAAAAGATTTGAGTCCCTCAGATACAGAAGAATTGGGTCTCCTCCCCCTTTTGATTTGCGTGTAGATGGATCCATTTTAAAGAGAAGAAAAGTGTGATCAAAATTTGCAAACGCCTCTTGGGAACGCAGAGAATTAGGCCTGTCATTGGCTAATAATTACGCTCTTTGTTAAATTTTCATGAAGGTGTTTTTGTTTCTGCCATGAGAAGGCCTTGGACAAACTCTAGGAAGTTAAATTCAAACTTTGTCTTCAAGGTGGTTTGTTCTGTTCTATGTTGCTCTGTTATGTCCTTTCGATTCTAATTTTGCTTGTTTCAATCTCTGTGATATCTTGCTTTGAGCTTTTTGAGTTGGTTTTGTTTCCCATCGAGTCTTTGAAATACAATTCTAATATGATGAGCCTGGTTATTGCAGAGGAGGACTTGAAATCTGAAGAGAAACTCATCACATGCCTTCCAGGAAAACTTCCACCTATGAAGCCAACAGACATCGTTTCCTTCTACCGCGAAAAACACGTCTCTGAAAGCATTTATAGTTGCTTTCTCTACGAGTCTCGCATCCACAACATAGCAGACTATGTGCTAGTCAACACTTTCGAGGAGTTGGAAGGAGGTAAAGAAGCACAAATGGGACTCAGCGTTAATGGGTGCCCTGCTTTGGCAATAGGCCCTGTGTCTCTTCCAAATTTCTTACAAGGTAGGAATTCTATGTTCAGCATGTGGGAAGAGGATAAAACCTGCCTCCAATGGCTAGACGCTCAACCGCGGGCATCTGTGTTATATGTTTCCTTCGGTAGCATTGCTGTAAAATCTGAAAGGCAATTGCATGAACTGGCTTTTGGACTAGAGGCTTGTGGGTACCCGTTTCTGTGGGTCCTCAGATCAGATATAGCAGAAGGTAAGCCTATGGAATTACCTGAGGGCTTCAAGGATCGAACCAAAGATCGAGCCCTGATTGTTAGTTGGACGGAGCAATTGAAGGTAAGGCGTTTTAATTTGCTATTATTTTCTGTAGGCAAGAAAACAATTCCCTAGACTAAATCAAACTTTATTTTCTATAAATATTAGATAAAGTTATTTGATCTCACGATTTAAAGGACTAAATTTCGAATAATATAGGCTGCATTCTTGTCTGACATTGTTATGTCGTATGGGACTAAAATTCCATGATAATGTGCAAGTAGTTGTAACAAATGTGTAAAAATACGTCCAAATCAACGATAAAACACAACAATAATAACGAACATGGCAAAAGTGAATATAAAACAAATTTATTTCATTGAAGTAAATAAATTTGTTGATCGAATTTGTATTACGGATTTTACATTTTTTTTATATTTCTTTTAAAAATCTAAAATGTTCTTGCTTGTGGAATACTCTAGAGAAATCTTTGATTGTTCTACACAATCTTACTTTTCCTTAACACCTCTCTTAAGATTAGCTAGGATAATACAATAAAAATATAAAGGACAAGAGAATATTACACGACATTTTGATTATCACAATACAAAGTAGTAGCTAAACATTTTGGAAATTCAAGTTCAAATACAAGATTTTAAATTCAAATTGCTTCATTTCTTGCTTCCTTTGTTACTCGATATTCTACTACACATAAAAACAATGATTTAGTTTTTTTTTTGCAATTTTGTGTAATAGAGCCTAATCCAAGTAGGAAAACATTACCACCAATATATTTTCTATCATATATATCACCATCCCAATCTGAATTTGTAAAATCCAATAAGAAAATTGACTTACTTGACCATAGTGAATGCCATAGTGTATTGTTTCATGAACATATCACAAAATTCTTTTTTGTAGCCTACCAATGACTTTCTTTAGGTTTCTACATAAATCTAGATAATAGATTGAATTTAAAACAAATGTCTAGTCTAGAACAAAGATAAACCAAGCTACGCACAAGTTGTCTATATGAAGTTCTATCTACTCTCTTGGAAGTACATTCTTTAAGAATCTTGACTCTAAATTGAAAGGGAGTAAAAGTTGATTTGCATTCAATTATGTTAAATTTTTTGAAAAGAGTCAAATAATATTTTGATTGTGAGATAAGTAATCCATCATGTACCCTACAAACTTGTAAACCAAAGAAATAGTCTAGTTCACCCAAATGACTCATACAAAATTCTCTTTTAAAACCTGATTTTAAATAATTGATTAACCTAATATTTGGTCTAACAATGAGTAAATCATATACATAAATTGCAACAAAAATAATCTCTTCTTAGGCTTTCTTCACATAAATATTTGAGTTAGATTTATAGTTTCTATATCTATGAAGGTGAAAGAACTTGTCAATCTTTTCATTTCATGCTCTTGGTGCTTGTTTTAGACCATAAATGACTTCTTTAATGTGCAAACAAGGTTAGGATGTTTTTATCTACAAAGCCTTGTGGTTTATATATATATATGGCATACAGAAAATCCATTGCCAACAATTCACTAACAGAAAATTCACCACCAACAATTCACCACGGGAAAATTCACCTCCACAAAAAATTAACCGAATTAACATTTAATGTGGTTAATTTTATGTGGCGGTGAATTGCTGGAGGTTAATTTTACTTGAGGTGAATTTGTCATGGAGGTGAATTTTCCCGTGGTGAATTGTTGGCGGTAAATTTTCCTAGAGCCATATATATATATGAAGGTATTTTTTAACATCCATTTGATGAATATGCTACCCAAGACTACTAGCTAAAGAAAGAATAATTCTGGCTATATTCATTTTGATGAAAAAAGAAATATTTCTTTATAATCAACACATTCTTTTTTTATTAAATCCTTTAGCAACCATTCTAGCTTTTAATTTTTCCATATCTCCATGTTATTTTTATTTTATTTTACAAACCCATTTGCAACTAATAACACTCTTACCTTTGGGGAGGGGCACAAGTTTCCAAGTTTTATTCTTTATTCATGAATCAAATTCATCTTTTATGGATTTCTACCATTATTCCTTTTAGCTTGCTCATATTGGGTTGGATTATTTATTTGTAAATAATTGGTCATGAGAGCACTATCATTCCTTGAATTTTTTAGTCCTTCCCTATATATATCTCTTCAACACTCTATGTCTAATGTCTAGCTAAAATTTATTCATCATCATCACTGTCTATAGAAAAGAGTTTGTCACAAGTATTAGTTGTTTCATTTTCAATAGTATTATCTTCATTGGTTGTAGTGTACTCATCAACCTCATCAATAGAGTCTATATTTCTTTATAAAATATCTTAAAAATAGAAATTATTTGTTGTTGTAGAGTAAGAAGTACTTGTAAGTTGTGAATGTTCATCAAACTTTACATCTCTACTAATAAACATCATTTTCTTACGAAATCATAAACTTTAATGCCTTTGATTCTTCAAAATAGCCTATAAAAAATACTTATAACTCTTTGGTTCTAAATTTTTCCTATTTTCATCTATGATACGTGCCCAAGTAATATAACAAAATAATTTAAAATATCTTTAATGAGAGTCTTTCTTCCACTCCCTACTTCTTTAGGTTTAAAATTTTTGATGGCTTTGGTGGGGATTGTATTATTGTATAACATAGACAACACCTTGAATCTATACACAATATGTATTTCTTTGGTGGGGATTGTATTCACAATATGTATTTCTTTGGTGGTGAATATAAAAGTTGGGAAAAAAAGTGGAATTATTGTATAGATTCAAGGTGTTGTCTATGTTGCCGATAAGGGCGTGGTTCGGTGGTCAAGTCGCTTGGTTGTGGTGACGGCCACCAGGGTTCAAACCTTCGCTGGGCCAAAGTGCTCGCAGGCATTGTGCCTTCGCTGGGCCTTTGTGCTCGCGGGTTTGGTTGTTTCTTGTGGTTTGTTGTATCCGGTTCATAGCTCCGGTCAAAAAAAAGCGTTTACCCCTAATATTATGGGTGCATTGCACCTTTTTCAAAAAAAAAAGGTGTTGTCTATGTTATCCAATTTTTTTCCCAACTTTTATATTCCTCCTTCTCTTGCTTGTTCCTTTCAATGGAACCAACTCCGTCATAGGAGTCCAAAGGATCCTCTTGTTGTTCTATTTTCTCAACCTCCTCTTGTTATTATTTTTGTTCACTCCTCTTATTATCCTTTGATTCCTTTCTTCTATCTTCTCAACCTCCTCTTGCTTTTAACCCCCATTGTTTTTCTTAAGCATTTAATTATTTTTTCAATTTGGTTTTCAATTAATTTCTTAAATGTTTGAAAAACCTCAAACACTTCACTTTTCCTTTCAAGAAAATAAACCCATACTCATGTAGTGTAATAATCAATAAAACTAATAATATATATCTACCACTTGAAAGTAAAGGATATAACTTGATTGACATAAATCACTATGAATGAGTTGTAGTGGATGATTGGATCTCCATGATTTTCTTGAATCAAAATAGTCTCAATGGTATTTACTTAACACATTTCCTTCACATACACTTTGAGAAGTTGAAATCTTTATTAATCATCTAACCATATTCATTTTAGACATGTCTTGTAATTTTCTATAATTTGTATGCCAAAATATAGTATTCCAAAGTTTTGACATATAATCACATTGGCAATAAAAAGCATTGGGAGATTGTGTATTCATTATCAACAAAGACAAAAATAAATAAATTATGACCAACTCTACCTATAAAAATTACATTGCATAGGTCTTTTCTATCTCTAACAATGGCTTGATCGGTAATAACACCAAACTCATAGCTAGCTTGAGAAAATTTATATATAAAAATAAGATTAACCCCTAATCCTTCAACTAGTAAAATATTATTAAAGTTTCATTTGTTACAGGGTAAACCCACAATAGTGGGTCCCAAACTTGGGACATGATATTTATCAATTTGGATGGAGGTGAAAAATAAAAATAGGTACTTACCTTCATTTGAAGATATTTATTTGAACGAAGGTAACTTTGTTTGAAGGTGAGTCAAAAAGTACCTTTGTTCAAAGGTGTAAAATGTAAAAAATAAATTGAATGAAGATAATTTTCAAAAATGGAAATTACTTTCATTCAAAGTTATTTTATGTTTTAAACCTTCAAATAAAGGTAACCTTCCTATTGATTTTATGGGAACTATCATAAGAGGAATAGAAAGGGACCTTCAAATGAAGGTCTTATTTTCCTTTTTTTGGAAATTATCTTTATTTGAGTAGGAATAACATACCTTTGAATGAAGGTAGTGAAACATAGAAAAATGGGGTAAGGTTCACTACACAGGGTTTTATACTAAATTTGGAATATTTCACCAAACTTACTATAAATAGAAAGGGAAAAATGAGTGTAATGAACATGAGTAAAAGCATAAAGTTGTGTCACACTTTATAAAGGAAACGACCAACATTGATCCAACTCTTAAACTTGAATCACTAAAAAGTGACATATATGTTTTGAATTTTGAAATGATGCAAACTAGTAAAATATGTATTTTTTAGTATATTTCATGATTGTATTTTTTAAAAAATAAAAAATTATTTTAAACCAATTTTTAATAAATTAACACTATAATTTAGATAAAATGCTAAAAAATGAAGTTGCATGAGACGCCAAACTTTTTCTAGTAATTTTTTTTTTCTTTCAATTTTTTTGTGTATTTATAACTTGAAACTTTAGTGCATGGATATATTTTTTTTCCTATTTTGATAAATATATATTTTTAAATAAATATTAAATGTGCGTGAATCAAAAAATAGTTTTTTTAATTGGACGTCAACTTTCATATTAAATATTTATCTAAAATGAAAAAAAAAATTATACCATCTTGAAATAGATTTTTTTATCTAGTGCATCATATTTTTTTAAAAAAATTAATAAGTTTTAGTATTTTTCCTTGGCATTTTAATCAACCTAATATTTTGTGTTGATAATCTACTTTTAGTAAAAAATAAAAAATAAAATAAAAATAATAATTAAACTATTAAAATAAATATATTTTTGAAAACTACACTTATGGATCTACAAAAGGGTATTTTTATATTTTTTAAAAATGTTATTTACATTAGTAGGAGTTATTGAAACTTCAAGTTTTTCAAATAATTCTTTTTTTTGGTAAATTGGAATTAAAGTGGTGCTCCATATATTTTTAGCCACCAATTTTAGTTGAAGAAGTTGTGGAAGTATCTAACTTAGCTAAAATGAATCTTACTTGATCATATGTTTGACCAAAATTGATTTTTAGTTAGAAATACTTAAATTCAGTTGTGCTTATAAGTTGGCTAGAAGTGTGACACAACTTTGTGCTTTTACCCACCTACCTATTCTTCTATTTCATTCAGGAAATGGGATCCCCCAAGTCAAAATCAACTTTCATCCCTTAGGTGAGTGAATTTTATGAAGGATCTAGCAATTTCCCTTTTTTGTGTTAGGATAGGGGTATGAGTCAAACAACACTTTTGGGAGACACTAAAAATAGTAAATCAACTCAAAACTGAAATGTAAGATAGAACCTGAGTAGATTAACCATAGGGATAACAAATGCAATTTATTTCATACAAATCAGATTATGGAGGACACTTAAAATTGATCTCAAAAACTATCACAAAGTGTCATGTTCTGGCACAAAGTGTCCTGACAAAAATGACCAAACATCATGGGTTTTGAGAGAACGATTAAAAATACCAAATAAACTCATTTAAGACATGTAAAAAGTGGGTTTTGTAGATGAAACATAATACTATCAAAATCAATAAAGCTTCTGGTAGATCCGAGAAGGGAAAATCTTATGTACCTCTTCGAAAACACTATTTTTAGAAGTTATCCTAGGACTCATTCATCCTATGGAAAATGGGTCTTGTGTAGGGATTTTTCAAAATGGTTTATGGGTCCTCTGCTCTTGTGTCTACATTCTCATATTCCAAAATCTGACGATTGGAAAGCCAAAAATAAAATTTGTAGGCTAGTTTCCATGAAATTGAAATAAAGGTGACAACTTTGACAATTTTGCAACTTTTGAGATCTTCAACTTTTCTTCAACTTGCAAATCTGCAACATATAAAGAGAGGGGAATTTTTTTTGTTTTTGGTGAATGGAGGTTTTTCTTAGTCAAACCCCATTTTTTTAATTAAACTTTGAAATGAAACAATGAAACATGAAGGAATGATGAATGAACAAAGTAATGTCACAACTCACCAAACCCTTGTATGAACCTTGATGATGGAGGTCTGCAACTTGCATGAAATGGATTCAATGGATGTGGATCTTGACTTTGAACCTTTTCTTGAAATGATACTTTGAATTCTTGATTGAATCATGAAATCTTCATCAACATATTAGCTCCAAAAACATGCATGACTCCACATAAATTTGACATAATACTTGGATCATGAATGTTACAACAAATGATGAAGAAATCTACCCTTGAATTCTCTTGACAATAATCTTGATTGTAAAATTTTCTCTAGGATTTGAACACTTGAAAATATAGGATGCTCTCTTGAAATTCTAGGTGAAACATAGTGAAATAACCTTATATTTATACATATCGTAATACCAATTCCCAAAATTCAAATATCACAAGCCGACATTGAATTGTAGATTTGAAATCATTAAAATACTACCAAAATCATATTTTAAAGGGGGGTCCTAGGTCTAAGTGAGGACCCATTCGTCATCCCAAGTCACTTACTTAAGACACACATTGCTTAGTGTTCAACATTATGTTAAATTAGGGTCCTAGATCTAAGTGAGGACCCATTTTCCCTAAGGAAAATGGGTCCTAGGTGATGTAGGAGCATCCTTGGTTCTTGGCAATCTTGCATCGACCAAAAATATTTTCTTTCAATTTTGTTCTTGTTTTTGTTCTTGCTTAGTTCATGTTGGTGGATTTTTCATCTTTGCTCACTAGACCTTGTGGATATTGGAATCATACATCGTCTACATGTTCATTTTCCTTGTTCCAAGATTTGGGCATGATTGGATTTTTTTCTGGCAAGTTATTGCTTCCAGAATTCTTGGCAGTTTCTTGAACTGGCACCAGAATAATTTCAAACTTTTTGGCCAGTTCGATCGTTGTGGACTGTACTTGTAACTTGCAGATCTTAATGGTGTGATTTTAAATATTCCTTGGAGTGTCCCTGACCTTCATTATAGGTCCACACTTCATTTTACGCACCTGTTGATGAGTAATTCAAATTTGAGGCCTACCTATTCATGCACACGTTACATTTTCTTCCCTTGGAGAATGTGATAATCTTTGGCCAACACAGATGTTTCTAGAGTTACAAATATGCTATAAAGCTTGTAATTGATCATTTGAATACTAGCAATCTAGTAGAGTTCGATCATAAGGATAATATTGATTTGATTGTAGTTTTTAGCTTGCATTTAGGAGCATATTAGAATGTTGTATATCTTATTAGGCCTGTGAGCCAAATCTGTAAGCTCAGATGTTGTCGGCCAAATGTAACTGAGATAATTGTTAATGAGCATATCTAAATCTACATTTGCCTCCATATTTTGTGTTGCTTTCACTGTGTTACTCTTGCTGCACGGTTCAAACTATTCTCTTTAAGGACCCTCCTACCATGGCTATGCCAGATTAGTATCAGAGCGATATTTGTTCCTTGTGAGATCGTCAGAGTTTGCAAAGTCCTGTTGGAGATTTGTTATGGGGTGGCAGACTGAGGATTTGTCTTGCAACTACATAGGACTTTTGTAAAGATGGCTAGAAGAAGAAATGTTAGAGGAAATGGAGCGCATGGAAATGCAAACCTTGATTTAATGGAGATGTTGAGAGGAATTGCTGCGAGATTAGATGTAGTTGAAACAACCCAGAGAAGAGGTCAACTAGTTGATGATGTGATTGATGAAGTAGTAGAAGTACAGGAAGAAAGAGGTGAGCAACCTGGCTTAGATCAGGGAGAAGAGAGGTTCATAAGAGCCCTAACAAAGGTGAATACAAGACCACATTTCAATCCACCAGATTATAATGGTAAGTTGGATTCAGATGTATTGTTAGATTGGATGGAAAAGTATTTTGAATTTGAAGGTACCTCTGAAGATAAGAAGGTGAAGTTTTCTTATACAAAGTTGAGAGGACATGCATCCCTTTGGTGGGAACATTTGCAGACAGATAGGAAAAGAAGAGGAAAAGAAAAGATAAAGTCATGGGATCGGATGGTGAATAAGTTGAAGTCAAAGTTTATGCTTGTAGATTATCAGATTAGTTTGTTCAAAAAGTTGTAGAACTTGAAGTAGAAAGAATCTAGTGTGATAGAGTCTATTGAGGAATTCTATAAGTTGAATATCAAATCTAGACATTCAAAGGATGAGATTGAGCAAGTAGCTAGATATGTGAATGGTTTGAGGTTGTCTATACAAGATAAAATTAGTTTGATCAGGTTGGAGAGTGTGGAAGAGGCATATCAGTGTGCCGTAAAAGTAGAAGAGAAGTTGAATAAGAGACATGAGCAGAGTCAGAGAGGAAGAGGTGGAAGATTTCAGAGAGGAAGAACTTTTACTAGAGGAGGAAGAGGATCTTTTCCAGATCAGAATAAGGATAAGGAGATTAGTAAGAATGAAAATTCATACCAGAGAGGTGACATAAACTCTTACAAAAGAGGAGGTTATGGTGGTTACCGAAATGAAGGTTATAGAAGAGATGATAGAGGATAGGAGAAAAGGATGTTCAAAGGAACCTGTTATAAATGTGGTGGAGAAGGACACAAAGCATTTGAATGTAATCAGGGAGATACAAGCAGAAAGATAGAAAGCAATAGAAGAATAGCCTTTGTTGAGGAGAATCATGTTGGATCATCTAATAAACCCAAGGATGGAGAAGTATTGGTGAATAGGAGAGAACTATGTCAAAGCAAATTGGAGAAAGAACCATTGCAGAGAAAGAATTTGTTCCAAACAAGATGCAAGGTGAATAGTAAATGTTGCAAAGTGATTGTTAACAGTGGAAGTTCTGAGAACCTGGTTTCTAAAGAGATGGTGACTAAACTGAAGTTGGAAATATTGAAATGCCTGAGGCCCTATCAGATTGCTTGGATTCAGGATGAGCATAAGATATTGGTAAGTAAACAATGTTTGGTAAAATTAAAGATAGGAAATTACCATTATGAAGTTTTGTGTGATATCATGCCTATGGATATATGTCATATTTTGTTGGGAAGGCCTTGGCAGCATGATAGAAAGGCTATTCATGATGGAAAGAAGAATATATACACTATTGTTGCTAATGGGATGAAATAGATCTTGTTGCCATTGGAAGATGTTCCTACAGTGGAGGTTTGTACGAATGCTAGGGTTTTTCTGGTTGATGGAAGGAGATTCCTTGATGGATTGACACATGAGAATGTGTGTTATGCCTTGGTCCCTAAGAAGGATGAAGACTTGAAACTTGTGGAAGAACACCTGAAAGAGATAAAGGGGATGTTGACAGAATATGAGGAGATTATTTCAGATAATGTACCTAATGGTTTGCCACCTGTAAGAAGTATTAGTCATTGTATAGATCTGATTCCCAGAGCTAGTTTTCCTAATAAAGCAGCACACCGGATGACATTGGTAGAGAATGAAGAGTTGAATAGACAAGTGTCAGAATTGTTGAAGAAGGGTTTGATCAGAGAAAGTTTAAGTCCATGTGCAGTACCTGTTGTGCTTGCACCTAAGAAGGATGGTGAATGGAGAATTTGTAAAGATTCGAGAGCTATAAACAAGATCATGGTGAAATATAGATTTACTTTGCCCCAGATGGATGACATTATGGATTGTTTGAGTGGAGCCAAGTACTTTACAAAGATAGACTTGAAGAGTGGATATCATTATAACAGAATCAGAGAAGGAGATGAGTGGAAAACAACATTCAAGACAAATGAAGGGTTTTATGAGTGGTTGGTGATGCCTTTTGGATTGACAAATGCACCGAGTAATTTCATGAGGCTGATGAATGAGGTATTGAAGAAATTCTTGGGTAAGTTTGTGATTTTTTACTTGGATGACATCTTGATTTTCAATAAGAGTAGAGAAGAATATTTGTTGCATATCAGACAAGTCTTGCAAAGGTTGAAAGAAGAGAAGTTGTTGATAAACATTAAGAAGTGTAGTTTCATGAAGGAGGAATTGGTATATCTAGGATTTGTGATATCTGTGGATGGATTGAAGATGGATCCTAAGAAGGTAAGAGAAATTGTTGAGTGGCCTACACCAGATAGCCTTGGAGAGGTAAGATCATTTCATGGATTGGCTAGTTTCTACAGGAATTTCATTAGAAATTTCAGTTCTATTTGCAGTCCTATGACAAAAATAATGAGAGGAGATAGGAAGGATTTTTGATGGACATTTGAAGCAAATCAAAGTTTTGAATTGTTGAAGTAGAAGGTGACTGAGAAGCCTATGTTGGCTTTATCAGATTTCAATAAGGTATTTCAAGTAGACTATGATGCAAGTGAAAATGCAATTGGAGCAGTACTAAGTCAAGAGAGAAAACCTGTAGCTTATTTCAGTGAGAAGTTGAATGATGCTAGGAGGAGATATTCAATGTATGATCAGGAATTTTATGCCATAGTTCAAGCCTTGAAGAAATGAAGACATTAATTGTTGCTTAAGGAGTTTGTGTTGTATACAGATCATCAAGCATTGCAATATTTGAACAGTTAGGGTAAGTTGAATCAGAGACATATGAGATGGGTAGAATTCTTGCAGAGTTATACGTTTGTTTTGAAGCATAGGAGTGGGAAGTCAAATAGAATTGTTAATGCTTTGAGAAGGAGAAGAAATTTACTAACAGAGATGAGAGTGGGGGTATTAGGCTTTGATGAGTTGAAGAACTTGTATGAAGTAGACCCAGATTTTGTAGAACCTTGGAGAGCTTGTAAAGAACCTATCTTGGAGGATATAAGCCAATGGTTAGATTATTTCATTCAGGAGGATATGTTTTTTAGAGGAAATCAATTGTGTATACCCTGGAGTTCAATGAGGGATAACTTGGTGAAGGAGAAGCATAGTGGAGGAATGCCAAGACACTTTGGAGTTGATAAGACAATAGCATTGGTAAGTGAGAGTTACTTTTGGCCACAGATTCATAAGGATGTTAGGAGATTTGTGCAGAGTTGTAGAGTTTTTCAAGTTAAAAAAGGGAGTAGTCAGAATGTTGGATTGTATAAGCCTTTGATAGTTTCAGAGAGACCTTGGGAGGATATAAGCATGGATTATATACTTGGTTTTCTGAAGACACAAAGAGGTAATGATTCTATATTTGTGGTGGTTGATCGATTTTCTAAGATGACATATTTCATACCTTGTAAGAAGACAAAAAATGTAGTACATGTCGCAGATTTGTTTTTCAGAGAGGTGGTTAGATTGCATGGGTTACCTAGAAGTATATTTCAAATAGAGATGTAATTTTTTTTGGTTACTTTTGGAGAACACTTTGGAAGAAGTTGAAGACAAATTTGAAGTTCAGTTCTACTTTTCACCCACAGACAAATGGACAAACAAAGGTAGTAAATAGGATTTTAGGGAATTTGCTGAGATGCTTGGTTAGAGAGAAGACTGGAAGCTAGGATTTAGTCCTTGCACAAGCAGAGTTTGCTTACAATAATTCAGTGAACATGAGTATAGGAAAGACACCATTTGAGATTGTTAATGGAATTCATCCTAGAGGTATATCAGAGTTGAGAGACATCAATATGCAAGATAAGAGGAGTGTAGAAGCAAAAGAATTTGTAGAACATATGAAGAAGTTGCATATTCAAGTGAAACAACAATTGGAAGACATGAACCAAAAGTACAAGGATAAGGCAAATGAAAAGAGGAGACATAAGGATTTGAATTTGGAGATGAAGTGATGGTATATTTGAGGAAGGAGAGATTTTTAGTTGGAAAATACAACAAGCTGAAGATGAGGAAGTTAGGACCTTGTAAGATCTTGAAGAAATTTGATTCTGGAAGTGCATATGAAGTAGAGTTACCAGAAGGTATGGGTATATCACCTATATTCAACATTGCAGATCTATATCAGTACCATGAAACAAAGTTTAGTGTAGGCAGTGGAACCAAATTGGAGAATCAATTTCCTAAACAACACTTAGATGAGATTGAAGAGATTTTGGATGTCAAAGATGGGAGGAAGACTCATGGAAAACAGTACAAGGAATATCTTGTGAAATAGAAAGGTAGATCAGTTGAGGATTCTTCTTGGATTTCTCAGGCTGAGGTAGACCATCTTGGTTTTCCTTTGGCCCCTATAAAGTGAGGGATTCACTTTTCAATAACTCTGAATGTTTGATGCAGGAGAATCCTTGGTTCTTGGGAACCTTGCATCAACCAAAAATATTTTCTTTTAGTTTTGTCTTGCTCAAATCATGTTGGTGGATTTATCATCTTTGCTCACTAAACCTTGTGGATCTTGGAGTACATTGTCTACATGTTCATTTTCCTTGTTCCAAGATTTGGACATGATTGGATCTTTTTTTTGGCAAGTTATCACTTCCAGAATTCTTGGCAGTTTCTTGAACAGACATCAGAATAATTTCAAACTTTTCGGCCAGTTCGATCATTGTGGACTGTCCCCGTAACTTGCAGATCTTAATGGTGTGATTTTAAATATTCCTTGGAGTTTCCCCGACCTTCATTATAGGTCCACACTTCATCTTATGCACTTGTTGAAGAGTAATTCAAATTTGAGGCCGACCTATTCATGCGCACGTTACATTTTCTTCCCTTGGAGAATGTGATAATCTTTGGCCGACACAAATGTTTCTAGAGTTACGGATATGCTATAAAGCTTGTAATTGATCATTTGAATAGTAGTGATCTAGTAGAGTTTGATTAGAAGGATAATATTGATTTGACTGTAATTTTCAGCTCACATTTAGGAGCATATTAGAATGTTGTATATCTTATTAGGCCTGTGAGCCAAATCTGTAAGCCCAGATGTTTCCGGTTGAATGTAATTGAGATAATTGTTAATGAGAATATCTACATTTGAATTTTCCTCCATATTTTGTGTTGCTTTCATTGTGTTACTCTTGCTGCACGGTCTAGACTATTCTCTTTGAGGACCCTCCTACCATGGCTGTGCCACTAGGTCACTTACCTAGGACACACATCTTCCAAAGTTAAGTGTTGTGTAATAGCATTTATGAATGTTGGGTTTATCCCTCAGAATTTGCATTTAATTAGGCTTGGATTTGAATTAAAGGGGCCAATTAGGAAAAATTAACCTCAATCAATTAATAAAGGCCTAGATTAAAGTGAAAGTGTAAAGGTACACTTTACAACACCAAAAAAGGCACAATTAAGTCCATTTTATTTAAAAGGGCCCTAAAATTAGTGTGAATATGAAAAACATATTACACCACTAAATTAAGACATAATTAAGCTCATTTTATTATTAATTATTCCCAAATTACGTGTGAAAAAGGTATACTTTTTCCTACACTATAGGTACCTTCAAATGAAGGACCTAAAAGTGACCTTTCCACCTTAAGTGTTAATTTTCCTTAAAAATTTCTATTTCCAACCTTGAGATGGATCTTATGTCGTGGAAGGAGGTTTGCAAGCCTCAGAAGTTGGGCGGTTTTGGTATTAGAAAAATGAGGGAATTTAATTATTTTGTTCTCGTCAAACAACTTTGGAGACTTCTTTTCGAGAATAGTGAATGGGCATGGATCTTGTCTAGTAAGTATCTTAGAGGCATGGATAAGTTTAGAGATGTTTTTTTGGCTAATTTTATTCCTCCTTCTAGCTCAACTCTTTGGAACTTTATGATTTAATCATGATTTATTATTCATAAGGGGCTCAAATGGTCTTTGGGGAAAGGGTGCAACATTATTTTTTGGGATGATTGGTGGCTTGGGAGCACCCCTCTTAAAGATTTTCCTTGGGTGAGCCCTCTTAGGGATTTTTCTATTAGATATTTTGGTTGCTATGTTGCTGATTATATTTTTGATGGTAGATGGAAGGATATCCATAGTGATCATCTGGGCCTTGAAGATATTCGTAAGCTATTTTCTTTAGTTCATATTTTGGTCTCCTCCCCTATTGATCATGTGGCTTGCAATTTCTCTTCTAATAGAAAATTTTATGTTGTGTCTACCTTCTCTCAGTAGATCATTTTTCTCAGCCCTCCCCCCTTTTGGGTGTCTTTATGGAATTCCAAGTTGATCTCCAAAATCAATATTTTTTTCTAGTTGTTGGGTCAGAATAAAGTGCTTGCTATTGATAATTTGTGGAAAAGATGTTTCATGATGCCTAACAAGTGTTTCCTATGTGAAGAGGATTTTGAGAGCTCTATCCATCCTTTTGTTGGTTGTAGTTATGCTAATGATATATGGGCTCATGTTTTATCTCTTTGGAACTTGAGTTGGGCTTTTTTGTCTTCTTTTGGTGATGTCTAGTCCCAATAGGTTTCCCCCTCCAAAAACCCATCTCTCTTATTTCTTTGGTCTCTAATAAAACCTCATGTTGCATGGGGAATTTGGATTGAAAGGAATAATGGGATTTTTTAAAAATTCTTTCTTATCTCCTCTCAGGGTGTCCTTCAAAATATTTTCTTCTATAAAGGATAAATTTTTAGTAGGGGTTTCTTATGCTAACATTGCTGGTCCTAAAGTTCATGTTTGTGAGTATGATTTTTAGGTTTCTTAACATTGGAGGATCCATTTTGATATCTCTTCTCTAATTATGAAAGCTAAGCACTATAAAGTGAACATTTTTTGGCATGCTCCACCCACATACTGGGTTAAAGTTAACTTTGATGGAGTGCCTAAAGGAAATATGGGACCAGCTCATTGCGAGCGAGTGATTAGAGACTCTAATGGTAGACTTGTTTCTATTGTGGCCCTCCCTTTGGGAATCCAAACAAACCACTTTGTGGAAGCATCAACAACCTACTATGGTCTAAAATTAGCTTATTCCAAAGGTTTCAAGAAGGTTTGGCTTGAGGGAGATTCTTTGAATATTATTAATTGTCTCGAGGATAATCAACCTCCTAGTTGATCAATTTAGTATATCATTAGAGTCTTTATTTCTATCATCAATACCTTAGATGTTTTTCATATCTCTCATGTCTATTAGGATGGAAACATGCTAGCTAATTACTTTGCTAACCTTGGGGTTTCATCCTTTCCTAGAGATTGGGGTTCTTATGATCAACTCCCTTTTGATGCTAAAAATATTTTAAATCATGAAAGTCAGTTACTATATGGTGGAGTTTAAATTAATGATTAAAGATTAGATCTTTCTCATCATTGTCAATCTCATTATTACCAAGGACAATAGAATATTTGAGTTTGATTGGCCTTTCAGGGTCATTATTACTATTAGTCTTTTCAATTTGATGTCCACACAGATTCTAGTTATGTTTTGGGGCCTTTTTCCTCATCTATGGTGGCGAAGTTGGGTTATTATCTTGGGTTTTTTGTTTTTCTAGTGAAAATTCAATTGATTTTTTCATTCTTTGTTTAGGTGTTTAGCACAGATGTGGGTGATAGGAGCATAATGGAGCCAATCTCTTGTGATGAGACCAAGATTAATGTGTGGGTATGGAAAATTATCATGTATGGTGGAGTTACTCCCTATATTGAGAGACTACATGGATTTAATCTATCAATTTCCAAAGATTTTGTTCTCAGGCGGAAGGAACGTATCCTTATAATGAATGGTATTAAATTTGACATTTCTGAAGACTTCATTGGTAAGATCTCTAGTCTCTCTACTAAAGGTAGGAAGATATTTAGGGATAGAAAAACCTTTAATATTGCCTTAAAACTCTTTTTCAAAGGAGATAAATTGGATAAATTAGTGAAGGTCTCCTGTGGAGGCTATGATAGGAGTTCTATTACGCCCATTTGGGTGGAAACTGTTAAGGCCATAATGTGATATTTTACCTTGGACAAAATATTTTTTACACTTTTTGGTTATCATTTCATTCTACTGAACCATTTCAAATATAAGCATAGAATTTCCTTTCCTTATTATCTTTTGGCTTCATTGGAAAGTGGTATTAAGGATCATAAAGAAATCCCTAGGAGTCTCATTCTACATGAGGGTCTCATAGTTTTGATTATGGAGTATGCTAAATATTATTCTATCTCTGTTGAACCGAAGGTCTCAAAATCCTTTCATGCTAGGCGTGTTGCACAAATTTTTTATTATGAGATGGGTGAGGAGTTGGGAGGATGAGGGTGATAAAGGGGACTCTATGGAGATTTATTCTAATCTCCATCTATATGCCTAAATCCAAGAAAAACCCTAAGAAAAATCCCCATCCCTCATGGTCTAGGGGCTCTTAGACTAAAAATGAGGATGAGGAGGTTGATTTTCCCTCCCCCGCTGCTAAGAGGAAGAGCTTAAATTCCACTAAGGGTGCTCGTGAGGGTATTGAGGAGATTTTTGTGCCCTCGAATGCTATTAAAATAAATAATTATAAACCTGTTAAAGGGAGTTGTAAGGGTAATGATGAATTGGAGCCATTTGTTAAATCTTTGGCTACTAAGAGAAAGAAGTTTGTTTCCTTTGAGGGAATTAGTGATGGAAATTTGGATCTGGTAAGAATCTTGGTGTGGTTATGAAGCCGAACAAACCTATGTATGAAGGTGTGAGGGAGGCTATGAAACCTATCGAATTGATGGAGGTGTATGGCGAAGATCACAAGAAAGATAAAAGGTAAAGTTGGTATGGAGGATCAGTAGGAAAAATAGGGTACTCCCTTGCTTGAGTTTTTTTAAGGTCTAAGTGTCTTCAACTATAATAGGGAGGAGATATATGATATTTTGGGTTTGGCTAAGGATGGTGCTATCAATTATTTTAAGATGGTCTTGAATGGTCTTTTACATAGATTAACCAAATTAATGTCAAGGTTTGGTCTTTGCACAATAGGACCAAAAAGAAGAATTCTAGAGAGGAGGGGTCTAGAAACCTTGATGAGAACAACAAAATGCTGGAAATTCTTCAAGATGTTGCCAAGGACATGGGCATAATGAAAAATGATTTCGAGTCTCATATTTCTTTGTTTGAGGAGAAAACACTAAAAGTGTGAGAATCTAGGGAATTTGGTTAAGGTTAGCAAAACAACACCCCATAACAATGCTAAAGGGCTTAGCCTTCTTAATGAGAAGATGAGAAATTGGAAAGGTGAAGAGGCGACTAAGATGCCTAAGGTTGTTGTTGTTGCGGATATGAATTTGATTAAAAGTAAATAGGTTCCTGCTAGTGATATTGGCTCAAGTATTGAACTCGTAGCCAAATGAAGAAACCTACGAAGATTCAAAAACGAGAGCTATCTAAAGTGTTTGATCTTCATGAACACATGATTTCATAGGATTTAGAGGCAAGAGAAATTCTCAAAAACCTTCAATAGGTTGTTTGTAGTTTGGTTTTTTGATGGTTTGCTTCTTGATGGTTGCTTGTTTAGTCTAGTTTTTAGTAGCTTTTTTGTAGAGAGTTTTGGGTTCCTTCAAAAATTGTTTTAACCTTAATAAAAAACAAATGGAATAAATATGAAAAGATAATTTGTAGGTTCATAAAACTTAAAATAAGCTTTTCAATGAGTATATTTTTGGATATATGTAGTTTGATTTTTATATTTATTTTCCATTTTCTATTGAACATAGGTTTTTCAGCAATCACCAAGGTTTTTGTTCCACACACACGGAAAAATAGTAAAATAGATCAAAAATATTTGTGCACTAGGTATTGATGTTTTCATTTCAGCAAAAAATAAGTTAATTCAGATACATTAAAAAAAATGTGCTATTGAAGTAACATATGTCTAAATTATAATTAATTTCACTTAAAAAATTATTAAAAAATTATGCAACAAATTCATGAAAATAATGTCTGTGCAGTAAATATTCATGTTATAAATCTATGTTTAAAATTCATAATTTTATCCTTTCTACAAATAAAGTTATGCTTTACCAAAGTAGAATCAATTTTTAAATATACTTTTAACTATAAAAATAAGCTATTAAAATTTATGTAAAAATTCTCATGAATTATTTCTTAATTTAAAAAAAAATATAATTGCAAACAAAATCTCAAAAATCACTAGTTCACATCATCTTCAACTTCTTAATGGTTTAGTTGTTGTAGGTGTCAAAAAGTAAAAATTTGGTGAAAAATACTAATTTGAATGTCCCAATTTGACCAAAAAGTGGGATACACTATTGTGGGGTCACCCTACACTAAAATCCTTGTTCCTAAAATAGGAAGTTTTATTTTAGTGCCAATAGTAATTGCTTGATTTGAATTATTCCCTTCATGAAAATCAATAAATGTAGAACTATCCCTAGTCATATGAAAGGATGATCCTAAATCTAAAATACATTCTTTATTAGAGTGTAAAGAAAAGCATTCCCCCTTAACACTAGGTTTATTTTTTGATCCAAAAATTACCTCCACACTTCCTTTTACTTTTCTAATAAAGGAGATGGAAAAAACAATAAAGGAGATGGAAAAAACTACATTTATCTATATTTCCATTCTTAGGCTTTCTTAGGCTTGCATTACTGCCTTTCATTGTCCCTCTTCTTCAGACATAATTTTTCCATGTGGTTCTCACCTCCACAATACTTGCAAATGATGGATTTTCTTTGTACTTCTTTTCTACAACATTATTTCTAGAAAAATAGTTAGAACCATCACTATTTTGAAATTTATTATCTTTCCAATTCTTCTTCCAATCGATATATTTAGAAAATGGTCTACCCTTAGTTGCATACATGCATTATTATTTTTAATATATTATTCTTTAATAAGTTGAAGTTCTTCATCTTAAACTAACTTATGAAATATAAAAAAATTGTTGGGAGGTATGATACTTAATTGTATAACCCTTTTCCAAGGTTCTTTAAATACCTTGTAAGGTTGAGAATCTTTATTTCAACAATTGCAATTAATTGAAAATATTTTTCTTACACGTTCAACACCTATTTACTTCAATTGGACATTTAAATATGTAACTTCATTTATTGTTTAAAGATTAACTAGATCTAAGTTAACCAAATTTTCCTCTATACTAAAAGTATGCTAGCAATATCTACATCTTTATAATATTTTTCTAAATGGTGTCATAGATGATCTATTTGATAATCAGTATCAACAAATCTTCTATTGAGATTGAGACTCAAGGCTTTACAATAATACTCTTAGCTTGCTCCAACTTAATTTTCCAATACTCATTTTCTTTATTTTGTTTATGTTCGAGGTAATATCTTTGGTCACTATCCTCCATAAATATTTTTTTCTTAAAGGATTCGTGACTACAATATTTCAATCTGCAAAACCACTTCCATTAAAGATTGGGAAAATTCCATTTATAGAGCCCATTTAGAAAGATTAACCCTCAAATCAATAAATTAAATCACTTCAAATATTCTCTACATAAATAAATATCAATGTAATGATATCTTATTCTTGTTATAATATTTCTAACTCTGATACCATGTAAAAATAAGTTCAAAACACCAATAAAATATAGCAACAGATAGAAAAAAAAAAACATAAAACAAAGTTATATGACTAAAGAAAATAATTTTTTTATTTTAACTTGTATTATTTTTAATCCAATAATTCAGTATACACTAGTGTTTTTTTTTGTAATGAACAACCTCAAATCTATACTTGAGAGTATCTAAAGTCTAGAAATTTCTAGTTTTCTAGAGATTCCATATTCTTTTTTTTCCCTTCTAAAAATATGGAATGTTCTTTCTTTTTGGAAGACTCGACAAATCTTGTATTGTTCTTAAGATAACCTTACTTTTTCTTAATGATATGAATAAAGTTATTACAAATCTTGAATATTATAATTGATTTAAATTAATGCTACTAGTTGGAAAAATAGAGAAAGATATTCGATTTCATGAAATCAATAGGAAAAACATTTAAATCTCAATGTGTTTCTTCCAAAAACATCATCATGGAAAAAAATATTAATAAGAATAGAAAACTAACTTGCACAACACTTTCTCATACATTAAAAAAATAATTACAAATTTATCGCTTCAAATGAAGCTCAATAGCTCCCTACAAAATTGGGATCTAACATGGTACCTAATTTAAACCTATTGACACGTTTGTAATAATGATTAAAACTCTAAAATTCTCATTAGTACTTATTCAATATGAGAAATATTAGTTATTCATTATTCTAAAATTTTGTCTTTATGAATAACCAAATTTTCTTGGGCTCTTAGTATATCCTTTAATATTGTACAAATTATATATATTGTGCAAAGAATTAATAAATAGTTCATCCATGTTGGCTTTTGTGTTACAATACATCAACTCCACCTCTTATGATTTAATATTTTCTCTTACAAAGTGGTGTTGAATTTCAATGTCTTCTGATTTGGCATGGTACACTAGATTATTGGATTATTTTTCAATTTGATTGATCTTTAATTTTCACTATTCATAGGTGTTGATCTTTCATTCTTTTCTCCCATATCTTCAAGAAAATGGCTTAACCAAACATGAGCAACTGTACAATGATTTATATTCCTCTCTAATAGAGGATTAAAAAAATATTTGGCTAATTCTTTTTGCTCAAAGACACAATGAAAATCATAGATTTAAAGCATATCTAGTGGTGGATTTTCTATCATTTGTATTTCTCGTGCAAGCACAATTTGAATAACCTATCAACTCAACATTCAAATGGTCAGTATATTCTATACTAAAGTAAATGGCTCCTTTTAGGTATCAAATAAATTTCTTTGCTAATTTCCAATGGGTCTCATAAGGTTTAGGCATTAATTGACTAAGTATTCTAACTAAGCATGCGAGACCAAGTTGTCATTAAGTATTTGAAAATTTTACCACCACTTATCTATACAAAGTTCCATTTACTTATTTTGTACCATTATGAATAGAACAATCAACATTTTATTTTGATGGAATATAAACTAATTTTTAATCATGTATATTAAACCTTCAGACCAATTCCTTTGCATAATTACTTTGAGTAGTCCAAGTCTTACCACCGTCCTTTCACACTTTAATTCCTAAGAAATAATGCATCTTTCCAAGATCCTTCATTTAAAATTATTACAATAGATTTATTTTAATTTAATCAATTAGTCCTATAAAAAAAATGTAATGATTAATATAATAAAATCAAAGAAACATTCCAACAATCATAATTTTATGTACAAATTTGGGTCACACTTTTGATAAATCTTTCTTTGAAGAATAAATTATCAATTTTCACATCACATGACCTTAGTGCTTTTTTAAAACCATACAATACTTTCTTTCACCTACATAAAATATGTTCTCCCTAATTTATAAAATATTTTTTGTTGAACAAGATATATTTCTTCTTTTAAATCATCATTAAAAAGATGAGTTATCATCCATTTGATATAGATCCTAATCATAATTAATATCAAGTGCAATCATTAATATAATGGTGTTCATTTTAGCTATAGGTGTTTCTTCATAATATATTCCTTCCTTTTTTGAAAATAGATTTTTGCAACCAATCTAGCTTTAATATTTTTTGTTGTATTATCAACATCAAAATTAGCCTTGAAAAACCATTTTGAGCCTATATGAATTTTATTTGGGAGTAATTTAGTTATTTCCCAAGCGTCATTTTCCATTCAAAAAATATTCTTCTTGCATTAAAAATATCAATTAGCTTAAAAATTTATGGGTTAATCTAGATTAATTACTTGAGCCGTTAGTACCATCAATATTAAAATTATATGAACAACCATTTTGAACATATCCAATAATTTTATTTGGGGGTAATTTAGTTAGTTCCCAAGTTCCATTTTCCATAATAGAAACACATTCTTCTTGCATAACAAACATCTATTAACTTCTTTAAAATTTGGGGTTTCATCTAGAGTCATCACTTGAGCCATTAGTATAATCAACATTAACCTCACATTTGAACAACCATTTTGAGCCCATGAAAATTTTATTTGGGAGTAATTTAGTTAGTTCACAAGTTCCATTTTCTATAATTAATTTGATTCTTCTTACATAACAAACATTCATTAGCTTCTTCAAAAAAATTGGGTTCATTTAGAGTCATTACTTGAGCCATTGGTACCATCAACATTAAAATTAAACTTGAACAAACATTTTGAACTTCTAAGAATTTTATTTGAGATTAATATAGTTAGTTCACAAGTGTCATTTTCAATAATAATCATATTATTGCATAATAATTTTCTATTAGATTCTTCAAATTTTAGGGGTTCGTCTACATCCTCTTAAACTTTAGAAAGAAAAAAGTACTATTGGTTATTTTATTTTTCAATTATATTTATTCATCTAATTATTTTAACTTTAACATATTTTAAATAAATTTATTTTTATTCTTTTAGGTGCTTTCTCATCCTTCTCTTGGAGGATTCCTTACACATAATGGGTGGAACTCTACTTTGGAGGCAATTAGTATGGGAGTTCCTATGATTGGATGGCCTTATTTTCATGATCAATTTCTTGATTGTCGATTTGCAAAAGATATTTGGAAAATTGGTTTGGACTTCAAAGGTGTTGATGTAGATGAATTTAAATTGGTGACAAAAGAAGTTGTAGAGAGTAAAATTAGAAGTATAATGAAAGGTTGTATTGGAAATAAGTTAAGAGAAAATGCCGCGAGACTAAAAGAGGCAGCAAACAAGGCTGTGATTAAAGGGGGAACTTCTTATTCAAACTTGAACACCTTTGTAGAGGATATGCAAAAGATGGTAAAATCAAAGGTCTAAGGAGTTTCTATATTTATGGAATGTTTTTAATATTTTAGTTGGTTCATTGTAAGAGATCATTTATCATTAAGTTTAGATCTTGGGATCTTTTAAAATGAATTCAATATGATATATTTTGTTAAAAAGCTTATATAATGAGTATAATTTAGTATTATATTGGGTGCATATGCTTTGTAAGTCACCCATATGGTATATTGGAATAAAATTCTATGTCTAAGGTGCATAGAATAGTACTAGTTTTCATCAACATGACTCTATATTGTAATGATTTCCAAGTGTAAACTATTTAAAAAAATATAGTCGTAGTTTATGCTTTATTGGGAGGATTATCCTTTAAAGTGGTACTATGAATATAACATGCAAACTTGAAGCTCTAATGTTTTTTTAATGTGTGTGTATTTTCTTTATTTTATTTGTAGGTTATTTTCAAGTGGTATTAGAGATCTTTCTAGTGCTATGTTCTATACCATCAACAATAACTAGTGGTTTTCTATAAATACCTAGTGTATACTCTCACCTTATTCTTAGATGATCTTGGTGATTAAAAAGTGATGAAATTGGTAGGGTATTGAACATATTTTACCAAAAAATAATTTTATAGTAGATTGTTGAGGTTAAAATTTTTTTGCTAAGGGTTGCAAAATTTCCTTTGAGCAACTATCAATATTTTTAGATAAGTTTAACTCCACATAAATACTATAATTATATGAGGATTTCTTCAAATTTGATATCCAAACATAAAAAAAAAATTTGAACTTCTAGGTACCTTCAAATATATTAGAATATCTTCTAAAATTAAGAGAATCATCACCATATGAAGTCATTGACCATTTGAAATCTATAGTGAACTAGTTAGTGGTTAACACAATGAATTATTCTCATCATACCTCATAGGATAGATAAGGTGGCTATGGGATACTCAAATCCTTCATAGATAGAGCTTTGAAATCTTTGTCCAATTCATTATTTACAAATAAGACAAAGATATCTAAAATCCTATAGACTAAAAAAAGCATACCCTTTTGTTTCCCTTTATTTTCCTTTATTGTATAAACCAATTTGGGCATATTGTAATTTCCCATTTCTTTATAATCTATGTTGTATTATAAAATTAAAATTTCCTATCTCTAAAATATCCACTGATCCAAACTTGTGTATGAGTTATTTCCCTTCATCCTCCATGTGTTTGCCTAAGATCCCCAAAATTTCTAAGTATGAAATTAACATGGCCAATCTTCTATGTTTGTGTAAGTCATTAGTGTTGCAAATTCTCCCTTCTTGACAAGACTTTCCTCCCAAGCTCATTTTATCTTCTATAACTATCAAAGTATAATACATATTCATCTATGAATATTATTAATCCATCCCCTGCTTGTTTCCTTTTCCTAATTGGATTTTTATACTTGACTTTGTTATTATGCCTCCTACACAAAATTGATCCCTGACTAATGTAATATGTCATGAGGTATCTCCAACCTATGAACTCTAAAAGTATTTTATATTTACAATATTCATCCACCTATCTCCTTTCATGATAGACTACCATAAATACTTAAGTGGATGATGTATCCTCAAGAATATTTCATATGACCTTAAAATAATCTTTTAATAATGGGAACATGGGTCCACATGTACCTCTAGCACTACAAAGAAAGAAATGATCTTGAACTATAATTAATGAGGTAGGGTTTCAAAACCAAAGGGATCCTTGCCATTATTTTCAAGGATAGTTATAATTTGTAAGGGACGTTCCTCCATACCTCCCTAACACATTTGTGTGCATGTAAGTACACTTATAGGAATTAATCAAGAGAAAAATGATGCTCAATTACTATGGAAATTATTCCTATAAACCAATCTCTAGATGATGACCGTTGTTTTAGAGTTTTATGCCCTTTCTAGGTGTATAATGCGTTGAAAGAAAAAAATAAAATATCATGAAAAAGGAAAACCATAGTATATACACTTAAAAATCACTCATCTTGATTATTTCCTAAATATGAATAATTCATTATTAGGTTTTGATCCTATTCTCTATCCTAATTATTCCTAATTTTCCATAAATCTTTATCCATTTTCCCTTGGGTTGAAACTCACTTTCCTAAGTCCTAATTCATATTTCATGTCTCCTTCGACATAAATTTAATTAATAAAATTAACTAAAATCCCCACATAACCACCCTAAAATCAATAAAAGAATTCAAATTTTTATGGTGTAAAATTGCAGGTCTAATGCAATTTCCTATAATATTACCTCACTTTAGCCTTATAAACTTGACAATGCAAAAAAATTCCATTGGTGAGGGAATTTTCACATGTCCCTTTGTCATTTTTCATCGGTGAGGGAATTTTTCTTGGGGACTCCCACATGTTGCAAAGATGTATGCACACCTTGTTGGCATCCTGACAAGATTCTTGGGTTAGTGGACATTGGAGGCATTACATTTTCTGCCACCTTGCGAATTGTAACACCCCCTACGAGCCTTGATTGCTCAAAATTGTCCTCTTACCTCTTAAAACACTTTTAAACTTTATTCTCTAAATTCATTTGCTATCTATCACTTCTATTCACTCTACCTTCACTCTTGTTCTTCCCATTCTACACTCTACACCATTGTTTTTGATTCTACATCATTGTCTATTGTAAATTTCCAAGCTTCATACTATTGGTGTGATTGTCTTGCTCTCTTCCTTCCTCTCTCAATTTCTCCAAGCATGTAGAAAGGAGGGTAGCATATTTATTTACTTACATTATCTTATTTATAGAATAGCATTTATATTGCCTTTACATTCTATAAGTTTTTTCTATTTCCATTTAGTTATCATTTTCTCTATATTATGGTCTATCAATTGTCCGTGGAGGTGGAAACACTAAAATGAGGGTTTAACAAAGGAAAACTCCAAAACAAAACTACAAGAATTTTTTGTTGTCGTGTTTGTAGGTACACTTTGTTCGTGAGGAGATTGCAAAAGGATGAACCTTCTTTGAGTTGATCTTCTTCCTTCTCTCTTGTTATTTCATTGTTAGATAGTTCATCTTTCAAGTTATTGTATTCTTCTTGTTATTTTATTTCATTTCATGCATTTCTTCGTTTACTATTAAATTGTTGGATTCATACTCTTGGTTTGTTAACAAACCCTATGAGTTTCAATCTATTAACTTTACTCTCTGTCATATGAGACACCAATGTGCCATTGAGGCAACAACTTCCACACTATAATTTGTCTCCCATATAGACATCCTCTAGCCAAGAGCCAGTTAGTTTGTATTTTGAGACCTTTGTGGTCTGTTCACACATATCTCAAAGTCCTTTGTTAGAAAATACAAAAAGTAGAGCTTATCTTTCCCTTCCTTTTCAGCCTATCTCCTTTTGGTTAGTCTTGAGGTGACCAAGGGAAATTTGATTCCTTTAAACCTTGTTCATCTTGGGACTTGGGAGTAGCAAATCCCCTCCTTCACATTTTGGTGAACCCAACATGAACTTTCTCCCTTTCATTTCTTTGTGTCAATTTTTTTTCCCTCAGGTCTTAGGTGTGTTATAGATTAGTGTTTCATGAAGCTTCTATGAATTTATGACCCAATCTACAACCTCTAGATTCATTTTCAAAAGAAGTATTCAACACACAAAAATGGAATCTAGGAAGGTCACTCCTAGTCCCTCTTTTGAAGAATTAGCTTTAGGGTTGTCTACTAGATTTTCCAGTCCCTTTGGGGGAGATTTCTCTCATGTTCCTACCCCTTGCACTTCTCCTTCAACTTCTTCAGTGGAGGAAGAAGTTGCTCTTGAGTTTCCTGCAGAGTAGATCCTTTCCCTGGAAAAGAGGCTTAAGGATTTTGAGCAATATTTGGCATGCACACTATACCTAAGTTGTCCTACACAAATTTATAAAATAATAATATAATTTAACTTATATATATATATATATATTCATGGAAAAAGAAATATAATCATCTCAAACACTTTCTATACTCATATAAATAAGACAAAGTTTAGAGATAAGATTTAAAGAGTAATTATTCAAAATAAATAATTTAATATTTTTTTTCTAAGAGAGAGTTAGTTAGTCAAATAAAAATCCAAAAGAGTAGTTAAAATTACATCTATTAAAAATAGAATCGTATTATTAATATTAAATAACATACATTAAACTTTACAATACTATAAGATTGCAATGAGAGATTTGAAACAAAAATTTCAATATCCTAAATAAACTTAATCATATAACAAAGGAGACCTAAAAAGATAATTGATTAGTAAGTTAACATTTCACACTAATACTCCCTTAAATCTAATAATACATATATATTTATATTTAATATGATTATTGCAAAAGAAAATAATTTTGAAGACCCAACACTAGAACTAAGTTGTCCTATACAACTTTATAAAATAATAATATAATCTTAAAATAACTTCATTAAAAAAATATTAAAAAACAAGAGCTCTAAAGGAGTTGGAGTCCCTGTCAAAGGGTATAAATTTGCTTATGTATATTTGCAATTGACTGAGAAACAAATTTGTAGTGAGACATGGAAAAACAACAAAGGTCATTTACCCCAAGTCAAATAGTCTATAATTTATATAGTTAGTTAAAATACCAATCATTGAATATTTTATTTAGAAATAAAATCACTAACTATAGACCATCTCATAAAGTGTATAATGTTGAAGCAAGTATTATAATGACTATATATATATGCACGTCTGTATGTATATACACCCATACATATATATAAAGTATGGATGTGTATTACATATATGTATAGTAATGGTATATATATATAGATGTATATATACACATATATATACATATACATATATATGCATATGTATACATACATACATATATATGCATATGTATACATACATACACATACATACATACATACATACATAATATATATATATATATATATATATATATATATATATATATATATATATATATATATATATATAGAGAGATATATATATATATATGTATATATATATAGAGAGAGTATATATATACATATATATATATATATATATATATTGAAAAAAGTAAAGAAACATTGCTAGATTTGAAACAAACAAGTTAGAACATATACATCCTATACAAGATAGTTGGGCACATTAGTGGCAATACAAAATTTCATGAATATCCGAATAATAAATTGAATGCAAAACCAAGGAGTGTAATAAAGCACATAAGAAAATGTACCATGGTAGTAGGAATAAGTTGTTCATTATCACTATCCATAAGATAATTACATATAAGTTTTGTTGGTGTAGATCTAGACCATGCATGTTTCATCTTCTAGCATTTGATTCATCAATTTAAATTTTCTTATTGTGTCTTTGAGACATGGAAATACAACTAGAGTCATTTACCCAAGTCAAATAGTCTTTAATTAATAACTGAGATTGAGTGAGACATTGAAATACAATTAGAGTCATTTACCCAAGTGAAATAGTCTTGAATTAACCATTGATGGGGAAAACTTGTGCCCACACACTTAGTTAAAATATGAAGCTCCGAATAAATAAATAGAACATCAAAATATTTTAGAAATAAAATAACTAACTATAAATCATGTCATTAATTTTTTAATTATATATATATATGTATGTATGTATGTATGTATATATGTATGCATATGTATACACAACCATACACACATACACACATACATACAACCATACAACCATACATACATACATACATACATACATGCATACATACATATGTGTGTGTGTGTATTAAAAATAGTAAAGAAGAAACATTGCTAGATATCAAAAAAAAAAAATTGCAACATACACATACAAAATATCATCATCTGAATCAAAACTTTAATGCAAAATGGAACAACATAATAAGGCATATAACCTAATGTAGCATGGTGGTAGGAATAAGATGTACAGATGTACACTATCACTTTGTTTGTAAGATGGTTGTAGGTCATAGAGTCGCAGTATAGAAGAATGACACTTTCATTAGTATTGTGGATTTCTTCACTAAGCCAATAATCATATATAAGTTTTGTTGGTGCAGATCTAGGACACACGTCTTTTGTCTTGTAGCACTTGATTCATCATTTTTAATTTTCTTATTGTGTCTTTGCAATGTGAATGTTAAGTGATAGAATGTTAGGATTAGGTATATGGCTCATCTTGTAAGTTTTATGTCTTGTGTAGATGGTAAACAATTAATGATCTTCAAATATCATGAAATGTGCAGATTATTTATTCTTTGAAATAGTTGGTTCATACTATGTGAGAAGGTAATCGAATAGGTATGTTACATTGAAAATATCAAAAGCAGTGGTTATAGAACATCCTTCCAATCAAATACTCTCATGGAGTTCATAGATTTGAGAAACTATTCATTTTGATTGCTATGCCACAATCTATGATATATAAAGACATGTAAGAGGAGTTACTTTCTAATCTAGGATGTTGATCATGACCATGTGAATTTGGATTTTTGCTATGGCTTATGTTTTTGACTCATAGTGTTTGGGCCATTTATTTATAATGTTTCTAGATAATGGATACATAAGGTAGAAGTTTTTTGGGTTCTTTTGTGGAAACTCTTATAGCACTCTAGATTAGTATTAGACAAAGTGATAAGCATATTATATTGATGTAGTTTTTTACTTTGATTGATATAAGCTTGAGTCTTTTTGGTGGTGCTTTTTTTTTGCAAGGTTTTCTCTACACATATTTGGTGTTCATACATTTTGAGGGTATGTGCAGGAACATGATGGGCCAAAAAGTGGCGATATGATGGGTATGTGTAGGGTATGTGGTTGATGACTTTTCTTTTACCCAAAATTGATGAAACAAAAATGGTTTTTAAAGGAGATTCTCAGTTTTCCACCAATATAAATTATGCTTTACTTTGAATTTAATAAATAATTATTATTCATTTTCTATTTGAATTATGACTAAAGTCCTAATTGGTAGGTTGATTGAAAAACATCTATAGCTTTCAAATGGTATCACATTTTTTTAATCCAAAACATGTGTCACATTTTATGCTACACATTCTATAGGATTAAAAAAAATATTGAATTTGATGAAGTTTTGACCAAGTTAAGGTGGTTAGACATATGAGTTTT
>VDFB02353493.1:415191974-415374962 GCA_007258455.2 Sequoia sempervirens | reverse complement strand
CCTCTCTCTCGCTCCCTCTCTCTATCACTCCCTCTCTCTCACACTCCCTATCTCTCCCTCTCACCCCCCTCACACTCTCAGGTCTCTTCCTCCAAAACCCTACCTACATAACTCTCTCTTTCTCTCCCTCTCTTTATCTCTCCTCTCTCTCTCTCTCACCCTACCTAGCTAACTTCCCTCTCACTCCAACACCTTCTTTCCCACTCCCTCTCTCTTAGGTCTCTCCCTTCCAGCCCCTCTCCCTCTCCTCTCTTAGGTATCTCTCTCTGGTCTCTCCCTCCCTCTCTCCCTCCCACCCTACCTAGACAACTCTCTCTCTCTTAAATTTCTCCCTCCCTATAAATATATACATACATATATATAAGCAGACATACATATGTACATACAATCTTACACACATACAATCTTACATACATATACATACATTGATACATATGTGCATACATACAGGCATACACACATACATACATACAAAAATGCACAAATGCATACAAACATACAAATATATACACACACATATATATAAATTCTATAGACTATCATTTAACACAAAGGAAGGCATAACATGAGCGTGTTATAATGCACTCACTTTATGTCTTGCGAGACATGTCTTGGGCACAAGCACAAAAAACATGTCAAAACAAAGAAATAATGCGAGTGCGTTATTTTTTGCTTTGGGAATCCCCAAGCCTTGGGCTTGGTATTTGCTTTGGAATACCAACCCAAAGGCTTGGATTTCCTTCCCAATGTCCAAAGACATGTTTTTGCAAATTCTACAATATTTCACATAATCGTGTTCATGCTAAGAATCGGGTTTGCACATGTTTCAAGGTCAAACAAATCAAACACCTAGGTAATGTTAGGCTCTCCCTTAGCTATCTAACAATGTAATTTTTTTCACATTTTGATAATGTTAAGCCTTTCATCTATAATTTCTTTTGTTTGTGTGTATTTTTTGGAAAAAACTAGTTTTTGGTATTTTTTTCATTATAAATTAACCGTTCATCAAAATTTCAAATAAATTACTTTTTTAGAAACTAGACTCCATTCTACACATATTAAAAAAAATGATTTTCAATTAGTTTTCAAAAGTTATAGGGGTATGACAGCCAAAATTCTATTTTTTAGGAAGTTTCTAGTTTGAGAATTAGTTAAAAATCAAATAATCATTAAAAAATTATCAAAAAAATCATGCATAAACTACATACTATTAGCTAATTTCTCACTAAAGCAATTTTTAAAATACTCAAAAAAAGTTAACCTTTTGAGGGAGCCACAAAAGTTGTTATGTTATGTTTTTTTGATAAAAACAACACCAATTTATGTGACCCCCTCTTTTGAACCCCTTAATCGCTACCATTTTTTTAAAAAAGTAGTAGTTTAGAAAGTAGAATCTGAGCACTACAATCCTTTTTTTTCTTGCATCTCAATAGTTTGAGTGTAACTATCCTCAATTTCATGTCCAAGTTCAGTATTTCCTGATTTCAAGAAGAAAAAAAGTGGCCACTTAAGCCCCCTTTTTTGCCCCCCATCTTTTTGCACTTACCCAAAGCCCCTTGACATCTGCAACATATATTAATCTTCATAACATAACTTCAAGCATTGAGTTGACCAAGAATTAGACTCAACCACAAAATAAGTCGATCCACACAACATCGATCATCTGTGTAAGCATATAAGCATTCTCCATTTGGAATATGTGTAGTGCTAACACCTATAAACCTTCTTCCAAATTTGTAGAGTTTAAACCCGAATATCAGATGAATGTGGACCAATTAACTTTTATCAACCTGTATAGTATAAGCCAAAAAATAGTTTTCTGGAATTGTTTCATTTGGAACTTTCAACCAAATTAACCAAAACTACTGAAAACATGAAAATAGGTGTATTGAGCATTCCCAAACAACATATTGTAACTGCATAAGTTGATCTTGAAACATGATTGAATCTAGACCAGAATACCAGATTGAGATGACACAAAAAATGTTTTACCAGATCAAGCAAAATTGCCAACAAACATTGTTGGCATCAATGAAAACACTACAAAGGGTTCCTTCTTCATTCTTTCAACAATCTCCCCCTTTGTCATTGATGGAAACATGTGCCAAAAATGAATCCTAACAACCAAAAATAAAAGTTTTACATTTCCAACACAATTTTATCAAAAAAATGTCTAACCATTCACACCATCTCCATTTACACCATCTCACCCTTTAAAATAAAATACAATGGGTGTGTGAATGGAACACACAAAAAAAAAAGACAACTTAAAACAAATGACTCCCTCTTAGGGAGTTATCCCCAATATTACATCTAAATGTATGTATAACAAAAACACTAAAAGCAATTGAAAAAATATACAAGGTGAAGCATGTTCACCCAAAGGAGGAATCACCTTCAAGTTCCTTGAGAATAGCTTCCCAAGTAGATTTCTCTTCATCCCAACTCCTTTTTGTTGTAACAAGTGCCTTATGCATTGATTCCAACTCTACAAAACTCTCCTCTCCTTCTTCCAGAGTAGTCAGATAAAGATTTATCTTATCAAGTTTAATAGCTTCAGTGAGAGCACTTGTAATTTGTATATGCTTGCACTTTACTAGATCTCCAAGTTGTAAGAACTACCTTATGACATCCTCTTTCTACCTTTGCAAGGTGAAAAACTTGTTTTGCAATTCTCAAATTACAGTCCAAGAGGCATAGTTCATGTCTTTTATAAGATCATAGGTTCCAGAGGCATTGATCAACTGCAACTCTATTCATTCCATTAGGTCCTTAATGCCTTGAGTAGCATTCGACCATCTTATGCATTGTAAGAGTAGTATTTGGGCCTCATCCTCAAACTCCTAAGTTACTTCTTCTAGACATTTCATAACCTTATGTGTGGTTGCACATCTGTCCTATATTTGAAGAAGTATTTTCTCCTCAATCCTTAACTCAACTTCTTTTGCAACATGCTCCTTGAGGCTAGAAGTATATTTCGTGAATGAATCAACCAAAAAATTTAGATTCTCCACTAGTGTCAAAGAATCATCAATATTGGTACTAGGGGTTGCATCTTGTAAGACTTTGATATAATCATTAATTAACTCAGTCCCATTTTGATGAGATTTTATGATTTCTTTCTTCCCAGAGGTGATAAAAAGTTCCTCCAATCTCTATTCTCTTATCAGGAGGAATTTTGTTCAAATCAACATAGCCTTGTTGTGATGAGATTTGAAACAACTGAGGAGGAATAACTAGTTGAATCCTTATTTGCTTCATCAGCTGAACCTTGAGAGTATTGGGTAAACCCACAAAAGTGGTTTACAATTCTAGTGAGGAACAAAAAGTTGCAAAAGATGACCCCATGCAAAAAAAATTGGTTTTTTGGGGTTCGAACAAACTTTTGGTTGTAGAAAACCCAAAAGGGGTTCGCTAGAACCCTAGTTTGAGTGAACCCATTAAATGCAGGGTCCCACCATTCCTAGGTGAAAAAAAGAAGAAAACCTTTGTGGAAAGGGAGTTTGCTCAAACCAAGGTTTGAGCAAACCTCCCTTTCCCCACGTTCTCACCCTCTGGCACCAAAAAACTCTAGAATTTTTCCCTTCAAAGCTCTAGTTGAGGATGAAAATGGAGGAGACTTCACAGACCCAACTGGATGATGGTAGTCCTCAGAACGAGCTATCCAACAAATATAATTTTAATATGTTTTGGTTTTATTATGTATTTGATTTTTTTAGTTTTATTAAACATAGGTTTTTCACCGAAAATCAAGCTCTCTATTCTGCACATGTGGAAAAATAGTAGATTATCAAAAAAAAATAAAAAATATGAGTGTACTAGAGATATTGATAACAAAAAAAAATTGAATTTCAATACATACAAAAAAAAGTTACGTTGTATACGGTCTGCCTATGTCTAAATTGTAATTGGTTTTATTTCGAAACTTGATTAAGGAAAAAATACTCAATAAAACACTACGAAACCAATTGGAAGCACTATATATCGTAGTTACAAATCTAAATTCGAAAAAATTAGAATTTTATCCTTCATGGAAAAAAAATTATGTTGTATACGGTGAGTGTCACTCCTTAAAAATGGTGTTTACTGAAAAAAACTACTTTTTGAAGGAGATGGAAATAGAAGTACAATATGATTCCAAAACTTTTGAAAAAAATATATTTAGAATCTATAGACAAAATGTCATAAATCACTAGTTTGCATCATCTTTAAATTCCTCATGGTTTAGCCACTATATGTGTCTGAAAGTGAAGATTTAGTTGGAAAAAAAATTATTTCAGTGTCCAGTTTGGCCAAAATTGTAAACCAGTATTGTGGGATCACCCTATTGCCAGAGGATTCTCTGAGTGACTTTGTTGACTCTATGGTCTTCAAAGATTCTTCTTCATTTCTTTGAATTGTAGATTCCTCTTTGTTCTCTTCTTTCTCTTTTTCCTCTTCTTCTTTCCCTTCTTTTCCAGAGGTGTTTTCCTTTTTCCTATCTTCCTTTTCATCCTCCTTTTTATCTTTATCATTCTTTTCATCATTATTCTTTTCTTCTTGACCTTTTTCTTCTCCATTTTTGTTCTCTTCTCCTTCATTTCTAGTATCTTTATTCTAGTTGTCCTATTGATTTTTTGCATTTTTTATTAACATTATCCCTATCCTGATCTTTCTTTCTTTCTTTGGTTGTGTTCTCAGTGTCATCCAAAGGAGAAGATGTCTCTGAAGGGGCATGTATATCAGTAATTGTATCTCCTATAACATCCAAGAGTGAAGGCTCATTTGCAAAGTAAACATTTGCTTCTTTCATTTCTACATTTTGAAAAATAGGTAAATTTGATGTGGAGGGAATATTTTCCTCTTCAACAATAGTATCATCTTTGCTAAGCTCCTTGACTTGAGTTGTACCTGATACAAGATCAGTGATCATTCTATATTACAGTTCCATGTTTCATATTGTATCAATGGTTTCTTTATTTAGCTTTTTTGAGCTATCCTTTTCTCTAGTCATAAGAATAGTAACTCTATGTTTTACCCTGAACTACTATGTGTATGCTTCTAGCAGGGTGGCCTTATCATCCTCAGACAAGGATGATCTAATCTTGTTCAGTGTATCAAATTTGATTTTGTTATCTATTTTGACCACTTTATGTCTTCATTTTACTAGAGCTTCCCATACAACATCAATTACCTGAATCTGACAATTTTAGAAGTGGACACCTGTAGGAAGCAGAAGTGCAAGATCTAGCTCCACAGAATCAACTCCTGAATTTTCTAATTCCTGCAAGTGGACTAATTCACCACCCATGGTGAATGAGTCCCATCTATAGGCCTAAAAATTGGTCTACAGAAAATTGGTTTTGTCAAAATTTAGCTTCTGCCAATCAGAAACATGTTTCTTGGAATTTTCACCAGAAGCGGGACTGATTCGCCATGCATGGCGAATTAGTCCTAGTGGTCATTAACAGTGGTTCCTGAAACATTCTAGAACTCTCCAGTAACAACAATCGACCTCCAGGTGCACTTTGTTCAATTTCATCAATTTCTATTTTCATTTGTTTAGGTTTCTAGTTCACATTTGCAATCAACACTGTGTTTTCTAGCATCTTGCATTAGATTAGTTTACATTCATTTATTTGCATTTGTAAGCATTCAAACACATCCACACACACTTTACATCAATATCCCATCCATCCTTACACTATTCCTGAGTGAAACATTGTGCATTTTGGTCCATCCTTCCCCTTTTAGGTGCAAAACCCTATAAGACCAGAGAAGGATTTGGGTACCAAAATCCTTGGTTTCATTTTGGTGAACCTGCTATTTGAATCCCCTCTTTTCTAATTTTGAAGTCCATTAATCATTCTAGAATTGCTTGCATTGAATTTTGCATTAGTTAGCTTGCATTATAGGATTTCTTTTTTGCATGTGTAAAAGTGCATAATAGGTTGCATTTTTGCATCTTTAATCATTGCACAATTATGAAATTTTGCATTTTTCACTTAGGTCTACATCTTAGCACTCAAAAAGCATCAAAATCAGTCACAAATTTCTGAAATTTTTGAAAAAATTCCATACTGGGACTCATTCACCACCCTGGCGAATCAGTCCCTTCTAACTCTTGAAACTACCTTTTACAGAGTTGAAAACCCTATTTTTAGGCTTTTGCTTAGTGCCATTTCATACCTATATCAGTTAGTTGCATTTTTGTAGCATGCATTTCATAAAATCTAGCCTTAATTAGCTCATTTCATGCATGGTTTCCATTTCAAGTTTGCATTCTCATCTTGTTACATCTCATAATCAATCAATTGTCATTTTTGAAATCTGAAACATTATTCTTCAATTGCATCTTTTCTTTAGCATTATTACATTTCAAGATTGTAGATTAATCATTCCATCATGTTTTCATTACAAAATTCTATAGTTCTTATCTTGCATGTTCTCTTTTTAGATGTTATTGCATGTTGTAAGCAATTTTTGTTAAAGGCATATGAATATGAGGTCCTTTCCCCTCTCTTTTTGTTTGTCATAGATCCCTCTCCTAGTTCCTCTTTTGTGGATGAGGTTGGTTTAGTGAAATAAACCTTGGATAATCATAACACTTACATTTGTTCTTTTCCTATTATCTCTCACACTTGTGAAGAAGATATTTTAGTGCTAGAAGAACCAATTGATGAGAGTTGTGACAATCTAAGTTGTTTCTCTCCTCTTACCTCTCCTATTAGACATAACATTACTATAGAAGAGGACATCACACTAAGTAATCATGACAATCACACAACACACCACGATGATGAGACCATAGATTCATCTCCCCACTCCTCCCCTATTTGTGAGAGTGTCTTTGTGAGTAATCATGGTAATCACTTTATTTGTGAGGAGAATATGTTGACATTAGATGATCAAACCTTTAAGACGTATGACAATCCTCTTTATTTTTCTTCCCCTATTTTGGAAGATATTATTCGACAAAGGGAGGTAATCAAAGATAATCATGAGAATTTTCTTGCTCCCTTTCCTAATGATCCCCCCATCCAAGCATACATACTTAATCAAGTGGATCCAATCATTGAAAAACATGACTATAATGTTTTTTCTTCTCTTGTTGCCTCTCCCACTTGTGATGAAGCTACTTTGCACATTTCAACCTTAGATGAACATATTACACACTCTCCTAGCAGGGTAGATAATATGGAACAAGAGAATAAGACATTACAAACACTGAATGATTGCATAAAGTCTTCCCCTAATCTCCTCATTATCAATAATCAAACACATTCAACCATTGATAACTCCCTTGATTGTGATGAAGTTATTTTGGATGAACCAAACCTTAATCATCACAAACATGTGGTTTTTTGTTCTCCTAAGAACTCTCCTTCTAGGGAGGATATTATGACCCAAGACAAAGATAACATGCCCTTCATAGACAATGAAAATCTCACTTGTTACGGGATGTTAACAATATTCAACCTCACAACACCCTTTACCCACCCTCGCATAAACTTCATCCTTCCAATAAACCTCACTACACACTTTATCCACCTTTGCACTCACTTCATCCTTTCAATAAACCTCATTGCACCCTCCACCCACCTCAAACTAATGTATCACAGCAACCGAGTTACAATATTGTTGCTCATACATATAACACTCGAAATAATTTGCAGCCACCACCACTAATCCCACCCTCCTTACCACCTAGTGCACCTCGTTACCTCCCACACATAGAGGAGTATGATCTTGTTGAAAAAATAAAGAATACTTGTTTAAAGATTTCCCTTTGGGATTTACTTCAAAACTCACCAAATTATCACAACATTCTTCTAACAACCTTAAAACAAATCACAATTCCTCCTGGTACAACTCTGACTGATGTGGCAGCTCTCATCCACAAAAAGAATCTTGACATTACCTTCCATCAACATGAGCTCCCTCCTTTGGAGTTTCATAAACATGATTCCTTTATGATAATTGCTTGATTCAATCGCACAGGTATCAAATGCACTCTCATAGATAATGGTTATTCCCTTAATGTGTGTAGTGTGAATCTCCTTGATTGATTACATGCTGAGAGGTCACAAATAATACTTGATTCTATCTCTATTCAAGGATTTGACAATACAATGTTCAAAGTAACCGATCGGTGTAATCACTTTGCCTATTACAGTTGGGGTGGTTACTTTGCAAAATCCTATTCATGTCATACCTTATGATATTTGGTACAATCTTCTTTTAGGCTGACCATGGATTCATGAGATGAATGTAGTACCTTCAACTTTTCATCATATCATGAAATATGTCTATAACAATAGCATCTATCAAATTGAAATAGATCCCGAGCCTGAAATTTGCTTGCACCTTGAAAAAGGGGTTACAAGTCCTTTGAAAACATTAATTCCAACCTCCAACATAGACACTCTTGAAATTGAACACAACGATACGGAATTGGTATCTAAACTATTTGGTGACGATTGGGGATCCTTAGAATTCACACCATCATTTATGGGCGAATACATACTCACACAAAAGAAAGATGAGAAACAAGAACAACCAACCATCATGTCAACAAAAAATTCCGATGACCCTTCGAAAGCATCCACCTCAACCACTTTAGACAACAAAGCAAACTAAATAACAACCATTGAACACAACAACAAACAACCACCCAATTCCAAAGCACTGAAACAAATTTATGGAAAAGGGTACGACCTCATGAAACAACTTGGGTATCGTGGAAAAGGATGTGGTGCTCAAGAACACAGTATCTGCAACCCTATAGATCCAAACATACAAAAAACAACTCATGGTCTTGGTTATTCTCCTTTAACCAAGATCACCAAACCTTCACTCAACATTAATACTATCATAGAAGACTCTTCCAAGATTCTTCCTTATTCACATAAATAACATTAGATGCTGCTCCTTGCCATGCAATAGTTGAAGGATCGTAGCATACTCACCATTGCATGTTTTACATCCATCAAAAGGGGCAGCATACCCTCATCCATTCTAGGCTCACCTTTGTCTCGCACTAAGTGGGGGACAAAGAGTTAGCCTTATCCCTTGTATGTCAATTGTCATTATCTCTTTCGACTACTCGTTAAATTTTCATGAACATCTAAGAGCAAGCTTGAGATGTGAATGGCATGTCTTAAGATTGACTCACATGTGACATACAACCTTTCTTTGATTTTCATTTTCCTTGGCATGACACAACCTAACTTTGAAACATATGACTTGGCATAGTGCTTTCCAAGCTGGATCTCATGTCTTGTTTTCTTTTTGCATTTTCTTCTCTTCTCTACTTTAAAGTAATTGCTCATAGAACGATGTGTAGCAATTCCTTTAAAGTGGGGGGCATAGAATACCATAATTCATGTATATTATTGGTTCCTAGTGCAGCCTTGTCATTTATATGATGTGTTTGTCACTTTGTGGATGGCATTGGGTGTGATGTCCTTCATAAGTGTGATTTATCTCAGCATATTGCATTCCTCTTGGTAGCCTGATGCAACACACTACATCCCCTAAGTTGTGAATATACTATTCTTTGATTGGTCCTCTCTTGGAGACATTAGACACAATGTTCCCTAAGTGATTGACCTTGCATGAACTTAACCAGACTCCTTTGAACTTATTTTACATTTTTTTTTAAATTTTGCATTTTGCCACCTTACATAACACAACTTGCATGACTATGGTACCTTTCTTTTTGTTCATGACATTTTTTTTTGTGGCACCTTGTTAAAGTTATCAATAGGTATAACTTTAATATGGTTGAGTGGGAATCCCACCTAGCAGCATGACTTTTCCCCATAGCCACCTTTGTGTTTGTGAGTGCATACCAACTAGTGTATGTATCTTACCTTTTGGGCTTTCTCACCCCACAGACAACTAGTTATGTGGTCCCAGAGTGAGTATGTTGTGGCCTTCTCACCCCAAAAATGGAATAAAGTTTTGTGGCCCGAGAGTGAGTACATCATTCTTTCCATCTTACATTTGCTTGATTTTGTATCTTGGGGGCTTGACTTAGGATCTTCAATCCTAAGGGCTTTTCCACCTCCTTTGATCTTTTTCATTCTTTTTCATTTGCATCTATACACTTGGATCTCTCTTGAATGTCTACTTTAGTGTGAGTTTGAAGCAAGTTCATCCTCTCACTAAAGTGGGGGCTCAATGTGTCATAGAAAAAAGGACCCTTTGCTTGACATGAGATTAATTCATGATAAAATGGACTTAATGAGGCCTTAATCTAGTGTTGTGAGGTATTTTATGCATTCGCATTAGGTCTTGGACCCTTGCAAATTAAATAAAATGCTTTTAATGACGTCTTGTAAAGGTGTTGTAAAGTCTTGTAAAGGACTTTCACACTTTTCTAGACTTAATTAACCTATTTATCCCTAATTCAACATTATAAAATGTGTTTAATAACATTATTACATCAATCTAGAAGTTTCTTGAATTAAATTTAATGATAAACTAGTGTTGTAATGTGTCTTGCACATTCACATTGGTTCTTGTTCCTTTCTAGGCTACGTGGACCTCATTTTAGTGTTGTAAAGTGTATTTAATCACACTTTCACATTGAATTTTGTGTCCCAATCCCTATTTGACATTCACATCATCACTAATAGTCCCATATTAATCCATATTGTGCATCCCAAGGTTCAAATTGATCAAATACACGATAAGATCACATTTTAGACCTTATTTCCTTATTTTTTGGCATCTGAGCTATCAAATAGCCCCTATGGGATCCATTTTCCATGTATGTAAAATCAGTCCCATCCAGGTGGGACCCATTCACCATGTGTGGCGAATGAGTCCCATTTGGCCCAATTTTGACCTTTGAGTGGGAAAAAAAGTGGAATTTGAGTTTAATTTTGCTTCATGTCGGCCTATGATGAGGTATTAATGGGTTACTAAGGCACATGTGTGTATAAATATGTGTTCTTCTCCTCATTTCACATATCTTATCCATCTCTTATCTCTCATCATTTCATTCATCCACAAATCTTCCATCTCAAGTCAAGCAACTTAGGGTTTTGTTATTATAAATCATTAAGAAAGCTTCTAAGGACATTCAAGGGCTGAATCTTCATGATGTGCTACAAAATTTCAAGATGAAACATCATGGAAAATTAATCTATTACATCATTTCATTTTTCATTACTTTCTTTCATCATTTTGTTTTAATTACCTAAACGAGGTTTGACCAAGGAAAACCCCCATGCCCTAACAGTCAACATTTCTTCTTTTCTTCTTGTGTATTTGCAGATTTAGGTATCTTGGAAGCTTGGAAATCATTGAAGATCAAGTTGCAAGGTTTTTAAATTCCTCTCTTCATTCAACAAGTCAAAGAATCAATAAAAAGTCACTTTCAGATCCGAATCCGACAATTTCAAAAGCGAACACTTGTAGGAAGCAGAAGTGCAGATCTAGCTCCACATAAAAAACTCTTGAATTTGTTGATTCCTACAAGTGGAATAATTTTCCACCCATGGTGAATGAGTCCCATCTGTACAGGGTTGAAAAGTGGTTTTTTTAGAATTTAGCTTTTAGCAGTCAAAAACCTATTTCCTAGACTTTTCACCAAAAGCAGGATTGATTCACCATGCATGGAGAATCAGTCCCAATGGTCATTAACTTTGGTTCCTAAAATATTCCAAAACTCTCCAATAACAACAATCTTCCTCTAGGTGCACTCTATTTAGTTTCACCAATTTTTGTTTTCATTTGTTTAAGTTTCTAGCTCACATTTGCAATCAACAATGTGTTTTCTAGCATCTTGCATTAGATTAGTTTACATTAATTTATTTGCATTTGTAAGAATTCCAACACATCCACACACACTTCACATCAATATCCCATCCATCCTTACATTATTCTTGAGTGAAACATTGTGCATTTTGGTCCATCCTTCCCCTTTTAGGTGTTAAACCCTAAAAGACCAAAGAAGGATTTGGGTACCAAAATCCTTCATTTCACTTTCATCCATGATAATCATATATTGAAAAAAAACATCTAAAATGGTTTTATAATCTTCTTTACCAACTTGCTCATATAATTTAGTAGTGGTTTTAATAAGCTATTATCTTCTAGGATATTGTTAACTAGGAATTCCATCATTATAGGTGGATGAGCACTTACTAGAGGATTCTTAGACTTCTTCATTCTAGGATTTGAAGTTCCTTCATCTGCTTTATTTTCCTCTTTCTTCTTTTGCATATAAATTGTGAAAGCTTCTTTCTGCCTTTCAATATTTTCTTCATCAAACGAATCAATAATATTAACTCTAGCCTTCTTTGATTTAGTATCAACCTCTTGTGAGGAACCTTCTCCAGTTGTGAAAGTACTATTGCTTTTCTTCCTCTTCAATTTTCTTTCTTCCTATAAACCAAGTCCAATTTCTTCTTCTACATCATCACTCAAATTCTTATCTTTGGACGCTTTCTATTTATTTCTTCTTTGAGAGGTAGTAGGAGGTACTATCAGAGGTACATTCTTCCTCTTTGAGGTCTAGGTGCTAGGTCTTGAGGGTGAAGGTACATCAGCTACAGTCAGAGCATTGGGCTCCACATTCTTTCCTTTAATAGTAGTTATCGTAGTAGGTTTTGGCATTGCAGAGGCGGGGGTGGAAGTTGATCTTCCTGACCTTCATGGTCCTGAGGAATCACTAGCAGTCCCAGCTGCTTTAGTGTCTCTTTGCTACAACTTCCCTCAATCTGTACACTTCCTACTTCAAGAGGCCATACATCCCAAAGAGTTGATCAACATTTTTGTTTATGCTTTTGGTTCTAACAAGGGTTGAAGTCTCCAAGTATACTTCATTGTATCCATATTGTTCTAGGTTCTACTACCTCTATTATACATTCAACACTAGAGACAAGAAAAGTTATATCATTTTCATACTTCTCCACCAAACTCTTAGGAATCCTTTCTCTCTCATGCATGTTCCTTTGAAATATAGAGAAAAATGTTGTCATTGCATCAGCCTGTGCAAATAGTCAAAAATTTGATGACAACTGGTTTGCTTCCATCCCATATAATGTTCTTGAGCTTCCAAGTAATTCTTTCATGAAGTAGAAATGAAAGAAAACAACCAATGTCCCATACTTGAAAGCATATTTCTTAGTCTTGGTTTGTTGCAAATTTTCTAGAAGTTGTTGTTGGAGAAACTCACACAAGTCATAGTCCTTCCCATTTACCATCATATCATGTGCAACACAAATTGTAGTTGTAGATACAAAGTTATCTCTATTCTAGAAATGGTTTTTGATATCGGTCATGATAGATGAATACTTTACTACAGGATTGATAATTGGCTCAATAGTTGATTCTCTTTTGTCGAATGTGGCACCATTTAGCTTCATAACCACACCATTCTTTACATATTTCAACATAGGTATGGGTCCAATATCACACAAACTATTCATAGCGTTGATTGTGCCCTTTGAAATCAATCCAAGTACATTATTCCACATGAATTTATCATGCATTCTACTCAAGGAAATCTTTACATATTTTGCATCTAGAAAATTGCTGAAATTAGGAAAAACCAGTTCCCAAAATCCATCTTCTTTCGCTCTAGGTTTTCTTATTCTAATTTCACTAAAAAATTGTCTCTAGTTAACTCATCAGTCCATAAATCTTTGAGAACTTGGTGATTATACTCATCCAATTTGCACTATATGTAACTTCTTGTGTCTTTAGTGGGCAATACAATCAGGATTTTTGAAAATGCACCATTGGGGTCATTCTTAAACACTTTTCATGAAAACCTCTTGAACTTGGGTCTAGGTCTTTCATTAACCTCAACTATGGTTGGAGTAGCCATTGCAACCTCAATTCTATCTTCAAATGCTTGTAAAATTGTTTCAAATATATTCCCACAAAGAACAGATAGCAACAAATACCTTTTTCACGCTTCCACAGGAACTAGGGTTTGAACCAATTTGCTTCAGATCACCTTCAATCACTCCTCAATTCGCTCTACTTCCTTTCAAATGTACAAAAATGATTTAAAATTTTACTAGGGCTTTGTTTTATATATTAAATCAATCTACCTAAATTTGCATTTAATGCTTCAAATTCCCAAAATGTTGGTAAACACTACTTTGAAAAACTGTAAACCCTGAAAGGCTCTGCAAAATCTCAAATTTGCATATTTTCTACCGAAATCTTTTTCAAAAGCTTAAGCATACCATTCTTCATCTGATATTTGCATGTCACTACTTAACACCTCATAATTTTAGGGGGTTGTTAGATTTTTTTGTTACTGCTCCCCCTAAGGCTATCAAGGGCTTACTTTTCAAAAGAGATATCTACACTAGATCTAGGTACATATCCATTTGATTCATCCTTGTTCTCAGGTTCTTCCTTTTTCTTCTAGATCTTCTCCATTTTCTTCTTGACTTTAGTAGGAACAACTTTCTTCATAGGATTATTCCTATGTTTTGGATTAGTCTTTCTCCCATTCTTGCTTCTGCATAATCTTGAAATGTGTCCAAGCTAAGTGTTGCAATTGTAGCACACAACATTTCTCTAACCAAATTGGTTTCTATCCATTCTTGATCTACACTGGTTAGCAAATACATTACATGTATAATAGTATCCATTGAAGGATTGAAACATTCTACTAGTATTAAATCTATTCATCATCTGACTTCTACACTCAATAGCTCTATGTCCAAATTTCTTACAAATAAAACATTGTTTAGGAAAGGATCCAAAATTTTGAACTTTGTCCCTTTTCAAGTCCAAACCCACTTTTATGCTTAGAATTTTTTTGAATTATAATCAAATCATCAAGCATTATAGTACTTGTTTTTAATTTTTCCTCATGAGCTCTTTCTTTCTCTAGATTAGATCTTAGGGTTACCACCTCTTGTTCAAGCCTTGTACATTCATCAACCTTGCTTTGTATTTTAGCATTCAAATAATCGTCAATTCTCTTATTTTCTTCTACTTGCACCTTTAGACTGGTGATGTCTTCATTATCTTTCTTCAATAATTCATTAATTTCTTTGTGCCTTTATTTGAACTTATTGATTTGTTCTCTCAACTTTTTGATGCATTTATTTTCTTCTCCTAGGCTTTCCTTCAAAATTTTGTTTTCACTCTCAAAATTTTCAAGATCTTCAAGAGCAACTTTGAGTTCTTCTTTGTCAAACATGCAGTCATCTTCTTCAAATTCAATTGCAAAAATTTATTTCAAAGGAATAGGATACTTTTTATTAGCCATGTGTTCAACCTCCAAGATCTTCCTCAAGTTGTTAGGATTTTCCAAAGAAATGAAGCTTTGATACCAATTGTTGAACACCCAGAATACTGAAAGGGTGGGTCAATCAGTATTCTATAAAACCAATTAGTCATAATCCAACCAATTATCAAAACATATTTAACTACAACGAAAGAGTACATGAAGGAAAATCACAACACAACTTAACACATGTGCACCAGGATTTTTTCATGGAAAACCTAGGGAGGGAAAAACCACGATGAGGATTAACTAACTATATATTATACCTAGTTATAAGATATTACAGGGCTCGCTATCAGGTCTCATTGTCCTTGAAAAGGCTCACAACCTAAAAATAGATACAAAACAAAATGGCTACACAACTAGGGTATGAACTGATACAAAATGCACCTTCCTTGTGTTGAATTCAGTTCCAATAAAGTTTTGAAAACCAAATATTGCTCTGCTAGTCGCTCAACATATACTTCAATTCTACACTTATTCTGACTTCACACATATGAATTTGCAAGAATACACGAGATTAGATCTCACACACACATCATATATCTTGTTTCACACACCTCTCTTCTTTTGCGACACTAAACTATTCCACATATATACCTTATTACTTCCACATACATCAATTAGGTCAGCCTAATTAGATGTAGCCCCATTTTAATTCAAAACACTTTGTCGAATTCACATATGGAATCAACCTCTTCGCGCTAAAAGCAAACATAAAAAACTTTGAATTAAGGTCAGCATGGATCTAAAATAGATCCCCTCGACATCTGTAACATATATTGATCTTCATAACATAACTTCAAGCATTGAGTTAGCCAAGAATTAGACTCAACCACAAGATAAGCCGATCCACACAACATCGATCATCTGTGTAACCATATAAGAATTCACCATTTGGAATATGTGTAGCCTTGACACTTGTAAACCTTCTCCCAAATTTTTAGAGTTTGAACCTAAATATCGAAGGAATGCAAAAAAAATAACTTTTATCAACCTATATAGTATAAGCCAAAATATAGTTTGTCGAACTTTTGTCACTTGTAATTTTCAGCTAGATTAACCAAAACTATTGAAGCCTTGAACATAGGTGTATTGAGAATTCCCAAACAATATATTGTAACTGCATAAGCTAATCTTGAAACATGAGCAAGTCTAGACCAGAATACCAGATTAAGATGATGCAAAATTGACAACAAACATTGTTGGCATCAATGACAACAGTGCAAAGGGTTCCTTTTTCATTCTTTCAACATTCTCATCCTTTTTTATTGTTCTCTTTCCTTCTTCATGTGGTTCCTCCTCTTTTTCTCTTCTAAAACCATTTCAATCTTAGTAATGATCACTTTAAATTTATTGTTATCCCCTTTATTCTTAATTTCTTAATTATTCATTTCTCCTTCTTTTTCTTACCCAACCACTTTTTCTAATTTCTCTCAACTTTGCAAGATCACTACCTTTCCTACACCATTCTCTAGATGCCTAACCCTATTGAAGGTTGGGACCTAAAATGTGTTAGACATTAATTCATTTTTTAGTATCCCTCACACAATATTTGATTCCTTTCCTTCATCTATGATTACCACATATATTTCATTTTACTCTATGCCTCCTCTAAGTAGAAACAACTAAAACTTGGCCAACACCACCAAATGTTGACATAGAAACTATATTTGAGATTGATCTAATGCTAGAGGTTCATCTTAGTGAACTAATGTGTTAGGAGGAACAAATTTTGGGATGTATATAGATATATATATATATATATATATACATCTTAGTTTAAAATAATATATATACAATACCACGTAACCTCTTATATTTTTCGGGCTATTTTTATAACATCTGTGTGGTGCTACTAAGACTTCTATGGCATATAAATACATTTTATTTAGAAATTATTTTACCAATAATAATAATGATGAATCAGGGCTTGTCCTTTTATATAATAACTTAGAATATAATTTGAAATATTCTATGCTCAGGTTAACATGTAACAACTAGTTGGAAGGAGATAGCAAGAGCTTATTTTTTAAATTTGAAATTAAAAACATGTAGTTGATTTTGTGTTGCAATTTTGAACTAAGATTGAAAATACACAATTTGTAAGCTGAATCCATATTTTTAGGGTATAAGAAATTGTGATCAACAAAATCTTAAGTATTAACCCCCATAAAAGAATAAAATTTTATTATAACATAACTAAATTACATTCTAAATATGACTTTACATTCAAAGAAGACCCATAGTAAAATAAACAATATAAAACATCAATAGATAATACAAGTTCCAAAGAACCTCTAGAATATCTAAAAAAAGAAAATCTCAAATATTTTGTTAAATTTTATACAAGTACAAAACTTATACATTAATCATTACACAAAAACAATCCAATCAAAACAATTAATAAAAAATATGTAAAGAATATAACTTTTTCTCAATTCATTACAAGAACGGAAATAACAAAATAGCATTGATTCATTCCAAAAAAAGAAAAAACTTGAAATCCATTGTATACTAATGACATAGATTCATTCTACGAAAAGTTGAAGTCTATGTACACTAATGATTCAATCCAAGAGTACTTGGAATCTAATGACATATATCCACTCCAAAAAAGCTTGGAGTCCATATAAACTAATGGCATAGATTCATTCCAAGAAAGCTTGAAGTCCAAATGGCATAGATTCATTCCCAAAGAGCTTGGAGTCTATGTACAGTTGATCCTCTTTAGGGAATCTCATTTTCACCGTTACATCATCATTCATGCATACCTATGATTAGCTCTTTCTCAAAACTGTGAAAGCAAGTTAGCAAAAACTAACCAGGAAGGAACTTATTCCGTCCATACCCACTGTTTGGAAGCACAGCCTCAAATCTTCATGAACTGTCATTAAGTTGCATGACAAGATTCTACGTCATCGTTTACTCAATAAACGTAAAACACTCGTGAGTCGTAGTCGATTGCCACACACTTTCATTGTCGCCAATCGCCATGCATACTTCATGCAATGGTCATCACTCTCATAAGTTCTCTGACTGGCAGTTGGGGTAGCATCAATAAAAAGTCCTTCTGACTTTTAGGGAACTTTTCCTTTTTCATCTTGGATTTTTCATGCATGCATTCAATGACCGTTGAGGTGATTGCTCAAGTCAAAATAGACAAAACAAAAGAAAAACGGGATTTGTGAAGTGATTGCACCAGTATAAATCATGCTCATACATATGTCCAAAATGTGAATGCAGGACTGTAAAGTGCTCTAAGAAAAGTAATAATGGCATTTGGACTGACATAAAACATTTAAAAGATTTTGGTATCTGTTTACTGAATTATTCTTTATGAATAGTACATTAAACATTAAAAACATCTTCTTGTTGTTTATTGAAAGATTCTCTATGATACTATTCTATGATCCATCATTGGATTGAATAAGAGAAGATAAAAAAGTTTGCATCACCTACAGGTTCTTAACGTAGATTAAGTAGATCACAATCAACTGAATTAGAAGCCTATACATAGTCATTTGAGTATGAGGTTAATATTCATAAATAATTCACTTAGTTCCACTCCGAGGTGATCTCAACTCAACAGGTAACCACCACCAAGTAGACCAATTCATTCCTTTCCTTCAGCTTACTATCCAAACACATTATGTATTGAATACAAGTTATCAGGTTTTCTTTTATAACCATCTAATTCCCATTCAACCTCATTTGAAGCCTATTGAAGAGAGAAGGTCAAACCAATTAGGAGCAACCCCAACCCTTGGAGTTATCCCCCTAAACCCTCCCCCTACAGACTTGAGGTCATAGGGACATCTTTTTCCCAAGGACCACTTACGTACTCACTTCCAAGCATATCAAAGTCACATGTAGTTCTCCTACCCTACGATGCAACCCCATATTCAAGTATAATAGTTTACTACATAAATATAATTTGTTCATACTTGCCATTTATACTAAATATGACCTGCATGGTCAACAGTAAGGTAGTATGAGATGTTGCATATCCTAGATACATAGGTTTTATTCATTAACTCAGTTCTCAACAATATTGTCAAATTAAATGGTAATCATCATCCACTTAGCACACCATCATATTATGGTTCCCCATGGCTAATATATCCTTCCTTCGTTCACATAATAATTTCATTATTAGGTTTCTCATATTAAGAGGTTTATAGACACTAGGTAGTCATATTAAACATTTATCATCAAATCCAAGGTGGGTTACCAAGAGTATCAATTTGGAACATTAAAAGTACATTTAGTACAATGTGGTTCTATTTTGGCTTAGAACGTGATAACATGTATACAACGTGATCTATTAATCTTAGTTATCACAGGTGCATTGGTTCTTGATAACTTGAATTTTATACCTATGAAAAACCCCTTAACATTGATATATGAGGTTAACATGATAGAATAAATATCTCAATTAGGATATATTTAAGTAATAATACTCAAGAAAGGTGAAAACACTATATATATTCATTAAGTCATCATATGAAGATATGCAGGCTCAATAAGAGTAATACAATTCTTTACCTTAGGATTTTAATAAATGGTACAACTCAATATTCACCATATCTCATGATTAGGTACCACTAGATAGGATTTAATGAACAATAGTTGTACAATTAATAACAATCAACTCAATGTAAAATTTCCATGCATCTTAGGTTTCCTATTAAACACCAATTGATGGTTGGTCAACTATAGTTTAAATCAATATAATGTCAATGTTTATCCCAAGGTAATTAAATTATTCTCAAGTCATATACAAGGTAAGATACATTCATGTAACAATTATCCCTTACATGCACAAGTTGGGATAAAAAGGAGTCAACTATTTTTGGTAATACCTCTACACCTTTTGCTAGGGAGGAAAGGGAGGAAATGCTACCTTAGGTTACAAGGATATAATAGTATTAAGGGCATATATCCAATTTCTCTCGTTTATATGGCCAACCTTATTATGTCTAGTATTTTTCCATACTTAAAAGGTTCATTAATCACATATACTCCATCATAGGCATACACAACCTTCTAGAGTTTCCCACAAGGGATGAAATGCTATATTTATTTTAATGCCAACACATAGGATAATTATTGTAAAGCTCATGTTCAATTGATACTATACCAAATACATTGTGGTTTACAAGAATAACTTGTGCTAAGGTACTCATCTTCACTATTTTATTATATGGTTAATGATGCTTTACCCCAATCCATTAAGTTTCACCTTAAGTAGGGGAGAGGGGCCCATAGTGGAGCACCCTAACTTCACGTTTCTCAAAATCCTATGTGGAAATTTCAAATCACTCCCAATTTTGTACAATAGTTTATTTGGTAACTCACATGCTTCTATATTTCGTTGTAGGGCCACATCATCAAATATGATGCCACATCAACATTCTTTTTGTTGAGGTATCCAAAAAGGCCCAAAAAAAGTGAGATTGATAGTGGTGCACTAAGTCATGTTTTATTCGTGTGTTGATGTGGCATCACATGATTTTTCAGTTTTTGTACTTTATGGATAAAAAGAGTTTTGTAATTGGATATATTAAGGTGCTCCACTATGGGGCCCACTAAGGACTACTTCTATCCCCACTATTAGACCCCCCTCCACTATAGGCCCCTCTCCTCTACTTGAGGATATACATTTAGTTCCAAATCCAAAACTCCAATTCAAATTGACATCACTGTCTAATATATATATATATATACCCTGGTACCATAAATACCTCAACATACTAAATAGCAATTATAACCATTCATCACTATCAAAGGATATTTATTAACAAGGTCACTCCTGCAATCCAACTTCTCTTTCCTGTAACAATCGGTCTTTTTGGAGCTCTAGATAATTGCAACTACTCTAAATAGATCAATGATTTTATAGCTAGGATTTATGATTTCTTTCAAAACATTTACTTGCTCAAGCTTGTTATGATTTTCTACATATATGAAATTGAATATATAATTGGCTATAATTCAGTCTTCTCTAGTTGTTTCTCTTTGGCAGTGAGATGCAAGCATTCTATATATTTATTTAAAATCTTCCTTTCTAAAATATTTATTTGTTGCTAAGACATCATCAGCCATGGAGGTCCTAGACAATGTCATAGGCATTTTATCCCCTCCTTACTGAAACTGTAATAGTTTGAAGCTGAAATGATATTGTAAACTCAAAGCACTATGAAAATGAGTGATGGAAATAGTTATCAAAAAGCATTAATTACTTGTCACCTCCTTCTTTGGGTCTTCCTATGTTCGATAAGTTCCTCAAGTTGCACTCGCTTGAAAGTTCCTACCACCTTTTTAATGAATCCATTTTATGCATATCCACTTTGCCTTCCTATTCTCACACCATTCAACCCTTCTTCATGCCCTTCTATTCACTTCTTCCTCCCCTTGACCTTCTTCCCTTCCTGTACATATTCTTCCTTTCTCCCCTTATCTTCTTCCGTTGTTCAACCCCCCACCCAAAAATGTGTATGCAACTTATTGTTGATTGAATTATTGCAGTACAAATGAAAGAAGATTGCAGAAATTAAAAAACAGATTTGAAAGAAAAAATACACAAACAAGAACACAAAATTTTTATAGTGGTTCACCAATAGGCTACGTTCATTTTCAAGTGGGGGAAAATATTTATTGATCTCTATTTTTACAGTCATCCATATGCTACAACATACACATCTTCATCTAAACTATTACATTAAACCAATTTTGAATAATAACATGCCTTCAAGAAGGAAGGAAAAAGGACATGGTAAAAATGGCCAAGAAAACCGTTGGGCTTCATACACCCAACAATCTCCCGCTTGAAGTCTAACGACTACTACAACATATCAAACATTCCCCTACTTCGAGCTTATTATCACTTATTCAGAATGTCAAGAGAAGCTCTACAAAATTCAAACTTCTCCCTTGGTACTACCTTCATCAATGCATCTATCGGGTTCACTTTAGTATCAATTTTCTCCACCTGTAACTTACCCTCATCAAGAACATGTCGAATAAAAATATATTGAAGTTCTATATGCTTGGTTCTATTATGAAAGTTGGATTCTTTGCTAAGTGAATAGCATTGTTGCTATCATAAAACAAAGTGAAAACAAGTTGCTTACACTACAATTCTCCCAATAACTATTCTAACCATATCATTTCCTTTGCTCCTTCGGTGAGAGTAATATATTCTACCTCAGTAGATGAGAGTGCAACCACCTATTGCAACTATGAAACCCAACTAATTATAACCTTGACAAATGTAAACACATAACCTATAGTAGACCTCTATTTGTCCAAATCTCCAGCCATATCTGAATCAACATAACCTCGCAACTGAGATCCTTTCCTCCAAAGCACAAAACATGATTAGAAGTACCTTTTAGGTACTGTAATATCCATTGTACCATTTGCAAATGAGATTTATTCAGATTACTCATAAATCTACTCACAACTCACACTGCATTCAAGAAATATCTGGACAAGTACAAACCATGGCATACATGAGACTCCCAACAGCATAAGAGTATGGAACACCTTTCATTTGTTCTTCATCTTCTTGATTTTTGGGAAACAATGCTAATGATAAGCGAAAGTGATCAGCCAATGGAGTACTAACAGGCTTGGCATTCTTCATGTTGAACCTATCCAAGATTTTGACAATATATCTCTCTTGAGATAATCTGATTTATCTCTTTTGTCTATCCCTAATTATTTGCATCCCAAGAATCCTCTTCGTTGCCCCTAAATATTTCATGGAAATACAATGAGCCAAATGTTGCTTCAATTCATGAACTATCCTCATGCTAGTGCCGGTAACCAACAAGTCATCAACATAAAGCAAAAGTATAACAAACTCACCATTAGCAAGCTTCTTATAGTAAACAAATGGATCTAATTTGAACAACGAGTAAATTGTTGCTTAGTCATGAAGCTATCAAATTTAAGGTACCACTATACCTTAAGGATTTCTTGAGCCCATATAAACTTTGCTTCAATCTGCAATACAAATGCTCCTGACCCTATTTAATGAAACCTTCAGGCTGCTCCATATATAACTCTTATTCAATATCCCCATGAAGAAATGATTTTTTGATGTCAAGTTGTTCAAGATCAAGATCCTATACAGCTACCATGCCCAAAATAGCACAAATCATTGTCATCTTAACAACTGGTGAGAAATTTCATTAAAATCAATCCCCTTTTTATGATCAAAGCCTTTCACAACCAATCTAGCTCTATAGCATTTACTACCTCCATCTTCTTCTTTCAATCGACACACCCATTTATTCTTTAGTGGTTTTTGATTTCGTGGAAGGGTAACCAAATCCCAAGTTTCATGTGCCATCAACGAACCCATTTCGTCTTGCATTGCTTTCATCCATTTTACTAAATTCTCATCTTTGCAAGCCTATTTAAAAGTTGTAGGCTCTAACTGATCAGAGAGTAATAACTCATAATCATCAAATTTAGCCAGAAACTTTTTCTCATGGGTAGACCTTAACTAAGGGGCTTGATCTTGCAAATTAGTGTCTAGATTTAACCTCTAAAGTTGATGTTGAATATCTTCGATATCAAATTGTAAATTTCCTTGTTGTTGCACACTCCCCTATTCCTTATTATTCTTCCTATCAATAGGCCCTTGTACATGCATAGTATGCTTTTCTACAATGGACCTTCATGTAATCATTGGTCATGGATTTGAAAAGGTTGCAAATTGATTAAATTGTCCTTTAATTCCCTTCCTAGCTGTGTTTAAATATCAAACAGTTGTGTTGAGGTATTAGTACCCTTTCCAAACTGTGTGGTCTTCTAAAAGGGGGTGAAATGAACCAATTAAAGGTTGTGATGGAATATTTGGTGGTAGTGAATGAACAATTGAAGGTTGCGTAGAAATATATGAGGGTTGTGCATTAACAATTGAAGATTGCGGACTAATATTTGACTATGCATAGGTTGTAAATGGCTACATAGAGGCATAAGAAGGCTATGAAGATACCTTTAGAGGATGCAAATGAATAGATGTAATATGTTGAGTGCCATTACCAAACATGTCAACTTTTATATAATCATTTGTTGATGTGCTCTATTTTTGCAAACATGGGAAAACTTTTTCATTAAATACGACATCTCGACTACGGGTAAATTTTTTTGCAATTAGATCCCAAAGTCTGAAAGAAAATTTTTCCTCACCATAACCGATGAATATACACCTCTTTGATTTGGGATCTAATTTTTTTCGTTGCTCCTTAGGAATATGCAAAAAGGATTCACAACCAAACATGTGTAGGTGATTATAAGAAATGTGTTTCCCGAGCCATCTCTCCTTCAAAATATCAAAATACAATCGAGACGAGGGAGCTTGATTGATCAAATACATTGTTGTATTACAAGCCTCTGCCCAAAATTCTTTCCCCAAATCAGCATTAGAGAGAATACATCGAGCTCTCTCAAGAATCTTTTGATTCAACCTCTCAGCTGCACCATTTTCCTAAGGGGTGAAAGGAACTACCTTAATCCTGCGTATGCCATTATTTGCACAAAAGACATCAAATTCTGAAGAACAAAACTCTCCCCTTTAGGAATTTGATTTTGTGCCCAATTTGATTTTCAACAATGGCCTTAAAAGTTTTAAACTTCAAAAACACTTTTGATTTTCTACTCATCATATAAATCCATACTTTTCTACTACAATCATCAAGAAAGGTAACAAAATAATTAGCGCCTCCAATGGAGGTTACCTCTATTGAACCAAAAACATCTGAGTGCATGATCTCCAAAGGTGTAGATTTCCTATCATGACCAGTCTTCAAGAAGTTGGTCCGACTTTGTTTTCCATAGAGGCAATGCTCACATAACTCCAAATCAATAGATTTTAGGCCAGAAATTTGATCCCTTTGAAGCATGACTTCAAGTCCCCTTTTTCTCATATGTCTAAGCCTCTTCTGCCAAAGCTTTGAACCTCTATCCACAACCACCATTGCAGCTCCCACTTCACCATGTCACTCTAAAACATAAAGGTTACCCAATTCGTTTCCTTTTGCAAGCACCAAGACACCCTTGGTTACTTTCCAAGTATCTAAAGAAAATTTGACATTACACCCTTGAGCATAAAGTTGGCTCACTGATATCAGACTTCTTTTCAACATGGGAACATGTCTGACATCCCTCAAAATCCATTTATTTCTATTTTTTAATTATAACATCACATCACCTTTGTCAGTTATTTCACATTCTTTATTATCACCAAGAAAAACTCTACTGAACTTACCTTCTTGGTATGCATGAAAAGAAAATAGTCATATAGAAGAATGTATGCATGTCATACTAGGTATTAATTGGAAATTCTAGGAGTTGTACCAACTTCTGCATGGTACATCCTAATGCATAGTCCTGAACAATGTGTTACACACTAATAGGAATGCATGAGATGGTTAGAACATTGCTATTGCTGAAATTTTTGATGTGCATGTTACCTTGCTCTTGTAAGAATGCATTTTTGTATGCATGAATGAAAAATGATAGAATCTATGAGAAGTTGACCTGGTAGGTTATTGGGAATGAAGACCTATAACTTTAGAATGCATTATCCACAATAATTTGTAATCCTAGATGGTTAGAGCTTTGTAGCATCTTGAGGAAGGTATATGGGTCCAATGAGTTATTTTGCACCTATGGCTTTCATTGGCTAGCCTATCTTCCTTAATGATAAAATGAGTGGTAGAGAGAATCCTACCTCATATGTAATATGTATTGTGTTGATTAAATGACCCTATCTTGCAAATAGGGGTAACTGAGTTATAATGAAAATTAAAGATCATCGAGTCTAAGGACTTTGATATGTTAATGTACATAAGCCTCTAGATGTCATGATATCAGGATTGTGATAGTGACTTGAGATGTAGATTGTGTAGACCCTTAAGTGGGTAGCTCTTTCATGACTAAATGAAATGTCATCTCTTGCATAAGATAATGTGTTATTGTTTGGAAATCCTAGTACCATTGCATGGAATATCTTTATAACATATGAACAAAATGATCATATGCTATAAGTCTTGAATTCTATCTTTGAATAATATGATTTGTATCTTTGATATAAATTGTTCATTGACTAAGAGGCAATTGAATGCCAAGTCAAACTATGACATTTGGAAATGAATAGACATGTGATGCTATGATGAAAAATAGTTGCGTAGACCTTGTCTTTTATTCATAATGTCAAATGGAGGGGCATATTACAATCGGAATTCCTAATGTTATGAATGATTTATTGGAGTGAATCTAACTCTTGCATATAATGTGGAATTCCTCTTTCACATGTCTTCTTGCATCACATTAAAAATAAATGTTTGAGTATCAAAAATGAATGGAAGCATGTATTGATGTATGAAACCATTGCATGAACATGTGCAATGAGGAATGATTGATTTGTGAATGTCATTGAATATGTTCTCTAGCACACCTAGGATGAGAGGTGTCGTGTAGCCCTTTACTCCCTCTATGTGATTACTACGGATACACAGCTATGTGAAGTGTTTCGAATTGATGATTTATTTGATTCCTTTGATGTAAATGTTCTTGTGTTGTAAGGACCACCCTTTGTACATTCGTTTTTCTTATGATTGGATTAGTCACCAATTTTTTGATGATCAATTTTGTGACCCTTGGTTGTACTTGATTCAGTGTTGGAATTGTCGACATTTCCTAACTTAGAGTTGAATTGGGTGATTCTCCTCTTCTGAGTTTATTTTTGAATCTACTGGTGACTATTCCAAATGTTTGGCATTGTTCATCCTATAGTATGTTAAGTAATGTAACCTATCTAGTTCACTATGAATGATGATAAAATGTCAATGGAGTAAATTATGGAAAACATAATGAACTTGAATCTATATTATGATTGAATGTTTTCTTATAAATTGTGAAGAGTGGCATGTATGTTGCTATGTATGATGAATGAAATGACATGCATTCTATGATATGCATTGAGAAGACTTAAATTTCATTAAGAGATTGATATTAATGTATTCTCTCCATTTATGCAAAATATACTAAAGATTGTCATCTTGAATATGCTTGAAATAAAACAAAAGTGCTAGATAGATTGTAGCACATAGATGTATGATGCTAGTAGATGGTCTAGAAGGGAGGATACCCCTTGTTTATGCTTCTTGGGCGAGTGCCAGAGAGAGTAGATTTTGTTTTTGCAAAATCTAGTTAAGTTGCATTTTATGCAGCAAGAGCTTGGCCAAGCTATGCAGTCATTACATGGGATGGATTGATTTTATTTACCCTCTCTATGTTATTACCTAACATGGAACTTACATGTTCTAATAGTAGATATAAATGCATGTAGTTGGGTATGCACTTGTCCCCCTACCTCAAATTATTTGAGATAGCTAGGTGCTTGCAGGGTCAAAAGAACTCTGGTTAGGAAAAATCTCTGGAAGTATAAACCTCATGAATTGGGTGGAAAAGCGCCCAAATCATGAAAGCGATTTTGACTAATCAGTGTGGAATGATAGTCAGTGACGTTTGACAGTCAGTGACTAGCCACGTGAGTAATAGGCTTTCCCATAAACATGCTTAGGGTCTTCACTATTTATTATTTGATCTAAGTCCTCTTTTCTCTCCTAAGTCAATTTAAGGCAATGGTTACTCTCCCATTTTTCTTGAACGTTTTGCTTGTTTTATTCATTAGACTACTTGGTACAGGCCTAAAGAATTACTCATATGACCCTCTTTCTCCCTTGATCTCTATGAAACGGGCAAAGGAAGGTGACAGCTGATCGTCAATGACGTTTATGTAGCGAGTATAAAGGAGAAGGGGCAGATCTTGAAAGCGATACAGATAGCATTCCAGGTAAAGTTGTGAAGATCTTAGGCTAATTATACATCTCAATATTCTGTATTATTTTGGTCAACAAAAGATGAAGGTGTTGTGCCTTAAAATTATGTTGTGTTGGCTCTCATATCTAGAAGATATACTATGAAGCAACTGGAAATCATACCCAAAATCCTTCTATCTTAGCCTTCGAATGCTTGACTATCAGTCGACCCTTAAGTTTATCGATTCTAATAAGCATGGGTGATCTCCTTAATGCTTAGGATTTCTTCATTTAGCATTTTCAGTAATCAATGCAGATAAGACTAGTCTCTTTAAGGCATTTAACTCTCTCTAATTCGGTCAACCGAGATTCTTTGTTAAAATCCCATCATTAGTAAATAATTTGGTATGAAAATTTGACCATTGATTAGAATCTTCCTTGGCTTAATATGATACATATTAACCATAAATTGGAAGTATCGATATATTATGTATAATTTTGGTACAAATAAATATTTATTTTTGTTACAATTGAATCATTCTATGTTCAAGGCCTTCTATATAGTGCTTTTTTTACTAATGGTTTTTCATGTTAAAATCATGTGTCTAATAAGGCCATCAAAATTCTTGGAATTGGAACCACAGTTGATATTTGAATCATTTATTTAGAATATGAGATGATCACGAACATCTTTGATAATGCTTGTTTAATATTAAGATAGTAATTGTATATTCTTGCAAATTTCTATCAGCTCTAGAGTTAATGAGCCTAATGAGGATTTGTTATGCAATAAATGAGTATATGGTGTGTGTGTGTATATATATATATACACTCGTGTGTGTGAGATACATAGTTTTTGAAAATATGTAATTTTGATAGTTCCAAGTAAAAGATTGGAAAAAGGTTATCGAACCATTATCATTAATTATGAATTTGATATATATGGAATTGGAAGTTGAATTTAGAAGATAATGATTTAATAGAAATACGGTGAACATTGTCACCTTTAGAGAAATTGGTTAAAGTCCTTGTTACTAGGTAACATAGCCTAGATATTATAGGGCTAGATATGGAAAATAATATATTAATTACATCCATTATGCGTGAACTACAAAATAGCTTGTTAGAAGGGTTAGCAAGAGGTGATAGTAGGTATGTGCTAAACTCTCTTTAATCCTTGTAGTGAATGTAATGGTCATGTATGTATGGATTGCATCCTTAAATTTACAACACCATAAGAGATCGCATGGGTGCTATATTTATAGGAATGTGTACACATAAGTACACATTTATATATGTACCTATATAAATACATACATGTGATACACCTTCCTTAATCAGTTCTACATATTCTTAAATATTGGAAATAAAACATTAATGTGAGAATTGAAATATGAAATAGTAACATTGGTTACGTTACTTACTCATGAGTAAGAAGATATGATTTTTGATACGTTATCTTAGAATATTGTAAGGATTGTGTCTAAAATTGATGTTTGATTACTATAGATGTACTTGATATGCACTTATGAAAATATTGTTGCAAGGTTTGCATGCATGTAGATATGTTATCCTTTACTTGTTGCTTTTAAGAAATAATGAACTTAGTAATGTTAGTAAAATAACATGTAGCCTTCATGACCAATTATGTATGTGCACAAGCGTCAAGCATGATGACGTTTTTGGTATAATCTTTGTGATGATCATTATATGACTAGATGATTCATATGACTTGCTACACATATTCCATTACTCCTATTCAATATTGCATTGCTAGTTTTCCTTGTGTTGGGTCAGGTATTCTTCGATGGACAGAAGAATTTCAAGGAAGTGTTTCACTTCGTGGTAGGGTGGAAATGTGCTCTAACAATGTTCTCGACCTTGAAGTGGTTAGAGGAGTTTCAAAGGCCGAAAGGATCCTGTTAGGAAGGCTCTAGTTTTAGTTCATTGTATAGTCTTGTTATCGACTAAGAGGTCTATTGTAAGGAAAATGTTCGGGGACCATATAAATTGCCTTGTGAATGGCACATGTACTCTAGAATATTTAGTTAATGTAATTCCTTATTTCTATTCTTATTTGTTGAGCACGTTTCATTCTTCTATGCATGATGGTGTGTAATTGGAAAATTTAATTGTGTTATTTAATTTTTAATCTATGGAGGTTATTACATTCTCTCCTTCTGAAATCTTCATGTTTTTTTGTTTAAACTACATACCCACATCTTCCTCTCGCAATATTCCTCTATATGATTGGTTTGATAGAGGTCTATGCCACATTCAAAAGCTTCCATTTAGCATATGCAAGGAAGATGTGGGTATCAATTGTGGAATCCAGCATTTTACATACCAACTACATTTTCCTTCACCCTCTAAAGCCTTTTTAACAATTTTTTCTTATGCATATCTTTCCCTATGCGCCAGGTTTTTTCCTCCCAAATTTTTGAGTGCAATGTGTGAGGCACCATGCCTTATTAATGGCATGGCCATCTGTTCCTCTCTTCGCACCATTCCTCATGTCCTCCCTAAATTAATTCAATCAAACCAATTTGTACTAAGTCATGGGGTAGTGTATTTGATGGCTAAAGTATGTGGGAAATGACTATGCAGCATACAAAACAAAATTGATGGTACACATGTGGATGTCAAACCATCAGTAGTCATCAGAAAAAACTTGACGTTGAAAAAATAAATTTACACAACCATTTTTCAGAAAATTACGTATTATATCATAGAAAAACGTGCTAACAAAAGTCTAAAGATGCTAATGAAAGAGAATGGATAACGAGAACACTCAAAAACCTTTCAGTTTTTAAAATAATGTCATTTAACTATATATTTTAAAAAATTAAAATCATAAAATAATTTTTAAGTAAATTTAAAGTAAACATAAAGTAATTTTTAAATAATTTTGAATTAAAATAAAATAATTTAAATTTAAATAAATAAATAAATAAGATAATTAATTATTAATATTTATTATATATATATATATACTATTTACATTTAATTATAGAATATAATATACTATGTATTTAATTATATAAATACATATGATATTATCTAAATATAATTAGAAAAGCATATAATACAATACTATATATAAAATTTACATAGAAAATTTACATCATACAAAATTATATCATATACTATTTATAATTATATATTGTATTGTTAACATGTTAAAATTTAATAATATATAAATAATTTTTTATGATAATATTATTATAATAGTGATACTATAATGCATTTTAATTATATAAGATAATAACATATAATAAAATATATAGCATAGTATATGCTATAGTTATATAAATATAAATGTAAATAGTATATATTTATATTTATTATATGATATTATCTTATATAAATAAAAAAACATATAATACAATATTATATAGAAAATTTACATCATATATTATTTATAATTATATATTGTATTATTAGCATATTAAAATTTAATAATATAAATTGCAGGCAAATGGGCGGGCGACTTGCCACATTGGTGGCAACAAGTCCATCTTGAGGGGTGCAGTTGAGTTGGCATCGAGTTAGAGTGTCCATTTGGTGGCCACATCATCTACAGGTTGAGGCTCCCTCATATTCTGATGACAAGTACTACAATCATGAGATTTTATTTATGAACCACATGCATTGGTGTTGGGGTGGTTTGTGTGGGCTTCCGCAGTCACTTCATGACTGTCCCACATCATTTTCCCACAAGCCCACTCATTTGAATGACGGAAAATGAAGATTCTTTGGCAGATTTGAGTTGGCACATTGTATAGCATAATAACGCAGGTGGCATCCTCCCTTCTATTTGAGAAGTTGGTGAGGCTAGAGAAACTTATTCAATTTCCAATTCTTCCCGTGGGCATAACACTTTAGTGCAGGCTAGAATGGCAGAGCGCTCTAAATTTATTATGGATATGTTAGTTGAGTCCATGGTCTATTTTAGGGTGGATACCCCAATATCCCTCAATAGTAAGGACAGGGAAAACGCTTTCTGGCGGGTCATTGACCAGCACCTCAAGTGCACTTTTCTTAATATTGATCCTCTCCCTATGGTGGCTATGAAGATGATCCTAGGCAAAGGGAATTTGGAGAAAAATGAAAACTTCAATCACTAATACATAGATTGTGTCATGATTTTTGGTGTTGATTTTGGACAACCAAATGCCCAAGGCAAAGGAAAAGGCACTTGTGGGCAAGCTTTTTAAGGAAAGTCTGCTTGGTGGCTTGGAGGAGGCCCTAAAAGTTGCTTTTCTCAATAGAGGAATTTTGTGGCTTCATGATTTGGACCTGGTTAAAGCCTAGGGTGAGGTGGTGAAGCTCTACCCTTTCCTTTTGGACTTAAAAGGGATTTCATTAGTGAAGCACAAAATGATTGTGGTGTTTGTGGTCAACTTTCTGAAGAAGATTTTCTGGATGGAGGTGGCGAACGACTTCAAATGGGTTAGGGAATTTGACCAATTTGCAAAAGCCAACAACTTCTTGTGAGGTCTAGGTGTCTTATGTTCCTGGTGTCAAGGTGTTGGGTATGGGTTTAGTATTTGTTTTTTGGTTAAAATCTTTGTAAATGTTGTATGTTTTCGAAGGCACGGTTTAAAACTATTTTTTGGAAAAAAGGAAAAATTTTGAATGTAAGGTCGATAAGTTAGGGTTTGGTTTCCTATCTTTGGTTTTCAACCATCGGTCGACATGAATTACCTATTTTGTATTGCCTTAGGTAATGGGACTGATGTTCCGGTCTCAGGCTTGGTCGCGGTGGTGGGCAGAGTTTTCCCTATTGTTTTTGTTGGCTCTAGGTTGGTTTTTCATAGTCGGTGATTTCCTGCAATGCAGATGCATGTATCTTCTCCTTTTTGGCAATGCAATATAAACAATCTTACGAAATTAAAAAAAATAAAAATTATAACTATACAATATTATTATAATATTATCATAGAAAATTTACATATAATAATATTCTATAGTTATATATTATTAATTTATTTTATTAAATTTTAATATGCTAATAATACAATATATAATTATAAACAAGAGTTGTGCTTTGCTAAATGAAGAAGAGTTTGCAACATCGATATTTCAACTACATACTTGTTGTGACGTAGAATTTTGATGTCAAGGTGCCCTATAAACTTGTTGGAATCTTTGAATGTTGCAATATGAAAGAGAGCATAAAATCATCCATTGCAATTGTAATAATTGTTCTTTCATAAATAACTCTGTAGCAGATTTAATTGATCTTTTATATCATATTGTTAATGGGTCAATAAAAGTTGAAAGCTCTATATGCTGCAATATGAAAGAGAGCATAAAATCATCCATTGCAATTGTAATCATTTTATTTTTTTTAAACTCTGTAGCAGAGGTCTAATTTTTTATCATTGTATTAGAAATGCATAAATCTTAAAATTCTAAATTATAACTGGCCATCACATCATGGATTAATCACTCGCTATAGTTCCATGGCAGAAACTAACAAGTTGTTCTTGTTTCATATCATGTCTAGACTAGGAAAAAAGTGTCCTCCCTCCTGCCACAAAAATGGGGATGATATGCATGTTGATAGTATGCAAACAACACAATAAGTAAACTATGATACCAAAATAACTCAAACGTCTCTTGACTCTAAAATAAATCAGAAGACATTGTCCATTGTTATATGCAGTTTTAATTCCACAAAGATGTAGCTTACATTAAAATATTTTGTGCATCAAAAAGTGCTTCCATTCCATCCAAAATTGGACCCCTGCCAACAGCCAGAGAAATCTTTAGTTTATTCTCATAAACCAGGACCCAAAATTCGGACCAATGAAATGAATAAGATAAAATCATTATTTTTCTCCCAATGCTATACTTGCAAATCCGCTCTTTGTTTCATGCATGCAATACTATGTAATCTAGTTTTCTTCTTAATTTGAGAATTCACTCTCTATTTCAGGCATGCAAAGTTATGCCATCTAGTTTTCTTCTTTATTGGATGCTCTGGATTGTAGTTTGTTGGATTTAAATTATTAAGTTGGATTCTTCCAAATCATAGAACTCCTTTTGAAAGAAGTTGTTGATGTGAGCTTGCCAGCTATAAATTTTTTGTATAAATAATAGTACTTGCAGAGGTTTAATAATGGAGTTGACACTAGAAAATAAAATTCTCCTCAAACTCCATCTCTAACAATACTGGTTTTCATGTTTCTCCTCTTCCATCATCATTTTGTTGCTCAAACGCAGATTTTTTACACTCCAACAACAAACATTCTACAAGATATTTAGCAAATGAGGGACAAGGGCATGTAATCAAGAAAAATATATGACATACCATAGAAGAGAAGTTGCTAGAGATGTTTGTGGTAGAGACAAGTGGATAGACAACTGGAATTTAATGGACACCATTTGAATGGACATGTAAGAAATGTGTAGTTGCATCCTAGTGTTGTCAACACATGCTTCCATATGCATGTCTATAGTCCCAAACATTAGAAACCCATTAGATTTTTTCTTTCAGCTCATTTTTTATTTGCCAAAATATTTTTTCCTAACAATTTGTAAATGAAAAAAGCCAAAAACCCCACCGAAAATATGACCGCCAATGAGAAAAAAGAAGAAAACAGTGAAAATTAGATTTGAAAAATTAAAAACATTGCAAACCGTAGGAAATCCTTTTCATTTTCTAATGGTGTGGTTTCCAAGGAGTAAATTAATTTGCATTTAACGAACTAAAAACATTAGTCTTCGCCTATATAGGCAGGGACTAATAATATATGATATAAATTTTCTATAACAATACAATATATAATTATAAATAATATATGATATAAAGTTTATATATAGTATTGTATTATATGCTTTTTTATTTATATAAGATAATATCATATAATAAAATACATAGTATATTATATTCTATAATTATATAAATATAAATGTAAATAGTATATATATATAAATTATAATAATAAATATTAATAATTAATTATCTTATTTATTTATTTATTTTTATTTTTATTATTTTATTTTAATTCAAAATTATTGAAAAATTACTTTAAATTTACTTTATAATTATTTATGATTTTTAATTTTTTTAAATATATATTTAAGCGGCATTTTTCTAAAAAAAATGGTCATGCGTTCTCGTTATCCATCTCCTTTTGTTAGCATCTATTTTGATTAGGGGTAAAAAAATGGGTTTTGATGGGGCTTGGAACCCATTACAAAGGTAAATAAGCTGCACAAAAGATAAACCATAGACCAACAACAACTCCAAAGCAGTGCAAAAGAAAAATAGGACTACACATGCTGCATCAAATAGATAAACAAGGGCCTAAGACCCTTGAACTAACTAGTTTTTAAACGGGACCAGAAACCCTCATAGTTACACAAAGAACTTGCCTGCATCTACCAGGCATCAGCAAACCGACCCCTCATGAAAGACACCAATGAGCCAAGAAAGATAATCATCACTAAAAGATCAGAGAGCACACTGGAGAGAACCACCAATAAGACCAAAAACCCCACCTCAATAGGGGAAAATTGATCCACCACATAAAACTACAATAAATCAGCTTCCCTGCAGCTCAAATTCACCTGATAATAGGAAACCAACTCCAACTCCACCTCTAAAGGAGTGAGCTCCCCTCTATCAGAGAGGAAGAGACAATCAACAAAGCCACCGCACCCAGACATCACCAGCACCCTCAACCTCCACCTCCATAAGAGAACTGTCCACCTCAATAAGAACAACTGTTGAGGGGGGACCACCTCCATAGGACCAAAGGAGAAATCAGACATAGTAGCCAAGCAAACAACCATGTAGCCTCCTTTGGAAATCCCTGCACCATGACCAAAACCATCTGGAGTTTAGGAATAAAACTTAAAAACCACCCAACTAAGAGATCAGGGCCACCACTAATCTGAATAGAGTTCAAAATAGCATAACCCTTCGACCAACAAATCATCCCCAGAAGAGACCCCACAGCAAGCACTGCAGCTAGATAAACCTTCATCAACATCCTTAGACCCAAAGCTAGCTTAATCACCACCTCTAACAAAACATTGATCCCAATAGATGAAGGGATAACATAAGCACCCCAAACCAAAAACAACAACTAGGGAAACATAACACTCCTCCCAGCCATAAGCACCCCACCAAAAACAAAGGACCAAAAAGACTAAACCAACAACAACTCAACCCACAAGAAGACCACAGACCCCAACAACAACATTAGCAACTAGGGGAGCATCCACCACAAAGAGGGAAACCTCAACAAAGAGGGACCACAAATAGTGAACACCACCAGAGGCAAATTCCCAAACTCAGAATGATCAAGGACAACCAGACCCCAAAAGGAACAGGGGCCCCCAAACAGGTAGAAAATAAGGAGAAGGGACAACAAGAAGGAACCCCAAGCAACCCCAACACACCAGTCAGGCCCAGAAATAAGCCAAAACTCCAAACACCCAGCCAAGGGGAGCCACCAACACTCCAAGAGGGTATGGGAAGAACCCAAAACATGCCAAGAAAGAAACATCCACACACAGAGCCTCCCAACAAACAACAGGAAAAATCAAAGGACACCCAAGAAAAAGCCAGACACAAAAAAGAAAAGCAAGAGGATCTACCTTGAGCCTTCCTATTACGCTGAATAGGAACAAAGATTTGTCCATTCTGCACCCAAAAATCCTCAGAGAGGCCAAAGCACTCCCAGAACAAAGTAGGAAGCCCCAAAGAAGAACGAGAGTGCAAAAAACCACACCCTCTCAAAGCAACACCAACAAGAAAAATAGGGGCAAGCCGAAACCCGACCTCCAAAGCCCACACACCACAGACTAGGAGAGAAGGCACCGCGCCTAGACCACAAGGAAACAACTCACAATAGGGGCACCATCATCAACAACACCAGAACCATCGCCAACAACAAAAGACAGACTGCATTCAACAATGAAGCCTCCATCCAGCGCACCTCTCAAGCAAGGAAGGGGAAGGCCAAAAGAAGCCACCAGCATTTGAAAAGCCAACGATCCAACCCCAACCACCGCAACATCCACAGATGCAACTGATTCATCTGCAGAAATACCACCAAGGCCAACCCAAGCAAGCTACCGCCAAGCACCATCTGTCGGGTCCCCCTCATCTTCGTCGCTCCCATCTGCATCCTTTGCAAATTTCAAACTTGTTTCTCCCACCCGCGTCGTCGCTCCAGTCACTCCCATGATTCTTTTGTTAGCGTCTGTTAGTACTTCTGTCAGCACACTTTTCTATGATATAATCCGTAATTTTTGACAAATGGTTGTGTAATTTTATTTTTTTCAACGCCAAGTTTTTTTGACAATCTGACATCCATAGGTGTACTGTCAGTTTGTTTTGTATGTTGCATTTCCATTGCCAAGTATGTGCCTTTATCACCATCTGTAGCTTTCTTACCCTTTGTCCCCATGCTACTGCTAAAGTTTAATTTCTACTTAAAATTAAGCAGTTAAGTGTTCCCTCATTTTTACCTATGCAAAAAAAAATTAATACATTTTATGTGTCAAAACTACATTTTCATTATCAATGCTACTTTGTGGATATAGTTATGTGTGAGAGATACATTTTATACATAAAGTTTTGAGGTATGTCATCTCAACTCAACTAGCATGACTTTCTATTTGATAGAGTTTTTATTTGTGGATAATGTTTTAAAAATGTAAGCTTGGATCTGTAACTTTTAATGTTTTGTCTTTATATTTTATTTTACTTTGTTTAAATTATTTAATTAGCTATCTTCTTTCAACCCGAAAAGAAATCTCTATACACTGTTGTCCACGCCTGGATGCATTAAATAAATTTGTACACACTATTGTGAATATGCTTTCCTTCTCTTTTATTTTTGTTTTATGCATTTGTGGCTATGGATATAATATTTATATATTTACGAGTATAACATTTCTATATTTCTGTTAGTGAGATATTTTTATCCTGTCAGTATAATATTTGTGTGATTTGGTTTAGCGAATACCAATTGAATCATAGATCTGGATTTCTCAAAACGTGTGGTGTTGTGTGAAGAGATATCATGTATTCTTATTTTCAATTGTATGGTTTCATTTCTGATTGACTGATTTTTCTACTTTCTGGAATTACATTTGTGTAAAGTAGTTGCATTCTTCTTTATTTCACTTGACTCATGTCCATGTTTTTTATGTTTGCAGAAAGTATTCTGCAAGTACTAGGTATTAGGTGAGATCATGAGATGGAAAATATGGCTGCATTTAATCCCATTTTAAACATCAGACGGATGTCCTCCTTGAAAAAATATTTGTAGTAAACATGGTAAGCCAACTTAAAGCTGATAGAATACAATTTATTTAATATTACTAGTGGTCAGACCAATCAAGCATAGTGTAGTAATCAAAGAAAAAAGAAATAATAATTTAAAAAAAATTATACAATTGAAAAAATAAAATTTAAATTGATTGTTTAAAAAAATAAAGTTCATGAGGCCACGAGCTCCACAAAATACTCCTTAAAATATTGAGATGACTGCTAACCAAAATAAACTAAACAACCACATAAGAGTATGTGTACCCTTGTATCCTTTTTGACAGTGAAGGTTGGCACGGACACCCCCTTACTTTCCTTACACCAAGTTGTTTCTCGGTTTTATTTCCTCTGCCCTTTTTGATGGGGATGTGACAAAAAGATTTGATTCTTCATGTTGGCCCACTTTAATTTTTAGTGGACGGTCCTGCCAACGATCATTCCCCATACACAAATGTTATTCGTCGTAAACGACAAGACGGCATCCCACGCGCTCTTCTCAGTTTGAACGTTGTTTCTATATATCGAGCATTGGCATTTTGGGTTGATGCACTCTTTCTAACAGCAGAGAAAAGAGGTTGGACTGAAAAATGTCTGGAGAAATAAGAACGGTCCCTTTGCACGCAGTGGTCGTGCCATTTCCCGCGCAAGGCCATATCAATCCGCTCATGAATTTTGCAGAGCTGCTGGCCATGCGGGGAGTCTTCATAACCTTTGTCACCACCACATGGATCGACCAACGCCTTCTGAAAGCAGCTTCCAAAGATTTAGCGGCACGTAACCAGAAGGCCAAAGAGAAGGGCTCGAATTTTCGTTTTCTCTCTATTTCAGACGGCTTACCGCCGGAACATGGTCGTACTGCCCAGCTAGGTGAATTTTTCCTTGCTCTGCAATGTTTGGGCCCTGCTTTGCAAAGTGTGTTAAGTGAAGCAGATAACTCTGTCTCGCCAATTACCTGCATTGTTTCCGATAGTTTTTTGTCCTGCACGGCAGAGGTAGCTAAAAATCTTGGTGTGCCCAGAGTTGTCTTCTGGACTTCTTGCACTGCACTAGCCATTATGCAGGCAAACGCTGACTTACTTCTCTCTGAGGGTCATATTCCTGTCAAAGGTATTCTCCTACAAATTTTGGTTTTGTTTATAGTACGGATGTGACTAAGGTATTCTAACCTTTCACATATTAGTTGGTATGATCTTCCCACAGTTCATGAAGTAAATTAGAGCAAGTTTTTGGATTCAACTGTGTATGTTTTCAAGACGTTTCGGATCACATTGAATGATCAATCATCAAGAAGAGGAAAACATTGATGAATCACTGAGTGTGATCGGAAACATCAGAAAACATTGATGGATCACTGAATGTGATCGGAAACATGGATCTAAAAACATTAATGGATCACTGTGTGTGATCTGAAACATCGATCTAAAAGCATACACAGTTGAATCCAGAAACTTACCCTGTTTAATTGTAATATAACAAGCCACCTTGAAAGCAAAGTTTGTACTGAACTTTGCAGAGTTTGTCCAAAGCCTTCTCATAACAGAAACAAAAACACCATTATGAACATAGAACAAAGAAAGTAATTATTAAGCCAATGACAGGCCTAATTTCTCTGCATTCCCAAGAGGCGTTTGCAAGTTTTGATCACACTTTTCTTCTTCTTCAAAATGAATCCATCTACATCCAAATCAAAAGGCGGAGGAGACCCAATTCTATTGTATCTGAGGGGCTCAGATCTTTAAACCCCACATCAGCGCAGATAAAAATCCGGCATGTGGGTATAGTTTATTTTGATCTTGGGCAGCCTTCCTGGTTGAAAAAGTATCTTCACCGCCCCCTGCAGTGAGCTATACTATTATCCTTCACAATCGAATCTTCCATCGTGGGTTTTCTTCATGAATCTCTTGTGAAGGAATCTGATTAAATGGATCCCTCCTGTCAGGCTGGGTTTGTACTAGGCAGAGCTCTGTCATTGGAAGAGTCCATGACGGACAATAGATTCATGAAGAAAACCCATGGTGGAAGATTCATCAGTTGTGAAGGATAATAGTAGAGCTCACTGCAGGGGGCTGTGAAGAGACTTTTTTCAACCAGGAAGGCTGCCCCAGATCAAGATAAACTATTACCACATGCTGATTTTTTATCTGCTGATGTGGGGTTTAAAAGATTTAAGTCCCTCAGATACAGAAGAATTGGGTCTCTTCCCCCTTTTGATTTGGGTGTAGATGGATCCATTTTAAAGAGAAGATAAGTGTGATCAAAATTTGCAAACGCCTCTTGGGAACGCAGAGAATTAGGCCTGTCATTGGCTAATAATTACGCTCTTTGTTAAATTTTCATAAAGGTGTTTTTGTTTCTGTTATGAGAAGGCCTTGGACAAACTCTGGGAAGTTAAATTCAAACTTTGTCTTCAAGGTGGTTTGTTCTGTTCTATGTTGCTCTGTTATGTCCTTTCGATTCTAATTTTGCTTGTTTCAATCTCTGTGATATCTTGCTTTGAGCTTTTTGAGTTGGTTTTGTTTCCCATCGAATCTTTGAAATACAATTCTAATATGATGAGCCTGGTTATTGCAGAGGAGGACTTGAAATCTGAAGAGAAACTCATCACATGCCTTCCAGGAAAACTTCCACCTATGAAGCCAACAGACATCGTTTCCTTCTACCGCGAAAAACACGTCTCTGAAAGCATTTATAGTTGCTTTCTCTACGAGTCTCGCATCCACAACATAGCAGACTACGTGCTAGTCAACACTTTCGAGGAGTTGGAAGGAGGTAAAGAAGCACAAATGGGACTCAGCGTTAATGGGTGCCCTGCTTTGGCAATAGGCCCTGTGTCTCTTCCAAATTTCTTACAAGGTAGGAATTCTATGTTCAGCATGTGGGAAGAGGATAAAACCTGCCTCGAATGGCTAGACGCTCAACCGCGGGCATCTGTGTTATATGTTTCCTTCGGTAGCATTGCTGTGAAATCTGAAAGGCAATTGCATGAACTGGCTTTTGGACTAGAGGCTTGTGGGTACCCGTTTCTGTGGGTCCTCAGATCAGATATAGCAGAAGGTAAGCCTATGGAATTACCTGAGGGCTTCAAGGATCGAACCAAGGATCGAGCCCTGATTGTTAGTTGGACGGAGCAATTGAAGGTAAGGCGTTTTAATTTGCTATTATTTTCAGTAGGCAAGGAGATTGCAATTCCCTAGTAGTCCAAATCAAACTGTATTAGATAAAGTTATTTGATCTCATGATTTAAAGGACTAAAATTCCATGATAATGAGGTATATTGTGCAAGTTGTTGTTACAAATGTGTAAAAATACGTCCAAATCAACAATAAAACAGAACAATAATAACAAACATGGTAAAAACAGAATATAAAACAAAATTATTTCATTGAAACAAATAAATTTGTTGATCCAATTTGTATTACATTCAATTGGACAATGCATTTTATAGTAGTGCATATTTATATTTGAAAGATTTTACAATTTAGAAACAACTTTTTTTGGGGGGGATTTTACATTCTTTGTATTTCTTTTCAAAATCTAAAATGTTCTTGCTTGTGGAATACTCTAGGAAAATCTTTTTATTGTTCTAGACAATCTTACTTTTCCTTAACACCCCCCCTTAATATTAGCTAGAATAATACAATAAAAATACAAAGGACAAGGGAATATTACACCACATTTTGATTATCACAATACAAAGTAGTAGCTAAACATTTTGGAAATTCAAGTTCAAACAAAAGATTTTGAATTCAAATTGCTTCCTTTCTTGCCTCTTTTGTTGCTAGATATTCTACTACAAATAAAGACAATGATGTAGTTTGTTTTTTGCAACTCTGTGTAATAGGGCCTAATCCAAGTAGAAAAACATTACCACTAGTATATTTTCTATCACATGTATCACCACCCCAATCTGATTTTGTAAATCTAATAAGAAAATTGACTTACAACCATAGTGAATGCTATAGTGTATTGTTTTATGAACATATCACAAAACTCTTTTTTGTAGCCAACCAATGACTTTCTGTAGGTTCCTACATAAATCTAGATAATAGATTGAATTTAAAACAAATGTCTAGTCTAGAACAAAGTTAGATAAACCATGCTACCCACAAGTTGTCTATATAAAGTTACATCCACCCTTTTGGAAGTACCTTCTTTCGTAATCATGACTCTAGATTGAAAGGGAGTAAAAGTTGATTTGCATTCAATCATGTTAAACTTATTTAAAGATTCAAATAATATTTTGTATGTGAGATAAATAATCCGTCATGTAGCCTATAAACTTGTAACCAAAGAAATAGTCTAGTTCACCCAAATCACTTATACAAAATTCTCTTTTAAAACTTGATTTTAAATCATTGATTAACCCAATATTTGGTCCAACAATGAGTAAATCATCTACATAAATTACAACAAAAATAATCTCTTCTTCGACTTTCTTCACATAAATATTTGGGTTAGATTTACACTTTCTAAATCTATGAAGCTGAAAGAACCCACCAATCTTTTCATTCCATGCTCTTGGTACTTTTTTTAGACCATAAATAACTTATTTAATGTGCAAACAAGATTAGAAAGAAGAATATAGAAGATTGTTACAATGAGAAATCCATCTTAGAGCAATAGAAAAGTTCCACCATTCCATCACCAGACCATCTACAACCTCACTGAAGAATGTAGACATAATCTGCTCACTGCTTCCAGTAGTCTTAGGCATTAAAGCTTGCACTGTATTTTACACTTTTGTACTTCACTAAACCATATAAAAATGGATTTCATCAAGGTGTTTGATAAACAAGATGATGAATCACTATTTTTCTAAGAGGTGTTCACTCAATTATGTGCAAAATGAGATGCCAATAACAATAAAAAAAATGCAACCTAACTGTTATAGCATTAACTATTGGGGATGTTTTTAGAGCATAAAAAGTTATGTACCTAGCCAAAAAGTTGTTATTTTTGAGCTATGGAGGACTCATGCACTTTCAGTGGTGAATGGGCCCTTTTAGGGTTTTAGAAAACCGATTTCAGGATCTTGTTCCTTGATGTATGCACTCTTGAAATCCCTATTATCATGTTCTAAAAGTCAATATGCAATTTGGTAGAGCTCTTTCTGTGATCTTGCACTTTGAATGGTAACTTTAACAACTTTGCAACTTTGATAATCTTGCTCCAAATCTTGCTCAACTTGATCTCCAACCTATAAATCTACAAACACACTCAAGGGTAGAAAAACTTGTTGATTTGTTAGTGAATGGGGGTTTTCTCATTCAAAACCCTTGTAGGTAATTAAACCAAATGATGAAATGAAGGAAATGAAGCATGAAACATGAAATAATGTAAACTATATCATCTTAGATGATGTCTTGTGAATCAAATCTGCAAACTATCATGTAGTGGCCATGAAGAATATAGATCTTGGATGTAAAATGATGCTTGTAAAGAGATCCTTAATTCAACATTAACTTCTTAGCTCAACACACATGAATGCATTAAGCCCCTGACATGATGATATGACTTTGAATTGTTGCAATAAACACTTGAAATTTTCCTTGAAATTCTTTTGAAATGCTCTATAATGCTCTTGTGAAGTATTAGGATTCTATCTTGAAAATCTTAGGTGAAACTATGTGAACTAACCCCTTATTTATATTAAATTAGGAGATTAACCCTGAAATTAAAATAATTAAGGCTAACACTAGATCTAGGAAGAAACATAATTAAATTCTTTCCAGAATGAAATACAAAAAGAGGGTCCTCATTAAGGGAGGACCCATTCGCCACCTTGGGTGAATGGGTCTTGGCTAAGTTTCCAAGACCAAGCTTTGGGGGACTGAAAGAAGGTAAAAAAAACCCATTCTAGATCAACTGAGAAAGGGGGTTCTTGTTAAGGGAGGACCCATTCGCCATCAAGGGTAAATGGGTCCTAGCTCAACTTACCAGGACCAAATTTTTCCCAATGAAATAATTTTTTAATTAAACTATGATTGTTGGGATAGATCTTTGGGAGGTTTCAAAATTAAGGCCTAAATTTGAATCAAAAGAGGGTTAATAACTCCAATTAACCACAATGAATTAAGACCACATAGATAAGTGTGAAAGTTCCTTAAAACACTTTACAACACTTAAACAAGGTACACATTATGTGTACATTTTTATTGAAAAGGGGCCTATTAGGCTTAATTAAGCAAATACATCCTAGAAAAGTGTGAAAGTCTATTATAACACTTTACAATACCCTTGCAAAGGATCAATTAACACATGTTTTAGTCAAATAAAGGTCTTAGAATAGTGTGAATGTGTACAAAACATTACAACACTTCTCCAAGACACCATTAGTTCAACTTTAATGCCAATTATCATACCAAGCAAGGAAAAGGCTACTTTTTCTGTTACTACATTCATGTATCTCAACACTTCATACACCAACACACCACACACTACTCCTTTATCAATTAATCACACATATATAGTGTTGTTAACTTTGAAAACAATCTCCAAGGTCGGCTATGAACCTCAAACGTGCAAATCCAAATTAGCTTAGCACCAAAACATTCCCGCGGTGGAGAGAAATAAAAGCGGACCACATCACACCTTTACTTGGACCCAAATCTACATACACATACCACACCACACTTCCACAAGCACCAAAGCACATCCACAATTAGTGTAAACACCCAAGGTCAATCGAACTCGTGTTAACACCTTTAAACATTTAAGTACATGCTTCCTTTGATCCAAATACAACTCATGGACCACACACAACACTTAAACACAATCTGGAGTATTCCATCAACACCCTGAAATCTAACAAATCCTTCACAACAAAAAACACCTGAAAAATGTATTTGTTATGTACAACCAATTAATCTTCCACATATTGTAACACATGAATCCAACCTTGTGGAGCACCAAAACTTAAACAACTTAGATTGAAGATAGATATGAACAATATAAGCACACTCCCAGAACCACAAGACTAGAAACCACAACATGGAGAAATGTGAAGCAAAACCATTTCTCCCAAACACCATTACTTCATAGTTCACACACTGGCGAACACAACTTTCTCTACCAAACAATCTAGAACATGAAACTTTGGATATAACACTTTTGAGCACCTCTAATCAACATATCTGAACCACACAAGTAGATCTCCAACCATGAAGAAATGTGGAACAAAACATTGAACATTACTCTACCACACTAAACACCCTTTTAATCAAATTTTCTCAAAAGAACTTGGAAACCAAGCACCACAAACATCATCTCATCATCTACAAAAATTTCTCATCATCTCAACCACATAAAAGGTTGAACATCCACAAAGGCATGCTCATCAAAGAAACACTAAAGGTTGACACCAGTGAGACTACTGATGACAACACAATGTAACCAATCAAAGCATCTCCATAGGTTGGCATCAATACAACAACATAGATATGTTGACATCAATGACAACACAAACTTACAACAATATCCCCCTTTTTCATTGATGACAACACATAATATGAAAAACCATCAATAAAAAAAACAACTCTAATTACCAAAACATATACTGTACATTAGTGCACAGTGCTCCCCCTTACACAAGCATTTGTTCTTTCCAACACTTTCTCTTTCTCCCTCTTTCTTCATATGGTTTTTGAGCTAACTTTCTTCCCCCTTTGACATCAATGGAAAAGGGAAACACATATTTTATTTTCTTTGCTTCCCCTTTGACATTAATCTCACATATACTTGCTCTCCCCCAAAGGAAATACTTGTAAGGGACAACATCTGCACTTACTTCCCAATGCTCTGTAACTTCCTTTTCTTTCATTGTGCTCTCTTTTATTCACACCTTTCTTTACACCTATTCACTTCGCTTTTTTGCACACTCCCCCTTAGGGGCAGACTATATTCTTCACCAACTAGAAACCACTACTACCTACACTTTTCCTTTTTGTGCTCATATCCTTTGACACAACCAACAAAGGAAAACATATGTGTGCATACCTTCTTTCCACACAATGAAAACACCTACTCCCCCTAAGTACAATAACCAACCATGCCACTACCTACTCCCCTTGAGAGGTAGCCACCAACATCAATCCAAAACAAGGAATGAATCTTGAAATCCACCAAACTTATTCAGAACCTTATGCATCTAATTGAAAGGAGGGAAAATAACCCCTAACTTCTTTTGGAGATACTCAAATGTATCCTTAGGAAGAGTCTTTGTGAAGATATCTGCAACTTGATCTTTTTTAGGAACATACTCCAACTTCACCTCATTCTCTGCAACCTTCTCTCTTAGAAAGTGATACCCAACTGAGATATATTTTTTCCTTTAATACATTACTAGATTATTTCGAATATTGATAGCACTTGTATTATCACATAAGATAGAAATCGGTTCATCATATGACACTCTGATATCCTTTAATGTTTACTTCATCTACAACACATGTGTGCAACATGATGTTGCAACAATGTATTATGCCTCTATAGTAGATAATGACACTAAATACTACTTCTTGCTTCGCTGAGAAACTAACCTCCTTCCAAGAAAGAAATCACCATCACTTGTACTTCTTCTATCATCAACACAACCTATCTAATCTAAATTTGTACAAAAACTCAGAGAGAAATCAGTATCCTTTGGATACCACAAGCCATATTCTAAAGTGCCCTTCAAGTATCTAAATATTCTTTTTATTGCTCCCACATGTGACTCTTTGGGATCTTCTTGAAATCTAGCCACAAGAAAAATTGCATCCATGATATCTAGTCTAGTAACAGTTAGATATAGTAGTCCTCCAATCATTGATCTATACTTGCTCTTATTAGCCTTAGGAGATTCATCATTCTTTCTCAACTTGCAACCAGTAGCCATGGGATTGAATATCAGTTTAGAGTCTTCCATTCAAAACTTCTTCAGCATTTCCTTGACATACTTTGATTGTGAAATAAAGATAGTCTTTTCTATCTGATTGATTTGTAGTACAAGGAAGAAATTCATCTCCCCAAACATAAACATTTCAAACTCGTTCTGCATCTACTCTGCAAATCTCTTACACATTACTTCATTTCTTCCAAATATTATATCAACATACACAACCACAATCAAAATTTGATCTTTCTCAACATTGAAATAAGATTGTTATATGTGGTACCTTTGTTGAATCCCTACTGCAATAAGTATTTATGCAATCTTGCATACTAAGCTCGAGGAGCTTGCTTGAGCCCATATAATTCCCTCTTCAATCTGCAAAACATAGTAGAGTAATTTGATAACTGAAAGCTTTTCGATTGTTCAATATATACCTCTTCTTCCAACTCATCATTCAAGAATGCAAACTTCACATCCATATGATAAACTTTAAAATCCTTGTGTGCTGCAAAAGCCAAAAACATTCTAATAGCCTCCATTCCTTCCACCGGAGCAAATGTTTCCTCAAACTCTATTCCTTCTACTTGTGAGTAACCTTTATACACAAGCCTTGCCTTGTTCCTAACAACTTCTCCACTCTCAATCAATTTGTTTCGAAATACTCATTTAGTTCCAATCACATTCTTGTTTTCTGGTCTTGAGACAAGTTCCCAAGTCTAATTATTCTCAATCTGCATTAACTCTTCTTCTATAGCCTTGATCCAATATTCATCTTTGCATGCTTCAATTACTATTTTGGGTTCAAATTTAGAAAGTAAACATAAATTTACATTTTCTCATGTCATAACATCCTTTCTTTTTGTCAATACACCTCTACTTTTGTCACCAATGATCTTATCTTCAGAATGATTTTTCTACACATACTTAGTTGTCTTAGGGATCCTTTCTAAAGCTTCTCCCTCTTCAACCTGCACTTATTTTTACTTTCCTTCATCTTTTTCTTCTTCTTTGCAAGAGGATTCATCTGATTCATACCCTTCTATTAGCACTAAAATTTTATGTAAGTCTTCATCCACTTTGACAGTTGCACTTTCAACAATCCTTTTTAGCCTCTTGTTATAGAACTGGTAAGCCTTGCTTCTTGTAGAATATCCAAGGAAGATTGCTTCATCATATATTGCATCAAAATTTTCTATTTTTTCTTCATCTCTCTTGATATAGCATTTACTTCCAAACACTCTAAAATATTTGACAAAATGGGTTCTTTCATACCATAACTCATATAGAGCCTTTGAATTGTTTGTCCTTGCTCATGAGATGTTAAGTATGTAAAATATAGTTTGAATTCCTTCTCTCTAGTAGACATCTGGTAGATTTTATTCTCTCATCATTGTCCTTATTGCTTCTTGAACAACCCTATTCTTCCTTTTCACTACATTCTATTAGGGAGTCCAAGGAGCTAACAAATGTCTCTTTATTCCATGATCTTCACAGAAATTGTTAAAATCATTGGAGGTGAACTCTCCACCTCTGTCAGATCTTAAAAATTTGATTTTCATATCCATTTCATTCTCAACCATAGATTTAAATACCTTAAAACTTATCTAGAGCTTATGATTTTTCTTTGAGAAAAGTTACCCAAGTCATTCTAAAGTAATTATCAATCAATAACATGAAATACCTGTCGCCTTGAAAACTTCTTATTCTAGTGGGTCCACAAATATCTCTATGCACCAACTCCAAAGGCTCTGTGGTAGAATATTCTTTGATATTGAACCTCTTTCTAGTTTGCTTCCTGATCTTGCATTCCTTGCAAACTACAGTGATAGGCTTTGTAATCTTTAGCAAATCTCTCTCAGCTTGAACTAAATTGAACCTCACTAGGCTATCAAAATTGATGTGACACATTATTCTATGTCATATCCAACTTTCATTGTTTTGAGTCATAAAGTATTGACCATTAGCACCCTTGAGCTGATCAAAATTTATATATGTCCTTCTTCCTACAATAACAAAAGTTCCAAAGACTTTTATGACCTCACAATCATCATCCTGAAACATAAGATTATATCCTTTGCTACACATTTTTTCTGCACTCAAAATTTTATGCCGAAGACCCTTAACATAAAGAACATCATCTATATTATGCTTTCCATCAGAATTGATTGACCCTTTTCCACATATCTTAACAAATGTATCATCACAAAACTTAACAAGAATACCTTCATATTTCTCAAGTTTAACAAACTTACTCTTGTCACTTGTCATATGATTTGAGCATCCATTGTCAATAATCTAGTAGTTTTTGTCCTCTTTTGCATGAAAAGTAGTCACCATTGTTCCTTCAATATTATGACCTATTTTTGTAACACTTTCCTTCATGCATCTCTCAAAGTTAGCATAATTTGTTCCAACATTTAGAGCCATGAACAAGAATTCATCATTCTCATCTTTAGGGTAATTAGATTCATCATTAGATATACTAGTATCTTCTTTAACATAATAACTTCTCTTAATTCATTTACCTTTATTCTCCTTATGTCTTTCATTTAAAGTTTTGACAGGACATCTTGAGGCAGAATGACCTATATTTCCATAGTTAAAACATTTGAATGGTAACTTACCTCTATTTTTTCAAGTTTCCTTTTCCAATCTCCTCACAAAATTTGCTTCTACCTCATCAAGATCATCCGGATCTGATTCCTCATTCTTCTTTGCTTTGCCAACTTCAAAATTAGTCTCTTTTCTTGAGTCACTTGGACCAAATTCTCTCAAAATTCAAATGTAGTTAAAGCACCAAACAACTAATCTCTAGAATAATTATTTAAATCTTGAGCTTCCTCAATAGTAGAAATTTTTTGGCTATAATATTTAGTAAGAGTTCTTAGTACCTTTTTTCCACCTCATCTTCTTCAAGTTTTCCACCAAGACCTCTGATGGAATCAACAACTTCATCCCCTCTATGCATGTAGCTTGTAATGTCTTCATTATTTGACATCCATAGGGTTTCAAATTTGGTCTTCAGATTATACATCTTTTCTTGCTTTGACCTTATCATCTCCTTCATAGATACTTTCCATCTTTTCGCAGATTTCACTAGCAGTTTTATAGCTCATAACTTTCACAAGTTTTGAATTAGAAATACCACTCAAGAGAGCATACCTTGTTTTTCCATTTTTCTCATAAGCATTGATCTCATCATCAGTTGATGGGACATTTCCAGGCATGGTATATCCAATTTCCATAGAATTCCATACTCTAAACCCTAGGGAGACAAGGAAACCTTCCATCCTGGTCTTCCAAAATGCATATTCTGATCCATCAAAAAAAGGAGCCTCCTTGTGCGCCATCCAGATCTACCTCAATTGGTTAAGCTTTCTTCTAAGGAACCTTTACCTAATACCAATTATTAAATACACAAGACAACTTAGAGGGGAGTGAATTAGTTGGACATTAAAACATGAAAACCCTCATTAAGATTCAAATCCTCATTATTCCTTAATCTGTTAAACTAATTTAGCATGAAAGTAAATAATAGAACCAAAGACACATCAACAACATACAAAACAAAACACCAAATTTACATGGAAAACCCAAGAAGGGAAAAACCATGGTGAGGATTATCTCACAATATAAAGTAACTACAACATCGAATACAATAGGATCACTGCCAGAGAGCTCACTACCAAAAGAAAGAAGGGCTCACTACCCAAGGCTCATTTCCAAATTAGAAACAAGAAGATGGAAGATTGTTACAATGAGAAATCCATCTTAGAGCAATAGAAAAGTTCCACCACTGCATCACTAGACCATTTGTAAATTCACTGAAGAATGTAGACACATTTTGCTCATTACTTCTAGTAGTCTTAGGCATTCAAGCTCGCACTACATTTTTTACTTTCACACTTCACATCTCAAGACTTCGCACACCAACACACCACACACTACTCCTTCATCAATTCATCACACATATATACTATCCTCAACCTTGAAAACAATCTCCAAGGTCATCTATGCACCTCAAACATGCAAATCTAAATTAGGTCAGTGCCAAAACATTCCCGCAGTGGAAAGGAATGAAGGTGGACCACATCACACCTTAACTCAAACCCAAATCTACATACACACATCACACCATGCTTCAAAAAGAATCAAAGCACATTTGTAATTAGTGTAAACACCCATGGTCGGCCAAACTTGTGTTAACACCATTAAACATTTAAGTAAATGCTTCCTTTGATCTAAACACAACTCATAGACCACACACAACACTTAAACACAATTTGGAATATTCTGTCAACACTCTGAAATCCAATATATCCTTCGCATCAAAAAGCACTTGAAAAATGTATTCATTCTATATAACCAGTTAATCTTCCACATACTATAACACATGAATCCAACCTTTTGGAACACCAAAACTCAAACAACTCAGACTAAAGATAGATATGAGCAATATAAGCACACTCCTAGATCTACAAGACCATAAACCACAACGTGGAAAAATGCGGAGCAAAACCATTTCTCCCAAACACCATTGCTTCACAGTTCACACACTGGTGAACAAAACTTTCTCTGCCAAGCAATCTAGAGCATGAAACTCTGGATATAACACCTTTGAGCACCTTTGATCAACATATTTGAATGACACAAGAAAATATTCAACCATGAAGAAATACAGAGCAAAACACTAAACACCGTTATAATCAAATTTTCTCAAAAGCACTTGGAAACCAAGCACCGCAAACATCTCAACATGCACAACACTTTTCTCATCATCTCAACAACACAATAGGTTGAACATACACAAACACATGCTCATCAAAACAACACTAGATGTTGACACCAATGAGACTACTAATGACAACATAATGCAACCAATCAAAGCATCTCCATACATTGACATCAATGCAACAACATAGATCTATTGACATCAATGACAACATAAAATTCCAACACTATCACCATTAAAATTACACTTGAAAATTAATTTTTAACCAATCAAAATTTTATTTGGGAGTAATTCAGATAGTTCCCCATGACAAATGAAAATTTATTCTTACAAAGAAAAACTAACTTTTCTTGAGAATAAATCCACTTATTACATTAGGATGAATCAACAACTTTAAGACTGTTTTGATTATTTCTTTTACAAATTAAATTATAATTGAATTAAATTATGAATTATAATAAGTGTTCAACTATAACAAAATGGTGAAAATATCTCTCTGCAAGATATAAATTATAAACTTCTTTCAACATAAATGAAAATTACTAATCTCAAGGTACATACAATAACTTTTTGGAAGCCTCTACCTTAGATGCTAGCACGCCATGCATAAATCCTCGGGTCATGCTATCATCCAACATTTATGCATGAAAAAATTATGGCTAGGTTCAAAATAAATCCATATATTTATAGAATATAAATAACAAGCTCGCAAATTATAAAAAATATTTAGAATAACGAAAATGATGAGACTAGTTATTTAAATAAGTTTGAAATATAAAACTAAAATAATAAATGGAGAAATTTATAAAAATATCACTAGATGTTGCTTCCTCTTATAAAATGAACTTGTGCACAAGGAAAAAGAAAGAAAAATGTTTTGGGTGGTTTTTTGATGGGCTTACCTCAATCAAACCCCCTTTTGGTCTTCCAACCTCCACAACAACCAATATTTTGATAACATTTGAAATAATAAAGATGTAAATGCTTCAAAATGAATAATATAATTGACTATGATACATAAAACATAAAATATATTATGCTAATGCTTGTAATCTTCAAATAAAAGCAAGAAATAATGAACTGACGAGAAAGGGAACAATAATATTGGAACAAAATCACCTATGAATTCCTTCAAACCCCCAAAAATATTGTTTTCCCCTTAATATTATTATTCTTCACAATCTCATGAAAGTGGTTATAAAAATCCTCAAGAAAATGACATGCATAGTACTAGTATAAAGTTTTAGTTATAAAATAACATAGTTTTTCAAGAGTTGCAAATATTGAATGTTTAAGAATGAAAAATTCAACATCTTTCTTTCAAAAAAAAGAAGGTAATAATTATATTATTGAATCCAACTACATATAGGAGCATTACTTATAAATTATCAATGAGAAGGTAATGATCTAATGACCACTAGAACTATGATTTTTCACATGATGCTAGTGCATTGTGACACCATCCTAGAAAATTCAAATTTAGAAGGATGGGAATATCATGAAATTGTTAGAAATACCAAATTTAATTGTTAGAATTTTGTAATTAAAATATTCTACACTAGAGGGCTAAACCAAGGACACAATGCAGTGTGAAATTGCAAGGATGTGTAATTTTTGACACTACATTCTCAAGTGCCATTTTTTTATAATAGAATCATATTTTCACACATAAAAAAAGTTGTTAGCTTCTTCAAATTTTAGGGGGTCATCTAGAGTCATTACTTGAGCCATTAAATCATAGTTTGTACACTTAATTAGTGCCTTGATTTGTCTCAATTCATATTTTTTAGTGCTTCTCCAAGAATGTTGGAGTAGCTCCATTGTGTCTTATAGATTCAATCATATTTTTTACATCATCTTGTTGACTTTTATGTACTTTAAATGTCTACTTTAGGAAGTTCCCATGAAGTTTGAATATCTTCATCTTCAACATCATTAGCATATTTATGAAAAATAACATCTCTACCAGTTAAGACTTAATGAATCACATAATTATACATTTTGTAAGCCTTTTGAATAGACACAATAACTAATAAAATTATATTTAACTAAATTTTCATTGAATTTATTTCTATTTTATTTTAGAATGTGGGAGAATTATTTACTTCCATAAACTCTCAAATGACTAACAATTGGTTTAACCAATGGAAAACTCATAAAGAGTTGCATTCTCAATGAACTTGTTTGGATTTATAGTTTAGAAATATATAGTTGTACTTAAACATTTAACCCACAAATGGTTAGGAATATTCTTTCCTTAAGCATATTTTTAACACACCCAACTATAATTACATTTTCCCTCTTGGCCACTATATTTTACCAAGGACTATGATGAACTGTATATTGTTTGGTAATTCCATTTTCTTTATAATACTTCAAAAAGATTCTAAAGTGCATTCCACCCTTTGATCTAATCTAAAAATATTAATACAATGAGTTTTTTTACCATGATCCTAAATTCCTTGAAGCATTCAAAAAATCACTTTTATTTGTTAAGAAATATACCTATGCACGTATCTAATTCTATCATCAACAAATATGATAAAGAAGCTCAAACCCCTAGTGACTTGGTTTCTATTCAAGGATAACACACATTAGTATTATTAATTCAATAATATTTATTTTCATTTTGTCTATCTTTATATAAAATTCATACCTATATTTTTTCCCTAAAGCATAACCATCACAATTAGCATACGCATTCTTAAGAACTTGAATACCTAGTACCATGGATTATCTTTGTAGTGAAGTAATAGCTCTAATATTCAAGTGACCATATCTCAAGTTTCATATTTATTCTAGAAACACGTGCAATTGTATTTGTTATATGACTTTCTACAATTACATCAAGTATTTAGAAGACCTATATTATGATTCATTCAAGTGTCACTTTATAGTGATCTTGCATGCCCTTCACTTGGTGGATGACTTCACAAATTTAACTTTTAAGCCTTGATCTATAATTGCTAAAATTAATATTATATTCTTCTTAATTTCTAGAGCATACATCACATTTTCAATTTTCCCTACATTTCTATTAGGAAATCTTATATCATCATAGTATTTCATATTATAATATCTATCATCCCTTAGATAGGTTTTTCTACCATCACTTTTTTGTGGAAATATTTATCACATGTGATGTTCTTGAATCTATAAAACAAGAATTTATTTTAGTAGTAATATTTTTATTTGAAATAAATAACTTGAGATTATTAATGTCACAATTTATTCCATATTCCCCATTAGCAATGTTACTTTCGTGCTTATTTTTGGACTTGACATTAAATTTGTTTATTTATACTTTTAAATGAAAAGTGCTCAAATTTACCACAATAATTATAATTTCCACTTTTCTTCACAATTGTGGTTGACTTAAATGATGCCCTATCTTGATACCTCTTTAATTGAATTTTATTTCTTTGTGGTTTTTCTATTGCTTTCTTTTTTATGGTCTCTTTTCCTTGGTCACAAAATCTATTTTTTCCTACTCTCTACATGTTTTATCCTTTCATATTCTTGTAGAACCATACTTCTTAAGTTATCAAAGTATTGTGCTTGTTTTCTTGTATCCAAAATAGTGACAAACACTTGGTATTCACTCCATATTCCATTTAAAGTAACAAAAGAGAAAATAGTTGTTCAAATCTCACAAGGAAAGGACATGTAAAAACACATTAAATTCCCCTAAGAAATGTTAATCCTTGTAGGTTACACAAGTACACAACCAATTTAACAAACTTCAAAACACTTAAATTAATATGTACCTTACAATTTCTATTGGTATGGACTAGTGTCTAAATTGGAGATGATACATATAGAAAAAAATGTTGTATCATTTTTGTAGGTTTCTCTTTAACCATTTCGCTTCTTTTTATGGCTTGATTTGTTCTTTGAATGTTCTCTTCTTTCACACTTCTAATATACTACAAAAAATTAGAAATTTGATCTACAATGAATAGTAGAACAAGATTACTATGCATAGAGAAACTCACAATTTTTCTTTGGTAGTAGCTTTATATCAAATTTACAATATAACATCATTTCTAAAAATTAATTAGAGTCTCTAGAATTATTCTCAAAAGTTACTTAGAATCAATATTAATGTTCTATGACCTATATTACTATGGCTTCTTTAGTGCTTCAACTATATTTCTCTAATACACTAGTCTTATCCACCTTCCACCTTTGTTCAAGAAAAAAACATGAGCGACTCTAGATAAGGTGCAAAAATATCTAATACTAAATATAAAACTAAACTACATGATACTTGTCATACATTCAACAAGAAGGGATGACAATTTTAAAGCTTCAAGTGAAACTCAATAGCTCCCTATAAGTTGAAATCCAACATGATATTTAATACAAATAGCTTGAGACATCTAAAATAATTAGTGACATCTTTATAAATTGAATTGAAATATATACAATTCTTTTTGTCTCTTATTAATTATCTAAAAATAATATCATGCAAAAAATATCTAGAAGACCATTAGAGGTTTTTTTTTTTTATAAAAATTAAATTTCTTCTTGTAATTCTTATATATAGTCAATGCCCTAGCACCACTATGGTTAAAATTAATAAGCCAAGATTATTATACTATACATAGGTTTAAGAAAAGGGCACATAATATGATAACAAGCCCACCATGATTCATTTAAATATAATATGTATCCTCTTAAACTTTAGAAAGAAAAAGTATTACTCGTTATTTTTATTTTTCAATTATAAAATCATCTAATTATTGTAACTTTAAAATATTTTAAATCAATTTATTTTTATGGTTTTAGGTGCTTTCTCATCCTGCTCTTGGAGGATTCCTTACACATAATGGGTGGAACTCTACATTGGAGGCAATTAGTATGGGAGTTCCTATGATTGGATGGCCTTATTTTCATGATCAATTTCTTGATTGTCGATTTGCAAAAGATGTTTGGAAAATTGGTTTGGACTTCAAAGGTGTTGATGTAGATGAATTTAAATTGGTGACAAAAGAAGTCGTGGAGAGTAAAATCAGAAGTATAATGAAAGGTTGTATTGGAAATAAATTACGAGAAAATGTCACAAGACTAAAAGAGGCAGCAAACAAGGCTGTGATTAAAGGAGGGACTTCTTATACAAACTTGGACACCTTTGTAGAGGATATGCAAAAGATGGTAAAATCAAAGGTCTAAGGAGTTTCTAAATTTATGGTATTTTATCTTTGTGTAATTAATATTTTTATATTTTAATTGGTTCATTGTAAGAGATCATTTATCATAACTTTAAACCTTGGGATCTTTTAAAATGAAGTCAATATAATATATTTTATTAAAAAACTTATATAATGAGTATCAGTTAGTATTATATTGGGTGCATATGCTTTGTAAGTCACCCATGTGGTAGATTAGAATAAAATTTTATATCTACGATGCATAGAATAGAACTAGTTGTCATCAATATGACTATATATTGTAATTTCCAAGTGTAAACTATTTTTAAAATATAATTGTGGCTTATGCTCTATTGGGAGGATTAACCATTGAAGTGGTACTATGAAAATAACATACAAACAATGCTCTAATATTTTTTTAATATGTGTGTATTATCTTTAATTTATTTGTAGGTTATTTTCAAGTGGTATTAGAGATCTTTCTAGTGCTATGTTCTATACCATCAGCAATAATTAGTGACTTTCTATAAATACATAGTGTATACTCTCACCTTATTCTTATATGATAGCGGTGATTAGAAAGTGATAAAATTAGTAAGTTATTGAACATATTTTACCAAAAAATGAAATTCTATAGTAGATTGTTGAGGTTAGAAAATTTGTGCTAAGGGTTGTAAAATTTCTTTTGAACAACTATCATTTTTAGATAAGTTTAACTCCACAAAAATACTATAATTGTATGAGAATTGCTTCAAATTTGATACCCAAACATCAAAAAGTATTTTTATGTGATTTTTAACTTCTAGGTACTTCAACTATATTAGAATATCCTCTAAAATTAAGAGAATCCTCACCATAGAAAGTCATCGATCATTTGAAATCTATAGTGAACTAGTTAGTGGTTAACACTATGAAGTATTCTCATCATAACCATAGGATAGATAAGGTGGCTATGGGACACTCAAATCCTTCATAGATAGACCTTTGAAATATTTGGCCAGTTCATTATTTACAAACAAGCCAAATATTTCTAAAATCCTATAAACTAAAAAAATCCTAGTCTTGTGTTTCCATTTATTCTCCCTTATTGCAAACAAATTTGGGCATATTGTAATTTCCCATTTCTCTATAATCTATGTTTTATTCTAAAGTTCAAATTTTCTATCTCTAAAATCTCCACCGATCCAAACTTGTGTATGAGTTCTACCCCTTCATCCTTCACGCGTTTGCCTAAGGTCCCCAAATTTTCTAAATATGAAAGTGTGGCCAATATTTTATGTTTGTGTAAACTTCATTAGTGTTGGAGAGTCTCCCTTCTTGAAATGACTTTCCTCTCAAGCCCATTTTATCTTCTATACCTATCAAAGTATAAGCATATTCATCTATGAATATTGTTAATCCATCCCCTAATTTTTTCCTTTTCCTTATTGGAGTTTTATACTTAACCTTGTTAATATGCCTCCTACACAAAACTTGATCCAAGACTACTGTAATGTGTCATGAGGTATCTCCAACCTATGAACTCTAAAAATATTTTCTATTTAAACTATTCACCCACCTATCTCCTTGCATGATAGACTATCGTTAATACTTAAGTGGATGATGTATCCTCAAGAAGGTTTTTGTAGACACTGAAAAATGTCCCAAGCCTACAAGCAATATTTTATCACTAATTTTCCTTCTTCCTAGAATAATTAAATAATTTCAATTATTTAATTATCCCTAATGTCATAATTCCTCTATTAATTAAATAATTCCTAATTATTTAATTAATTCACTTTGCCTTATTCTACCTTTGATTAATTTAAATAAATATCATTTTTATTTAAATTATGTCACTAACTTATCCTTTTCTATCGATAATTAAATAAATCTTATTTATTTAATTATTTATTACCATTTTTCTCTATAATTAAATAATTATTTTTAATTATTTAATTATTCATTAACCTTTTCTGGCCATAATTAAATAGATTTTATTTATTTAATTATTTATCACATTTGGGAAGAAGTTAATAAGTTTAAGAAAAAGTTCCATGCCATCTCAATTATCATGACACATAACTATCTGCAAGGCCTCCAAGTAAGTACTGCATCACCAATTCAAAGAGCAGTAAGGGATAATCGACAAGTGCTAGACATAAACATAATGGTGCATTCACAAGCTCTAGTAGCAAACCAAGTTCAAGTAGTAGTACAAGAGGAACAAGGTGAGAATATAGTTCAATGCTCTCGTAGGGGAAGTTAGTATCTTCATGGTTGCAACGTTTTTGTTTCAGCTGGTAGTGTTATAGAATATGGATACATAGTCTAGGGTGGAATTGTTTAATGTATAGGGGTATGAAACTATAGGTAGCAGTAAATATTGTGGGTACAAATTTGGGATTTGGATGTAATTTTGTTGGGTAGCAAGGTAGAAGAAAATGTTTCCATGAATATTATCCAGCTTGCAAAATTAGTTAATACACTCTTTCCTTCTATGGCAATTTTATAATTATCTATTATGATTATTAATATAATATATAGGCACCTAGCCTTTTGCTTAAAAAAAAAATATTATCACATTTGTATCTCCATAATTAAATAATTATTTCAATTATTTAATTATTTGTCACTTATCCCCTTTATTAAATAATTATTTTTAATTATTTAATAATTTTTTTAGACTATAGGAATTAGGTAGCCCACCTATAAACCGTAGTGCACTAGGTAAAAAAAATTCACATGACTAGTGATGTTGGCATGACATACTCTCTAGTACCATGGGGATGGAGGGGAGACTAGACCTCATGACCTCTTACCTACAACAAGATGCTTTAGCCAATCGAGCTAGACCCTCTATCCCTAATTATTTAATATTTAACACTCCACCTTTCCTATATAATTAAATTATATTTTTTAAATTATTTAATTATTCATTTTCCCTCCTTTAAATTAAATAATTGTTATTATTATTTAATTTGAATTTCTTTTTAGCTAAGCCCTAAATCTCAACTACTTTATTGAGTTTTGGTCCATTCATCTCTATCTTTGTCTCAATTAACCTTGTCCATTGATCACCATACATCATCATCTAATCCTAGCCCTTCATTTGAATTGGGATTTTTATAAAAGCAATTCATTGTCTCCATTTCAACCTTACAACCACAATCTTTGAAGTTTTTCTATCAAGAGATCAAGCTATCAATTTTCAACATCAAGCTCATTGAGTATATTGCATACTACATTTCTGAGAACAAATAAAGCAAAATGGAGTAGAGCAATGGAGGTGATTCAATTGTGACATAGAGGTTTGAGGTTTATTGCATTATTATGGTGATCTCTATGTTCATTTTTACTTCATTGTTGAATTAGGGTCTTTATTTCTTGGATTAGATAGTTGTGGTTGCTAGTATTGATTCATGCATATTCCTTGAACTCTAAAACCCTATCTACATTTGGTGACCCCAATGTGAACTAACAAAATTGTCAAAATTAAATTAGCAAAAGTTTGTTTTCCAGGAGTCCTCCACAGTCAATCAACAAAACAACGCAACTAAGCTTTGCTACACTGCAATCATTCTATAAAACATCGTAATCGTTGCCTAGAATGACACATTTGATTGTTATTGTTCAAAAGATCAAATCATTCAACTATTGCAGTTTTAGGGCACTTTCTAGGTTTCTGGTTATTGTTCTGACATCCTAACAACCTGCTAATATTATATCAATCACCAGTTTTGCTATTTTTGGTCAGATTTGTGTGTTTTTGTAGCCTAGGGTTTCTACACCATAATTTTTTATCCAAGCATCGCACTTGCCATTCCTTTCGCCATAGTCGCTATTCCATTCACCATAATCATCTATTTCTACACTGTACCCATGTGACATATCTGAGCCTCTGTGCACTACAATTGACTATCATAGTAAAAAGAGGGTATAAACTTGATATTTTCACTTTTTTTTCTTTTTACATTTATTAGGGTAGAGGTTTTTTGTGTTACTGATATCTGATCTTCAACTTGTGACAATCATTGGGAGAAGACATTGTGATCTAAACTACTAATCCAATTTCTTGCAGGGTTCCATTGTGTGTTTGCAATTTTTAGAGTAGGAACATTTGTAATTGGTGCTTAAAAAGAAAAGGTATCTTTCGTGTTTGGTGCTTTTGTACATTGTATTAATCCCATATTGTTGTGTGTGTATCCTCTCCCCTTGTGCTTCGTGTAATCTTGGTGGTGTCAAACTTGAAAAGTCAACTACCCCAACATGTTTAGAAGGGTTCTAGTGGTTTTTTCGAAATTCACCCTTCATGTTGCTAACATTTTTAATCTGAATTTGGTGAAATAAAAAGAATTTAATTAGTAAATTGTTAGCATTCTACCAATATATGATATGCTTTATTTTAAATTTAATAGATGATTATTATTAATTTTTTGCATGCACTATATGTAAAGTTTTGATTGATAGTGTTGATGGTGTTTTCTGCACAACAACGACTCAGATAGAAAATAATATTCTATCTCTCTTGAAAGGTGAATTCTCAACAACAAGTGCTAAAATCACCCCAAGGTCTCTCGGGTGTCAGGTCATGACAATGCATAAAACAACTCAGATAATATGTGAAAATGCTGGTAATCACAAGGGGCCTTACAAATGAACAATGTTAGAAGTGAATTTTCATCAGAATATGGTGATGCTTTCAATCCTAAAACTAACTCAGATTCAAAATAAACAGCAAAAGAGATAAGGGTTTAGAGAGATTCTATTCTATTCTAACTCCTAAGATTAACAATGCAAATGATAAAACACTTGAAATGGACCAATCCCAACGAAACCAATCTCTACTTGACCAAGATTAATCTACAATTTTAAAGAAACAGTGCAATCTTCTAAGGTTTTAAAGATTTTTAGATCATGAACATTCACCCAAGACAACCCAATTGTAGTTGAAATGAATAAACCTCCACAATTGAACCAAGCACAATGAATATAAAGGTCCAGGCTAACTTTGCAAAGCAACTAACAATTAGCTAGCTACAAAAAGTATGGACCAGGGATTGTTGCAAACACTTCAAACATTAAATCATAAACATCATTGAATTGGATTTAAATCTAAATCTAATAACCTTGAGCAATCTTAAAGATTGAATCATAAGAACCATGCAAGATAAGTCAACACAAAAGAGATCACCAGAGAATCACAATGTCCGCAATTGTATTGAATCACCAAATTTCAGCAACAATTCCTGTGTTCTGTTACATCACTTGCTCAGAAATTGACTAACTTCTACCTCTGCTCTACCGCTAAATTCGCTCTCTATCAAATCTTCTCCTAATCTCCCCCTCCTTACAAAAGGGGCACAAATGCCATTTATAGAGAACCCCCCAAACATGTCGGCCTAATTAGATTTTACAATAAAAAAATCGGCCATAAACAAGTCGGTCAAGAAGAAGTTCAAAATGATACAAGATTTGCAATAAATGCATGAATATTATCCATGTCAGCCAGGGATCTCCAGCAAGGTCAAATTCACATGTTATCCATAAAGTCCTCTAGCTGTAAACAGTTTTGACACGGATTCCTATGTAGGCCCCATTTTGAAAATTTAAATTGAACATTTCCAAATTTCCCTCTTTTGGCATGAATCCATATGCAAGTCCCCCTTTTAATATTTGTTTAGTCCTAAAAAATAGATATCATCATTAATAGCCCACATGTCCAAATTAAATTTGAATAAAATCTTGGCCTTTAAGAAAAACTTACATTTTTTAAAAGGAAACTTTCCATTTTCGAATTTTTTCCATTTTTGGAAACTTTATTTTCAAAATTTATGTTTTTCAAGAATTTTCACTTTCAGGAGCATTTAAAAAAAATCCCGTTTTTGAAAAAATATTTTCGGAAAAAAAAAATTCAAAGTTTCCAGAAAATCCGAAAAAATCCAGCTGGACCGGATTTCCGCGGATGACATAAAACTCCGGACTCCAGTGTTGAAGCCTTCTTGCCTGACTTTTCATAAAAACCGGGAAAATCCGGGTCTGGCGGAAAATCCCGAACGCAAGCAAAAACCCGGACTTCGCTCGGATCCGGAATTTTCATGGAAATTGGGAAAATCCGGATGGAGTGAAAAATCTCGGACTGGACTAAAAACCCAGATTTTTGCACAAAGCCGGACTTTGAGTAGAATCTGGGAAAATCCGGATGGACCGAAAAATCCCGAATTGGGGTAAAAACCCAGATTTTGCTCAGAACTTAGTTTTTTCAAAGTGCAACCTGGGGAAATCACTTGGGCAAGCAAGATGAACATCTAAGGACCTCCAAAAACAATGAAATCAATAAAATTAAGAGGCCAAAAGACACCAAAAGCCAGATCCAAAAGAGGGTCCCCGCTTTCAGTGGGGCTTGTGTGCAAAACTGCAGAACAGATAGGTTGATTGAAATACATCTATAACTTTTAAACAGTTGCACATTTTTTTAATCCAAAAGGTGTCACACTCTATGCTTCATAAACTATAGGTTAAAAATAGAATTTCATAATTTTTTTACCAAGTTAGGGTGATTGGACAAATAGTTTTTAATATTTTTAAAAATTCCTACTAAAAAATTCATAACTAATTATTTGTAAAAAAAATATTATGAAAAAATATGCATCACATCCAAGCATGTGTCCTCTACTTTATTGAAATATTTGAATTTTTTTCTCATACTTAGGTTGGTCAAACAAACACATTCTTTTGATTCTTTATTTCAAAATTTAAAGTATTATTGCATTGAAATTTCAAATTTTCACCACATAAAATTACATTTTTCGAAAAAAACCCTAGTAGGCTATAAACTACATTCAATTATCTACAAATACTAGTCTAGGTACATATTTTCTAAATTATGTTCATAACATATTCAAATTTTTATATGAAGTTGCTTAAGTATTTTTTTTTTCTTGTAACTTTATTGCTACTTAGAGGCATAGTATGGCCTATCATGATCCTGCACATGCCCAAAGGATGGGGAAAAAATTAGTGTGGAAGAGGAAAATTTTGTGGTCGTAGGAGTTACCTGAATAAATAAGAAGAAACTAGTACCTCACAAAATAACTTCAAGGAAAATAAAGGGAGAAGAGATAATTTTTGGGGATGTGGAAATTTTGGGAGAGGAAGAGGACTCAACTGTACTTTCTTTCAATATGGAGAAGTTGGGCATAAGACATTTGAATGTCCTCAAATATAGCATTATAGTGTGAAAGGAAAGGAACCAAAAATAAATATTATGTACAGGCTAAAAATAAAATCATGGCTTCATAGAAGTGTTGAGAAGATCCAAGGAATGAGAATCCTTGATGTTAATAAGGAATTTGTTGAACCTAGAGAAGGACAAACCTGAACTAGTTTAGAGGAGAAACTTGTTTCGAACCAAATAAAAATAAGGTAGTAAATGTTGTAGTGATAGGGGATAGTTGTAGCACATACAATATTGTGTTTGAAGATATGGTAAATAATTTGGAATTAAAGAGGGTAAAACATCCTAGACCTTATAAAGTTTCTTGGATGCAAAAGGAGCATAAATTGTTGGTGAGTGAACAAAGCCTTGCAAAAATTCATATTATAAATCATAATGATGAAGTTTTGTGTGATTAAATTCCCATGGATTCCTGCCATATTATTTTTAGGTAGAGCTTGGAAATTTGATAGATAGTTTGTACATGATGGGAGGTCTAATTCATATAAAATCAAGAAGGATGGACATGATATTACTTTGAGTCTAATGAAGGAAAAATAAGATGAGGTTGAGAAGAGTTCCAAAGTTTGTTTGGTTTTAAGAAAGATATTCTTGAAAGAATTGAAGAATGAGGGAGCATGTTTTGCATATGTTCCCAAGCTTGCAACTACCATGATGTTAGAGAAAGATGAAAAGATGTCAACTGAAATGTAAGAAATCATAGATGAATATGCAAATATTATGATGAAGTAATTTCCTTATGGGTTACCTCCGATGAAAGACATTATTTTGTATATGGATTTGATACCTAGTGCAAGTTTCCAAACAAGGTGTCGTATAGAATGTCACCTATTTAGAATGAGGAGATAAATAGGCAAGTACAAGAAATTTTGAATAAAGGATTGATTAGGAAAAAGTATTAGTCCATGTGTAATTGCAGAAGTGTTCAAACCCAAGAAGGATGGGGAATGTTGCATGTGTACAAATTATAGAGTTATATAAAAATAACAATCAAGTATAGATTCTTATTTCCATGGATGAACAACATGACAAATTGTTTGAGTGGAGGAAAATACTTCATGAAGACTAACGAGATCATGTGGACAAGATTATGTAGATGAGAATATAATCACGAATATAATCAAATAAAGACAAGATCTCCTTTGTGGGGTTTGTTTCTATCACATGTCTTTGCTTTATGCATTTTATCTATATGTTGTCCATGGAGGTGGAAACACTGAAATGGGGGTTTGACTGAGGCAAGCCCCTAAATAGCCACCAAAAATTTTCTTGTCCTATTTGTGTGCAAATGAATGGATTCAACGAGCTAAGTGTTCTAGATTTTGGACTTTTACTGTCTATTAATTATCAGAGATGACATGGAACACAAATGTCTATGTGGTGCATTGGAATCCATGGTCGAGAGCCAATCCTCTTGAAGGCATAATTTTTGGTTTCTATACTTTTTGTTCTATATATCAAAGAATTTAATTTTTTCCTTTAATCCTATAATTAAGTGATTTTAATATTTCCATTAGTTGAAAAGCTAGTTCAATTTGGTTAGTTGTGTAAAAATTCTTCATTATTTATCTTGTCACCTAAGTAGTTTCTTTTGAGGTAATTGAGGACCATTTTCTCATTAATACCCCATCATCTTAAGGGTAGAAAATCCCCTCCTTTACACCCTCTTGACTCAAAAATTCTTCCAATTACTATACCACTAGCATCACAATCAACTCTGAACACTTTTCTAAAATCAAGTAGTGCCAGTAATGCTTGTTTAATTGCTTTCTCTTTTAAAATTTTAAAATTTCTTTTTTATATTACCTTTCAAATGAAATCTTTCCCATTACCCTTCATTTTTCATTAATAGGTGCACAAATTTTACAAAAAATATGAATCAAATTCCAATATAAACTCACCAAACCATGGAAACTCCTTACTTCAAATGTACTACATGGTGAAGATCAATCCATAATTTCCTTGACCTTTTTTGGATCCATTTTCAACCCATATTAAAAAATAAAAAATGCCAAATATACAAACTCTTATTTCATAAAACTACACTTTTTAAAATTCACTAATAATTTCTCCTCTTTTAACCTTTGCAAAATTTCCCTAACATGTTGTAGATGTTCTTCATTTATTTTACTAAAAATTCAAATATAATCAAACAATTAAAGACGAGATCATGTGGAAAAGATTATGTAGATGAGAATATGTAAGATAAAAGTGATAAGAGTGTTACCAATAGTCTGTGGCCCCCCTCTTGGATTGATAGACATGGTAAACATGTGAGTAAGAGGATTCTTGACTAATGTGTGAGAGAATTTCTACAGATCTTCACTATGAGAGTGAGAGAGAAAGAGAGATCCTTTCATTTTTTCTACCCCCCCTCAAATGAGAGTGAAAATGGAGTTTTGTTAAGCTGCATGAGTGGGAGGAGCCGTTGCACATGTATCCTTGTTGCTACAACATGTGCCATGGGCAAAGGATACAAAATATTCACATTTGAATCTCAAAAAGTATGGGGATGCTAGTGCATCAAGGAGACATCTACATGTCATACTAGTGTCCTCCCAAAGCTTTGTGAGAATCAGGCACAGGCTACTTGTGCTTCATCATTGTTTCCTATGAAGTTAGAATCATAAAATTCCAACTTATAGGTTTTTTTCTATAAATAAGGAAGGCTTAAATGTGTAAGTGTGAAACTGCCACAGGGTACGATTTTATGACACTATAGAGGGAAGACCAATTCCATACTTTAGTGAGAAGTTGAATGAGGCGTGTAGACGTGCCTAAAATATGACCTTACCCAACCACACATAATGTTAGCCTATCCTAAGCCATTAATTAAATAAATAATATTTAATTATTTAATTAATTTATCCATCACTTTTAATTAAATAAATTTTATATTTATTTAATTAAGTTTAGCCTTATTCCCAAATCCTCTAGCTAAATTAATTAATGAATTCTCAATCTAACTAATCCTCATTACCTTGTATAGATTCATTGAATCTAGACACTACACAAAAGTTAACCTAACTTTCCATCTCATCCATTCATTTGATATCCCACCTCTTAATCCTAGTCATCCACATAAGAATGTTTCCCTAGTCGTAATCCTAAACCTATACCTTATCCCTTATGTGACACTTGCCACAAGAAAACAACCTTTGATCTCAACCCTAATCCTTAATAAATCCTATCCATCCATCACTCAATGCATCTTGGCCCTTGTTTTCTCTCATAGAAATTATATAAATGGTAGTCCTTCCATTCCATTTGCATAATATTCCATATTCATAGACTTATGATGCTAAATTTTCTATCTACTTCTTCCATAACTTATCTAATCTGCCATCAACATATCCTTATCATCCTAATCCTATCATCATGATTTTGGTTTTATGAGCAACCACATTCCTCCATCAACACATCAAAAGATAAAATCAAGTAGAGCCAGGGTGCACTCTACTTTAGCTCTATCTAAGGAGAAATAAGGGTTGTAGGTGAAGGTATTGTGTGTATATTGCATTATATTCTATTTCATTTACCTTCAATCCATTTTCTTATCCTCAAGGAAAAAAGGAAGTATTTCATGTATGGTCAATAATTTTATGCAATTGTATAGGCACTCAAAAAATGACATCACTATTTGATACATAAGGGGTTCATGTTGTATACTAATCATCATGCTTTGCAATTATAGAGTGAATTCACTATCCTTAAGATAACAAGATCTCAAGGAGAAAAATTATCTCTCAACTTCCTCAATTGACCCAAATCAAGTGAAATGGAAATAGAAATGCTTTAAAACTGAAACCTAAGATAAGTTTGACAATGAGTATAATTGAAAATCTCAAATAAATGTCATATACAAAATGATTAAAAAAATAGTCTACAAAAATGGAAAATATAGGATATGCAAAGTGTAATACTAGTCGGGTGAAGTCTCATTTTTGGATGCCAGTGCATCATGAAGATGTCTATGTACCCAAATTTTTGTTTGTGTGGATGAAGATTAGAAACTACCAGAGTAAGGTCCTTTATTTGTTTAACTTGTCCAACACCTGCACACATGGATACGAGGAAAAATTTGGGGGTTGTATATAGGTTTGCTTCAGTCAAACCCCTGCTTAGGTGTTCCAACTCCACAAACAACCAAACAATATTAGAATGCATGAAAATAAAATAGACATGTGATAGAAACAAACCTCGTTATGGAGGAGAACACCTATCATGATCTAAATGGCACTAGATGAGATCGATTAAGTACAATAATAGACGAGATTGATAAATGACAAGAAAGAGAGCATTACCAATAGCTATGGACCCTCTCTTAATATCATATACATGGTGAGATCATGTGCAAGATGAGTTCTTGCTACTATAACTGTGAGAGAATTTTGGTAGAGTTTCACTAAGAGTGAGAGGCAGAGAGCTCCAAGTAGGAAATATTGAAAGAAGTTATGGATACTTTTAAAAATGAGGGAGAAAAAGAGAGTTTTGTTCTCAGACTGGGTGGGATAATTCATTACACTCAAATTTGGGCATTGGGACATGCATCATAAATAAACTATATGGAATATTCTCATTTGAATCTCAAATTTTGGCAGGACGTTTGCATGCCGCATTGACATCTACGTGTCACACTATAGACTTACAATTCTCTCTAAAATTCAAACCAAAAGCTACAAAAGCTTCATCATTGTCATCCATGAAATAAAAATCATGAAATATAAATTGTATTTTTTTTATAAATGCATCAAGTGTCATGCGTAAGTATGAAATTGACCTAGGGTGCAATTTTTGACACTACATTTTGCCCCCACTTTAGTGAGTTGATCGCTCAGAGGGATCAACTACACTAAAGTAGTCAAAATATGTAAAATATTAAGTATAATAAGTGCATTAATTACCCTAAAAAGGATAGTGTAGTGGCCACATAGCTCAACACAAATGATACCCCTGGTGCTTGGAGAAAATATACATCTGACATGAAAATATGGCTACAAAATCAAAATTTATTGATTCCAAAAATGGAGGAAGCTACTTCAATGAAAAGAATGTTTAAGAAGATGTTAATGAGTTGAAAGATAAAACTAATAAATATGTGAATATATACCCCCAACCAAGAGGGTAAAAAAAGGAAGGTAATAGAATGAAAACCACAACAAAAATTTCAAAAATGGGAAAAAAATGACTATATATGTTGGGAAAATGCGTCTTAACCTTGCAATTACATAAGTTGTTGATACATAAGGCATTTTTCATTAGAAAATGATGGGGGTGCGGGGGGTCTCCCCCCATGAGGGGTCCAGGAGGATCATCCCCCCAGCTGGGGGTTTGGGGGCAATGTGCCCTGGCGGGGGAAGCACCCTCAAAAGGAAAATTTTATTTATATTTTATTATTGTAAATCTAGACCATTCATCATTATGTCTCATATTTGATGACCGATGTTTTATTAGCTTGACTTTCCCTAGAAGGCAACCCTATTTTATGAGGGCATTGTATTATGACTATGTGTTGTGATGTATTCTGAGAGTCTAATAGTGATCGTGTTGCCTTTGAATCTCTGGTTGGTGATACTCCTGTGAGAAGTGTGCTCTACAAGTATATTGTAATCCTTATAATTTTTAAATAATATATTGGGTGGCTTTTGGAGTGTGGGGTTTTTCTCCTGGAAGGGTTTTCCCCACGTAAATCATTGTGTTGTGGTATACATGATATTTATGTTTATTTTTGTTTAAGTTTTTGTAACCGATAAAGATTTGTAAATTTTTATTATTATTCTCCTCTCAAGATTAATGTAGGAAGTTGTTTTTCTATCTTATCTTCCTTACAAGTGGTATTAGAGCCTTTGGTTTTAGTTGTGGGTTGTTGGGTTTTTTTAACTAATCCATATTTGAGTGGGAGCTTGTGTAGAAGACGCTTTGTGATCTTGTTACAAGAATTTTTAGATAGCAAGTTCATTAGGGAGAATAGAGGTGGATAAATTTTCTAGAAATAGTTTTGAAATGTGGAAGCTGAAGATGGAGGATTTGTTGATATTATATCGAGATCTATAGGATGTTGGTGATGAGAATGTTTCAAGGCCTTCAGATCCTACTCAGGCTGCTCAATATGATGTTATGGACCATAAAGCCAAGGGTCTAATCAGATTGTTCTTGGAAAACTATGTTTTAATCAATGTCCATGAAGAGGCCTCTGCACAAAAACTATGGAAGAAGCTTAGTGAGATGTATCAAACCAAATATTTAGTGAATAATATTTTCTTGAGGAAGAAATTGTATTCCTTGAGAATGGAAGAGTGAATGAATTACATACCACCTAGAAGCATTCAATATGTTGGTGACTCAGTTGGCATCAGTTGGTGTCGAAATGGATGGAAAGGAGAAATATTAGATCTTGCTTTGTTCTTTGCTTGATTTGTGGGATTCACTTGTTATGGCTATTGGGAGTCCTTCTATTATATTTAAGAATGAGGATCTAGTGGGTTTTTTGCTTTCTAAAGAAATGAGAAGGAAGGTATCCATCAGTGCCAAGGAGGCCCTAAATGTTTATGGAAGACTTAAGGAAAAAGGAAAGAAGAATGAGAAGTGTTAAAAATCTAAGTCCAAGGAGAGATCTAAGTCTCCTAGAAAGTCCAAAGTCATTTGCTGGAATTGTAGTAAGCCTAGACATGTTCGTAAGGATTGCAAAGAAGAAAAAGAAGAAATTTAGTTTTGACTCTAAGTCCAAGAAGGAAGATGGCGATGTATTCATTGCAGCTTTGGAAACTCATGAAGGTAATGATGCATGGTTAATTGACTTAGGGGCATCTTTCCATAATACCTTTAATAGAGATTGGTTTTCTGAATATGAAGAATTTGATGGAGGTAAGGTGTACTTGGGCGATGATTCTCATTTAAACATTTTTGGTTGCAGTAAAGTTAAAATCAAGTTTCTTGATGGTAGAATAAAAATGATTAATGGTGTGTTGCATAGCCTCCGTTTAGCATGAAATTTATTATCTGTGAGAAAACTAATAGATGCAGGTGTGAAGGTAGTATTTTCTTATGTAGAATGCAAGATGGTCAAAGGTGGTATGGTGATTAATAGAGGTTTCATATGTAGCACATTATATAAGCTTGATGCATGCACTTTTGAGTGCAATACTACTTCTTTGAAAAGAAATTATATGGAAGAAGTGAGGGTTTCATCTTTAGCAGATGGTCATGGCTTTTGGGTACCTAAGGGTGCTCTTTCTTCTAAATCAAAGTTACCTTTAGAGAAAAATATGTTATGGCACCAAATACTTGGCCACATTGGAGAAAAGGGTCTAAAGACCTTGAAAAATAAAAACCTTGTTGAAGGGTTATTTGATTGTAATCTTGAATTTTATTTTTGTAAGCATTGCATTTATGGAAAACAAAGTTGTGTTCAGTTTTACTCAAGTTCTCATAAATCTTGTGGTTTATTAGATCTTATTCATTCTGATGTGTTTGGTCCTATAGATGTTCCTTCAATTGGTAAATCCACATGTATTATGTTTCATTTATTGATGATTACAGTAGAAGGACATGGATATACTTCTCTAAAGAGTAAATTTAAAGTTTTTAGTCGATTTAAAGAATTTAAAGAAATGGTTGACTTGTAGACTAGAAAGAAAATAAAATGTTTGAGGATTGATAATGGCAGTGAATTTTTCTCTAATTATTTTGATAGATTTTGTAAAGATTGTGGTATTCATAGAAAAAAGATAACTCCACATTCCCCATAGTAGAATGGAGTTGCAAAAAGAATGAACAAGACACTGATGGAGAAGGCTAGGATATGTTGAGTGGTGTTGGTCTAGAACAAAGTTTTTGGGTTGAAGTTGTTTCCACTGCCTATTACCTAGTTAATAGGTCTCCTACATTGGCTCTTATTGATAAGACACCTATAGAGGCATGGTCGAGCCACAAGCCTTCATTTTTTTTTTTGGACTACAGGAATCAGGTAGTACAACCCCCTATAAACTGCAGTGAGCTTAGTAAAAAAATTAACGTGACTGGCGATGCTGGCATGACACACCCTCTGGTACCATGGGGGTGGGGGAGACTAGACCTCGTGACCAACCTCCTGCAATAGGAAGGTCCACAAGCCTTCATTAAGACATCTTAGATTTTTTGGTTGTGGGGCATATACACATGCTCCAAAGAAGAAGTGAACAAAGTTGGAGAACAAGGCTATGAAATGTATCTTCATCAGATACAATTATGGTGTGAAAGGATACAAGCTTTGGGATCCTGTTGCACAAAAGGAAATAAATAGTAGAAGTGTTATTTTTAGAGAAACTAAGCCTTTTTTTATTATATTGCAACCAGAACAAAGTAAATAGGAAGATGTGATTCAATTTCCTTCTACACCTAACAAAGATGAATCGAGCCCCATGGATAAAGAAGAAGTTGAGGAGAGCTCATCTAGCTCTGAATCTTCAAAAGAGGAGGAAAAAACTCCAACTCAACTTGTTCGTAGGTCTATAAGGCATATACAACCACCTGAAAGGTATTCAACCGATGATTGGAGATGTATTTTTTCTTTGAATACTAACATGGATGAACCTAGATCGGTAGAAGAGGCATTAGGTATGAGTGATGTAGAATCCTGGAAGATTGCTATGGATGAAGAAATGGTAGCTTTGAAAAAGAATGATACATGGGATCTTGTACCATTGCTCGAAGGATGAAATCCTATTGGTTGCAAATGGGTGTTTAAAAAAAATATTGGTTTAGATGGAGGTATTGAGAAGTACAAAGCAAGGTTGGTTGCAAAAGGCTACTTTCAAGTTGAGGGTGTTGATTATGGTAAGATATTTTCTCTTGTTGAAAAAATGACATCCATTAGATTTTTGCTTTCTATTGTTGTTGCTTATGATTTAGAGGTTGAGAAAATGGATGTGAAAATTGCTTTCCTTCATGGTGACTTGGAGGAGGATATTTATATGACACAACCAGAGCACTGTGTGGTGAAAGGTAAAAGTAAATTGGTTTGCAAATTGAAGAAAGCTTTGTATGGCTTGAAACAAAGTCCTAGGATGTGGTACCTAAAATTTGATACATATGTATTGAGTTTGGGATTTGATCATTCTAAATCAAACCATTGTGTTTATTATAAAACTGGTGGTGATCGTTTCCTATTTATTGCTTATATGTTGATGATATGTTATTTATTGGTAGAGGGAAAGGTATGATTTAGAACTAAAATATCAACTTGCTGCTAAATTTGAAATGAAATACCTTGGTGCAGCTAGACACATTCTTGGGATGGAAATTAAAAGATATAGAATGAACAAAAATATATGGCTTGACCAAAGTAAGTATGTCAATTCAATTTTACAAAGATTTGATATGTAGGATTGTAGACCATTATGTGTTCATGTTTCAATTGGAACAAATTTATCTACTTTAGATTGTCCAAAATCTCCATCAGAGATGGAAGGCATGAGCAGAGTGCCTTACCAGAGTGCAGTTGGAAGCTTGATGTATGCTACGATTTGTACAAGACTAGACATTTCCCAAGCAATGTCAGTTCTTTCCAGATATATATCTAATCCTGGTACAGTTTATTGGGATGCAGTTAAAAGAGTCTTTAGATATATTTGTGTGGTATCTTAGATTATTCCTTGTGTTATCATAGTAATATGACTGAAGATGAGATTTCCCTTGATATTCTTTGTTATGTGGATTCAAACTAGGTAGGTGATGTTGATAGTAGAAGATCCACCAGTGCTTATGTGTTTACTTTATTTGGTGGTGTGATCAGTTGGATGAGTAAGCAATAGGCTATGGTTACTTTATCCACAATTGAAGCAGAGTTTATGGAAACTACTCATGCTTGTAAAGAAGCCATTTGGATTAAGAGACTATGTTTAGATATTGGAATAAAACAAGATACAATGATAATTTATTGTGACAATTAGAGTGTGATATGTCTAGCCAAGAACCTGGCATTTTATGCCAGGACCAAGCACATTGATGTACACTATAATTTTTTTAGAGATATGGTCAAAGATGGTAGGGTGAAGCTGGTTAAGGTAGACTTTGATGAATGTTTTTGATTCTTTAACTAAGCCTATGAGCATAGAGAAGTTCAAATGTTGTTCAGACCCAATGGGCCTTTCCTCCCTTAGTAATTAAGAGATGATGTTTATACACCCTCCCATTGTATTTGCAAGGTGGTCGACAAGTGGGATATTTATTGGGAAAATGTGTCTCAACCTTGCAATTACATAAGTTACTATTGATACATAAGGTATTGTTCATCGAGCAATGATGAGGGTGTGTGGGGGGGTCTCCCCCCATGAGGGGTTCGGGGGGATCATCCCCCCAATTGGGGGTCTGAGGGAAACATGCCTCAATGGGGGCTCAGGGACAACACCCCCAAAAGGAAAATTTTATTTATATTTTATTATTGTAAATATGGATCATCCATCATTATGTCTAGTATTTGGCAGTCAATATTTTATTAGCTTGACTTTCCCTAGAAGGCAACCCTATTTTATGAGGGAATTGTATTACGGTTGTGTGTTGTGATGTATTTTGAGAGTCTGATAGCAGTTGTGTTGCCTCTGGATCTATGGTTGGTGATACTCCTATGAGAAGCATGCTTTTCAAGTATATTGTATTCTTTGTGATTTCTGAATAATATATTGTGCAGATTTTGGAGTGTGGGAATTTTCTCTCGAAAGGGTTTTCCCCATGTAAATCATTGTGTTGTGGTATGCATGATATTTATGTTTATTTTTGTTTAAGTTTCTATAACTGATAAATATCTGTGAAATTTTTTCATTATTCTCCTCTTAAGATTAGTGTAGGAAGTTGTTCTACTACCTTAGATTACTTACAATATACTCATTAGGTGGGCACTAGAAGGGTCATTTTCATTGTTCATGACAAGGATTTTTTCTTAGAGTTCTATAGAACTTTAGCAAAAATGCCTCACCGATGCGAGTTCAGGACATCATGCATTGAGGAGCTTTGCACCATCATGGAGAAGGAGGAGCTATTGGATGAGTTAGGCCCAAAATCAATAGTTTTGCATTTATTTTACACATTTAATTTTAGTAGGAAAAATTAGGGCAATGCAAGCATCTAAGGTACACATCAATTTCCTATATCACACATTGGTGTCCAAGGCCCTATCCATTCATCAAGGGTATTTTTTTTGTTGGCATCCTTGTAGCATGATGGCATCACAAAGATGTGTTGGCATTTAGGAGGGCATGCTAGTGTCCTAAAATTTAGACTTGAAATTTTTGCTAAAAATTTAATGTTTGATATGCTTAGACTAGATGCAAATAGAAGAGATGTAGAATTTTGTGTGACAGAGGTTGTGTTTTTATAGGGTTTACCAGAGCTTAGGGAGCATACCAACGGTATCATTTTATCACTCCTACATAGTTGGATAGGAAATGTGACAGCTTAGGACCACAACCTACTTTATAGAGTTGGGCTCTGGTGGATCTACAAGATGTTAGGGATGAGATACCACTCCACCATATTGATGGATCCAATGGAGAGGTGGGACACTAACACTATGTTGTTCCATCTCCCTATATATGTGATATGACAATCATATTGTTTGATGTCTACCAGATCTTATGCTTCCCCATCTGAGGGGAGATGATTACATTAAATGAGCCATGGAGTGCATAGGAGTCCAAGAAAACTAGCTATATTGTATTGGTCAATTTGTGCTCGTAGACATGATCAGGAACATATACCTATAATGGCTAGAGCAAAGATGAGTGGCAGTGCCCCTGGTGTAAAGGATTCTGATTGTGACGATGACACTTCAAGTAGCCATAGATGGATAAGGCTCCCACTTGCATGTGATCCCTGTTTGATACGTTCAAGAGATGGAGGAGAGGAGGACTATATACATAGGGTAGCAACATGTTGGCCCACCTATACTATGACCTCAAATGATACATCCATTATGAGTACCATAGCTTGGAAGCCTACACACTCCTCTAGGTGTGGGTGTTTGAGCACATTACATGTACATGGCTAGTCAGGTTCCCCCAAAAGATCATAAGTGACCTGTCATGAGCACATGCATACCCATTGATGCGGTAGTGGAGGTTGAGGGAACTACTATTTTGGAGATAGATCATGGATTGACTATGGGTCAATGACATTGTATGGTAGCTCTATCAAGATATGAACCATTGGCCAACCAATAATATGTTGCTACCACACATGTAATATGACTGATTACTATTGAATCGCCACAACCACATCATAGTGTCATACTACTAGAGACAAACTATGAGGTAGTATAGATAGGTTCATAGGGTTCGACACACTATCCCCACATACATCTGGTCCTTTAAGAGCACCTTTAGACTTGGAGACCTCCCTCATCCAACCATAAGGGACATGGGATAGAGTAAGGAGGGCAACAATGATGACGATGATCCACTTGTGTTGGGCATTGACGATGTTGGGGTGTTGATGGGTTTGACAGATGGTGGGAGACAATTGATCTAAGTGTTCAAGTGTTCACGGGTCCAAGTGTTCAGGGGTTGTACGAAGAGGATGCCTTTAGATGGGATCCAAGTGTTCAGGGGTTGTACGAAGAGGGAAGCCCATGAGAGGAGGCTAAGGAGGCAGAAAAGGAGAGGCTTAGGAGGTGGAGGAGGGTATCCTCCCAAGTAGTAGTCTTGGTAATCTCACGGATTCCACTAGAAAGTACTCATTCCAGGATTCTGCCACAACCGACTGAACAGACATGGATGTCTCCAAGCATGACGACAAGGACATCGAGGGTCTTGAGGAGCAGGGCCACACTTGCAGATCTTGATTGGTGGGTTGGGGACCCAAGTATGAGCTAATTTATAATTTAGACATGCTTTTAGATTTATGATTATATGATGATTATGATTATGTAACACTAATACTCATATCCTTATCTATGTTTGAAGTTTTCACATGAGAGTGGTTTGACTTATTTAGTCGAGTGTTAATGGAGGTGGTCCCAGTGGTCTAGACTCAGGGTCTTATCTTTAATGCCTATAGCCACAATACATAGTTAGGAGGCACATCCAACTCTTCAATACTATAGCATGGCTCAAAACAACATATGAGGATACCTGAGTGGATATCATGCAGAGTGAGGCTAAGCTTAGCACAATGATGGGATAGTAGGATCTGAGGGTGGTGAAGCTTCACACCATCCTTTTTGAGTGAGACCTCATCGTGATGAGGGAAGAGAGTGTTAAGAAGGCACATGACACCATTCTAAGTGAGGTTGTGGAGCTTAGGAGGGAGGTCAAGGTTGCATAGACTAGTGCCCCCATAGATCTTGATCATCCTCAAGTACGATAGCTCATGGATGATATGGACATAGAAAGGTAGAGGGAAGACACTCTGCGAGAGAAGACCGCTACCCAAAAAGAGAAGATCCTCGGATTGAGGGGGTTGCTAAGGGGATTGTGTTCATTAATCTCAATCCCATATGTCAGTCTACTAGCCACCGCACCCAAATCCAAATCCACTAGCACTAGAGGGCTCCAAGATCTATTCTCCAGGTGACTAGATATGAGAGATGTATACTGTAAAGACATTTTTGGTGTAGATATTCATGATTTATATTATTTTTTGGATGTATATAGTCATATACACATATATAGGCATCACATTTTTTTGTACTGATGACAACACGTGTACATTGAGATATTTATACATATATTTACATGAGATTTTGAGTCAACTATGACTTGTGTTCTGATATATTATTTTGATTTCATGTATGTTTTGGATGCATGTTGATGTATGATTAGATTAGATGCTATCATGATTTAATTAAACACATGTAAAATATATGCTTAATCAAATTATATGATTTGCTGATATAGATTTCTAGGAAAGTACAACATGCTAATTAATAAATTACACGTGCTAATTAATAAATTACACGTGCTAATTAATAAATTACACTTACTAATTAATAAAGGCATTGCATCTATACAAAGAAATGATTAATCTAATGATTAAGAAAAATTAAAATTTGTATATTGATGATGCATAGAATTAAAAATACACATACTCTTAATTCCTAATTAAATAAATTAGCTATGCATGTATGTATCATAACACAATGAACAAGGAATGTGTAGATGAAGGAATGCCATGACACAAAATTCGTGAATTCTAGAAAAATCAAGTGTCATGCCTATGAAACATAGAAGAGTTTTACACATAATATCAATGTAAGTGCATAGCATTAATAGTTTATTTCAGTGGTATGACATTCATATCAGAAAGGTTGTAGGCACTAGAACCATAAATAGAGGTGATTATGTGTGGAGCTAACCAATTAGGATTGGATTTTCCCAATGATTGGGTAGTGCATTTAGATTTCTCTAGTTCTCATAAAGAATAAGATAAAAAATGTTGAAAGTGCGAGAAAGAAAATTTTGATTGTAATGCTTTGATAAATATTTTTGATAAGCCTGTAGGTGATCAAGGGATTATAATCGATGCTCATTGAGCAACTCAAATTGATTTAGATGCTCAGTATGATAAGTGTCATCATCAATCAACCCTCTAAGGGGAACCCATAAAGATGAAATTTCTATCTCTAAAGGCATAATAGCATTGTCACCATACACAAGGTTGTATGAATTAGTACTAGTAGTCATATGGACACTCATGAGATAGGCCCACAATGCATAAGTTGTTTGAGTATGCCAATCTTTACTGTGCTTGTTGATTGTCTTACACAAAATTTGCTCAAAGATTTTATTTGATGCTTCAAATTAGCCATTAAATTGAGGATAATAAGGTATAGAAAATTGATGTTGAATATGAAATTTCTCCAAGAATTGTCTTACCTCCTTGTTCTTAAATGGTGTACCATTATCAAAGAAAAGGGTAGAAGGTAATCCAAAATGAGAAATTATGTAATTTAAAAGAAAGTTGCAAATTTTGTTAATGTGTAGATTGAAGTGGAGTAGATCCAGCCCACTTTGTGAAGTAATATGTTGTTGTTATGATGAAGGTGTGTCCCTTAGAAGAAGGAGGAGATATTGTTGTGCACTTTTTGCACACATGCCCTACCAGAGGCAGGGACCCTCTTTTTGTTTGCTTTTGTTTCTTGTTTTTTCTTTAGGTTCAACCTTTTCCCCTTAAGGGATAGGTTCCTCTGAATTTTGGATTTTTCTTCACTTGATTGAACTAATACTCTATCTGCACTTGAGGTTCCTTCGGTTGCAATGTTTTGGTCTCAAAGTATTCCCAGGACCCAGAGCTTTTATCAAAATTCCACTTCAGGATGAAATTGGTTAAGTTAGGAAGGGTCTAAGAGATTTCTCCTCATGGCAGATTTTCCAAAGGGATTAGCCTTCATAGATTCCACCTACAAGTGGATTTTCAGGGTTATGCATCTTTTCAAAGAATTCAGGATGCTCTGTATTTTCTAAGGTTTAGTTCTTTCGAAGAATCTGGCCCTTTCCAGATTCCCCAAAATCCATCTTCGCTTTGCATTTCTGAGCTTAGAGGCTTCATATCCTTGCATTTATGATCGGTTGTTTGTCGTACCGGAGATGCATTTAATGTCATATTTGGGGGTTTTTAAGTTATTTTTTACCTTTTATTAGTCATTTTGCATTGCACTTGATTCAGAAAACCCCGTTCCTTCCCTACATTTGGCATTGGTTATTTAAATGATTGCATTTGGGTGGTTCTCATCAACTTTTGGGGTGCATTTGGTCTTCTAGTTGTGTTCTCTCCTCTTGAAAGGTAGGGGTTTCAAATCACCCTCTTTTTCATTTGATTTTGTCATGACTTTGGTAATTCAATGTTGTGTGTGCCTTCATGGTTTGTCCCATCATGGTTGGATTCATCTTCAGGGTGTTATTTGAGTGAGTCTGCTTGCTTTTGTTTAAGTGTGTTTGGGTTTTGATATCGAATGGTTTATTTTGAGAGTGTTCGTGATGTCCTTCTATGATTTCTTAGCATCCATTTGGGTGTTTATAAAACTAGGGAATACTTCCTTCATTAGGGTTCCTCTTTGGTTTGCCCTAGCTAGGGCACAATATTACTTGTGGAACTAGGGTTTGCATCCATGGCCCCTAATTGCAACTATTGAAACTCAAAGCGGCTTATTGATAGATGGTGTTTGATTGGTCGAGCCCTAGCTATGTTTACCCTTGCCCTAGTTTTAGAGGATTGAAATACATTTTGATGATATTTGAAGCTCAAATTTTTGGGCAATTTTGTAGATTTGTGCTTAGACTCTTCCCTATGGTTTACTACTATGTCTTTGTTGGCGATTATGTTGCAAATGATTGATCTAACGTGCACAATGCTAAACCCTAGCTATATTTTTTTTCCCTAGTATGATTTCTTGAGGATTTAATGATTGAGTTCGTATGACAAGTTTTGTAAAGGAAATCACCTAGCATTATGATTTTGTGTTTGAATCCCAACCCGTGAAGTTACTTTCATACTTGGATTTTCGAAGGATGAAGAAATGAGGATCCAATTAAGGACTTCAAAAAATCCACCCCTAGGTGGATTCTCTGAAGGTTATTTCCTTCAGAAATCCCCTCCCTCCCTAGCAGATTCTCCGAATCCGCTCATCATCCAAAATTCTAAGGCTTGAGATTGAGTTATCATATGGATGAATTTGGGCTCAAGGGTGAACTTAAATAATTTTTTCATTGTTTTAGACTAACGATTAAGTGATTTCATGATCTTCAGGAAATCCCTCACACTATGGATTCTCTGAAAGTAATTCTTTTCAAAAAATCCACCTATCAGCGAATTCTCCAAATCTGTTTGAGTGTGAAATTTGTGAGGTCTTGGTAATGTGAAAGGGGTATTTAAATGTGATGTCACCTACTAGCATGAGTGACCATGAACCATGAAAACACAGTTAATAGTTCAGGAATTCATGAGAAGTGTAATCTTTCAGAGATTCCATCTCTTGGAGAATTCCCCAGGCCTTGTTCCCTTCAGAAAATCCACCTAGGGAAAGATTACCCAAAAATCCTCACGAATCCCCCAAATCTCTGAAATCTTGTTAAACAGCAATAGGAACTTGGACTTCTAAGCTTGTTGTGATTGTAGAATGATCTCATGGTGGTTGTGAATGAATTTTAACTGCAGCTGAGCTATATTGTATCACTTGAATTTTTTTTCCTCAAGGTGGATTCCCTGTAATCCTTCCCTACTTGAAATCCCTGAATAGATTAAAACCCCGAGGTTTTGTAGTGTTTCATTTCAAGGTTTTGGCAATGGGATATTATGGTCTCCTTGATTTTTTGAGGTTAATTATGTGATGCTCATTGATATTTATGAAAATCTTGATAATGTGAGTATATTTAATGATTTATTATGCTTGGCACCATGGTGATTATTGTCCTCTTTAATAGATGTAGGTCAGTTCCAGTCCAACAAAGGGATCAAAGGAAAAGACATCTGATGCTAGTCCTGAAGAGCCTCATACAAGGGCTAAAAGAATGAAGTATGATTTCAAGGGAATCTAGCCTGAATCAAAAATCCTTTCAACATGGAGCAAGATTGGTGATACTAATATGGGGCACATAGATTATGATGACTACAAGAAAATAATGTTTGGAGATGCACCTTATCAGTTGGCACAAATCTCACTAATATAAGGTTGGCTCAAGTTGTAGGATTCCCACCTACCTTACAATATCCAGAGCTAGTACTAGAGTGTGCTAAACATTATGATTTAGATAAGAGGGCTATCATTGGGCCTCAGGGTAGAATCATGGCCAACTTTATAGAAGAATCCATTGCATAGACTTTTAATATTGGCTCACACCATAATCTAGTAAGGATTAATATTAAAGATGCAAAAGACTTCTATGCCAAGGATCCTGACAAAGCTCTTCTAATGATGAAAAATAATTGGATTGATAAGCCAAAGGCACATTACTCAAAGTTACCCAAGCAGCTACACAAGAGTGACTTCAAACTAGAATACAATTACATGATTACTCTCTTGGGAAAGGTATTGGGATTAGAGGATTCTTTTCATATTTAGGGGTTGGATGTTTCATGTTATCTCACAAATTATAAAGGGAACCCATTACCATTGGGTGGGGATCATAAGTGACAACTTGGACTCACAATTGAGAAATGTCTAAGAAACTAAGAAATTTACCATGACATCCTACCTTGTATATCTAATGGCCAAAAAGAACAAGTATAAGGGTTTGAGTTGCAGAGGGGTCCTTGGATAGGACATAATATGTGATGTTTTGTCTCAACTCCAATTCAACACATCAAATTACAGGAGAGTAAATGATGCTTTATTTATGTATATTGCAAGGCTGCTATAGGATGCATTACATGTAAGAATCTCAACTGAGGCCATGGAGTTGATAAGGAAATATGGCCAATGGTTCATCCAATTTTAGAAATTTTCTTATATCAGGATTTAGGGATCATCAAAAATCCCTTTAAGGTTACCTAGATATCCAATAAACAAACTCACCCTGCTAGAGGTGACTAGGAAGATGGTGTCCTTTGATGTGATAAAGGATATGCATAAACTGACACTTGGACCTAAATTTACCTTGAGGATTGAAGTCCTAGCAGCCTACCCTTCCATCCAGAGTGCCCAATATTTAGAGAAGGAAATGGTGCACTTCAATTTGTATTCACACACAAACAGGGACAATTTTGACCCCTATGGTGTTGCCCAGAAGCAAGCAAATAGAGAATACATGCATAAAATTCACATAGAGGACTACTGGGCTAACTATAGGGATGAATTTGAAGTGATTAGAAGAAGGTTCTGAAGGCTTTCTTTGAAAATTATCAAGCTACACAAAATTGCTCAAGTTCCGGACTAGGTGGATGATGATGGAGAATTCCTGCAACATCATGATTATGAGCAGTACAAGGACTGGCCACTTCCCCCTATTAATTGGTCTAAGGATGAGATTGTGGACCTTAATGTCATCAATTCTCATGTTCTTAGATATTTGAAACTTTGGGTAAAGCACAAGATCTTAGAATTGGAGGAAGATGGCACCAAGTTCACATATGATCTGATGGAAGATCCTGAATCCCACTCAAAGGAGGAAATATAAATGACCAAGGATGATACAATAGAGATTTATTCAGAAGAGGAAGGGGAGAAGTCACAATTTATCATTAGAAGAAGAACAAGAGGCCAAGTTAAAACTAAAGAAAAGAGGCAGCGAATGGGCAAGGCAAGAAAGCCATCAAGGGAGATTACTAAAGAAGGTGTTGAAGAGGCTCAACCTTCAAAGAAGAGAAAGATAATGACTGAGGGCCATAAATTAGAAAATTCCAAAGTCACTAAAGAAGAGGCCACTCAACCTAAGCTGGTTGATGTTGAAAGCTTTGGAGAGAAACAAAAAGTCTATGTAAGGAGAAGTTCTCCTAAATAAAAGACAACTCTAGTAGAGAATGTGGATAAAGAAAAGAAGGTGACCACTGAAGAGACACCTATTGATGATCTTATAGAAAATATGGAGAAGGCAGCTCCAAGAAATAGTTCTCCTCCTACATCTCCAATAAAAAATGTATAGATTAATGAATATATTGTTGATCAGGGAGATAATACTAAAAAGGGGAATGTTCCCGTTAATCTAGAGGAAGAGACATTAGATGAAGAGGTTCCCACACCAAAAGGTGTGCAACTGAGTGATTTTGAAAAGAAATTGGAAGAGTAGGAAGTACAAAATAAAGAAGCAGCCTCTAAGGTTACAGTAGAAATGCCCTCTCAGCCTCCACAAAAGGAACACATTGACCAACCACATATTGAGGTTGAAGTTGATGATAGGTCTGATGCTGATGAACTTGATAAAGGTGATGACAATCTTGATGAAGATAAAGATAGGATTGATGAGGATGAAGAGAAAAAAATTCAAGAAAGGGGTGAGGTGAATGTGGAAGTTGTTGAGGAAATCCTTCCCCATCATCAATCAAAGCAGGACACTTCTCAGAATGTGGTTGATATTAAAGAACAGGTTGTTCCTAAATGGTTAGAACAAAGATTGAAGCAAAAGGTAGTAGTTGTGGAGGATGAAACTCCAAACTAGGATAAGTTCCTAGATATTTGGGGATAGCCCAAGGAGAGAAAGAGAGGAAGAATTATTTCTAAGTTCTCCAAGGATGCATTCAATAACAAATTTTTCCATGTTGTTGTTGCAAAAAATAAATATAAAGATGAGATGAGACCTTCAGATTATAAGGTTGAAAGAATTAACTTGGGTCCCACCATAAAGGAGTAGGAAAAAGAAGAATTTCAAGAGTCATCTCAGGAAATTCTGAGATTGGACAAGGAAACCGAAGAAAAGGAGAAGTTGCAGAGGCAACTCAAAGAAGTATATAAATATGTTCAACATCTTGTCAAGCCACTGCAGGCACAAAGTAGTGAAGGGTATTCATTCTCTGAAGGATTTTTGTCAAAGGAGAATGTCTTAGAGATTGAAAGATTAAAGTCATCTGTAAGAGATATGCAGGAATGGTTGCATGATATAAGAGAGGTGATGCCATGATTGATAAGGTATTACAAATGTATGAGAAGGCATCTTTCCTTTTTGAGGACATCACATAATTTCTCCTTGATTGTAAGAACCAAGATGATGCCATTGTTAAAGAACTAGAAAGGATACTTCAGATCCTTATAGATGTATTGGTTAAGGTGCCATCACAATGGAAAATACTCAAAAAGTCATGGGATGGATAGAGGCCTTTAATTTTAGGAATGAACTCAAGACAAAGGCACCAAAGAAGATCTCCAAGGCCCAAAATAAAGTGAAAGAAATCTCTGATAGCTGCATCACTTTCCTGGAGATTGTTACTAGAAGGAAGAAGCCTGAAAAGAACTTGAATGTTGGGCAGCTACAAAAGTGGTGGCATAAGATCTATTCATTTGGAGATAGTGGCCCAATAGTAAAATACCAATTGGAGGATGCTGCAATTTAAATATCCAACTTGGATAGATATCACGGTCTTTACTCTAATTGGGAGAAAATTTTTACTAAATATGAAGGTGAATTAAATTCAATAAAAGAAAGGATTAATTTAATCTCAATCCCAACCCAGGCCGACCTAGACCTAGTTCTTGATAAAGTTAAATAAATTTCTAGAAGAAAAGAAGGAGAAAAGGATAAGGAGAACCACCAAGCTAGACAATCTTGAGATGTGCACCCACTACATCAAGATTTTAAGGAGATATGAATTAGCTACGCCTTGAATTCCATGCTAGGAAGAATATTTATTGTAAAAGTTGAATTTTGAGGCCGACCTCTAATATTTTAATGTAAATTTAAATTAGGGAAATTTAAAATATATTAGGGAAGACCTCCCTAGACAACCTAAGTTGTAAACCCTAATTTGGGCTGGCATAAGGATGTGATGCTATAAATGGAGGTTTTTTCCTCATTTGTAAGGGTTAGACAGTTAGAAAAAAGTTAGAATTTTAGCTAGAGCTTTGGAAAAGTGTTGTAATACTTGAGATACTTGGATTGTTGCAAATTTTGGTGAAGAAAATACAATTGAAGATATTGTTCTTTGGTGTTATGTTTTGTGTTATTCATCTATACATGGGTATTGTGTTTCAAATTTTGATATATTGCTCTAAGTAAGTTATTTATAAATGATTTTAGAAATAGTTGCAGTTCATTTGTGTTTATGATATAGTATTTGAAGTGTTTGAGCAAGGTCCATACTTTTAGCAGCTTATTGATTGTGAAATATTGTGTAAAGTTAGTCTGGGCCTATATCTTATTGTGTTGAGTTCAATCGTGGGTATTTATTCATTTCAATACCAAATTTGGGTTGATGTGTGAATGCTTCATGATCTGAAAATCTTTGTGCCTTAGGAGATTGTACTATTTTTGTGATATTGCAAATTTAATCTGGATTTAGCATGAATTGGTTTGAAGGGTTGGTCCATTTTGAATGCTATGTTGTTTTTCATGATTGATCTTAGGAGATAGTTTAGAATCTCTCTCTCAAACCCTTTATCTTTTGCTATTTCTTTTGAATCTAGATTAGTTTTTAGAACTAAAGAGCATCATTACATTGTCATATTTAATGAATTTGAGAACTTCAAAAAAAAATTTGTAATGCCCCTTGTTATTACCAGCATTTTCACATTTACCATTGAGTTGTTTATGCATTGTCACTTAGCCTAACATTAGAGACTTTGGGGTTATCTCTTGAGGCTTGTTGTTAGAGATTTACCTTTCAAGAGAGATAGAATATCATATTTTGTATGAGTTGTTGTTGTGTAGAAGACACCATCAATAGATATATTCCCAATGATATCCAAACCCCACATTTGAAAAGGCCAAGGAAAATCTTGAATACAAATTTCTTGTACAGGAGCTCAAATAAGATTGCTATGTTGCTGACATTGAGGACATTTCTTAACAAAGGAGGAGTCTTGCTTCATTATTTTCCAATAATATCCCATGTGTATTAGTTTATGCACTAAGTATTTACCACCAAAATATCCACCCCTAGAACCTAAATGGGATTCTTGAAGGGCAAGGTGTATCTTGAATTTAGTGACACATCAAAGAATAAGACCATTAGTAAGATCTATGATAGAGAACATTAGATAAGATTCAATATAATGAGTTGAAAGATTTTGTATCCAAACACGGGTATTCTTACTCACATCATTGGGAAAATTTCCATTTTTTAGATAGTCATAGATATGAGAATACCATTCCCTTGAGTCTATATAAGCACATATAAGACTATCAAATTCAGGTTTATCTGAGATAGTAGGAGAGTGATGAATTTGGACCCAAAAGTGGTACTCATATGCACTATAGTCAAGGCATGCAAGGGAATCAATGCTTGCCATTGCATCCACATGATATTTTTCTCTCCTAAGAACACTATCGATGGTATAGAAAGAAAAGAAACTAGGCAAGGATAAAGCCAAATATCAATACCAAGATAGCTTACACTGCTTAGTTCAATACATTCCCATGATCTAATTTATAATTAACTCTAAATCACATGAATATAGAAATGTTTAATTTTAGAAGCTATCATGACATGCAAGTCAGTAATAAGGGCTTCATACTCAATGATATTGTTTATATAGTGAAATTCTAACTGAAAGGAAAGAGGAACCACCTTTCTTTCAAGTGAAAGTAGAACCAAACCTACTCCAGAGCTAGTTTGACATCTTGATCCATTGAAATGTGTTTCCCATATAAGATCATGATTTAAATTAAACATTTTTTCATCTAGGAACAAGCCTAGATTAGGGAAGGCATTAGGTGAGTGAGCTTCTAGTAAGTGATCAATAAGAACTTTACCTTTAATTTCTTTCTAAGTAATGAACTTAAGGTTAAAATTAGACAACAAGGAGAGATTAGTTCTAGAAAACAAGTGCTTAAGAAGATCACTTTTAACTATTACACAAGTCTTTCTATGGAGAAGATAGTGTCTTAGCTTCTACATTGCAAAGATGAGAGAAATGCATTTCTTTTCCATTACAAAGTAGCAATTTTCATAGTTAATTAGAACATAACTAATGAAATAGACTACTCTTTCCTTACCATCATTGTCATGATAAGCTAGTAAAGTTGCTAGAGCATGATGTGATGTTGAAATAAATAGTAGGAGGGTGGGTACAAAAAGTTGTGGGGCCAAAAAGTGGCCAACTTTTTTTTTTTAAATGAAAAGCCATAATGCGAGTGTGTTATAATGCACTCACATTATGGCTTGGTGTGACCGATCCTAAGGCTTGGTCATACTAAGCCTATAATGCACTCATGCTATAATGTGAGTGCGTTATGACTTGTTATAAGAAAAAAAAGCAAAAAAAAATCAAAAAATCATTTGTAGACTGTCATATTTCCTTCATATGTGACCTGCAAACCCTTCCAAGATGTGCTCGTGCTATGGAGACCCTAAAATTCATCAATTTCTTCACCAAATCATTGCTATTTCTTTTCCAGAATGTCGCCACATCAACAAGGAGCTCCAAGTAGTAAGCTTTTATTGTTTTTTTGTGAGTTTATTGTTAAATAGGTAGATTTAATATGTTTTTGATGTTTTCTTTAATTTTCAAGAGTTGAAAATCCACCTGATTTTCCTCCTCATGAAAAACAACACCAAAAAAATCATGATGGACACCACAACAACAAACTCCTCCAACAATTCCTCAACATCCTCCTGGAACTCAACAAAATTTAATGGGGGAAATTGTAAACAACAAAAAACAAATTGAGGAGTTAATTGCAAAGTTGAATGATCCTATAAGTTCAACCTCAGAAAGAACAAAACTTGCAAATTCACTCCAAGCTATGTTAACACATGCAGATGCAATTAGCAAGAAATTAAGTGGTTGGGGGGATAGGAGGTGGCAGTACATAGATTTTTATGCAGATAAACTATCCTACAAACAAGTAAAAAATTACAAAATATGACTTGTGTTCACTATTCACTAACCCCACATACAAATCAAACTCTTGACCTTACAAGAAAGTTTCTTATTCATTGGTGCAACCACCAAGGGATAAAGGACAATTTTTGGAAGAGGTGGTGGATGGTTTTTGACCATCCTCCATGCAACAATAATGAGGTCCCCAAATATTTATTGAGGAAACTCTACTAAAAGTTTGTCCTAAACAAAATCCCCAACTATTTTGATATGCAAGACATTTAGGGGAGAGGTGGTGGGTCAACATAGGATAGACCAGGTGCACATCTCGATCCTCATCGACTAGCAAGACGAGCACTCACTAGACTGGATTATGAGCACATTGGTATCCCTTCTATCATGAAGGAGAGTGTTGAGGTGGATACTCTATTGTCTATTAGTTCTCTGACACAGAGTATCATCCATCATGTGAATCCTACAGTACAACATGAGCTAGGGGAGAATTCGAGGGGTAGGGTTCCACCCCATACTTGTCAGGCTTGTAGGTCCACCTATACATATGACCCCATAGATAGCCAGGAGGCTAGTGCGTAGGCTACGTCTGCAGTTGACTAGTTGGTGATGACAAATTCCCTTTTGAATGAGGATTTTGGCATCAATACTCAAGTAAATTTTATCATGTTCATTGAATTAAATTTATTAAATTTCATTTTTAAAATGCAAGATTAACTAATTTATTTTAATTATTGTAATAAAATTTTAGGGTCATAATGTCCATACTATTTTCACCAGCCCTCCACCTGCTTTTTACTCCACTACATCTACCACTGAGATATGTAACTAGTAAACAATTATAAATATTACATGTGAATAGCATTGTTATATGAATGGTATTCTAATATTTGATTTTGGATGTTGAATAGGTTAATATTGGAGATTTCACGACAACACCTCCTAGTGGCAGTAGAGTTCAAACCTTCACTTAGGTAATAGAATAAAGAGTTTAACTAATGAATTGCACTTAATATATTTGTGTATTTTATATTCATGTAGTGTCAAAAATTGTACTCCCTTCTTGGAGATAGTACAATTTCACACTCTGTTTGGACCTATTTTAGTATCCTTGCATTTATGTCCTTTAAATCATCATTAATAGGCCCCTAAGAACCTTTATTATGTATCCCAAGACTTATTTCAATTGAAGTTCCAACAAATTCAATAAATACATTTAATATTTCAATCCTCGACATTCTCTCACCTCAAAAATCTAGTGTGGGACCCATATGCCACCTTGGGTGTATGGGTCCCACTAGGTGGGACCCATATGCCACCTTGGGCATATGGGTCCCCCTAGGTGGGACCCATACACCACCGTGGTTGTATGAGTCCCACTAGGTGGGACTCATATGCCACCTTGGATGTATGAGTCCCATTTGGGGCCCCTTTTAGGGTTTTAAGGAAGAAATTAGGGTTTTCAATTCAAATTTTGTGAATGTTGGCATTTGGGATCTAATAAATGGTAAATTAGATGGATTGCCTATATAACTAAGGTTTCAAGTCATTTTTTCACCTAAGAAGATCTAAGAGAAAGTAAGAAGATCTAAGAGCAAGCACCTAAGAGCTAGAATCATTATTCCAAGACTTAGAGCTTTCAAGTGTTCAATTGCAAGAGCAAGGCTTATGATCAAGAGAGCATTCAAGGGCTGATTATCAAGCATTTTGGAGCATCAATTCAAGATTCAAGCATCATGTCAAGGTATTCATGCATCAAGTGTGATTGTGAGCTAACATGTTGATATAGCATTTTTGATCCAAGTTCAAGCATTCAAATCCATATCAAGTTTCATGATCAAGATCTATATCCATTGAGGCCAATTCATACAAGTTGCAAATCTACACTCCTAGGATTCAACAAGGTTAATTTGGTGAGTTGTCACATTCATTTTTTCATTCATTATTCCTTTGTGTTATTTCAATTCATTTCAAATTTTAATTACTCAAATGAGGTCTGACTGAGGTAGACCCCCATATACTAACAAAACAACATTTCTCTCTCTCTCTCTCTCTCTCTCTCTCTCTTGATGTGTGTTTTGTAGATTTATGTGAATGAGACTCATTCACCCAATGTGGTGTAATAGTCTCATGATAGTTTTCAATCCATTCAAAAAATCCTGATGAACTCTTAGAGAATCCTAGATCCTACCCTGAAAACCCTAGAGTGGGACTAAATCACCCAACCTGGTGTATTAGTCTTGGTGTGATCTAAAATATCAATTTCTAGGATTTACAGACCTTGTTTTGGCCTCTCCACTTCTCCAAGTACTTTTTTGTTTCATTATGTTTGTTAATTTTATTTCATGCTTTCAAGTTTCTAGGGTTTTGTGTATAAGTGCTTGCATTTCTCCTCTAAAACTTCATTTAAATGGTGAACCCCATCCTATTATCCAAGGAAACCACTATTCCATCCCTCAATTGAGTCAGTTGGTTGAGGGATCTTGGTTTCCTAATGAACTAAAGTGTGAAATAGGTCCCTAGTTCCATATCCTTAAAGGTGGACACCCATTTCCCTTGTGTTCATTTTGGTGTACCTGACATTTGGACCCTTGAATTTTTTATTCGGAGGCCATTCTAGGCCTAGATCTAGGTTGCATTAGCTTTGCATTAGATTTGTGTTAGTTTAATTGCATTTAGGGATCCTAAAGTTTGCATTAGTGAAAAGTGCATATACGTTGCATTTTTGCATGTTTGCATCATTCAATTTCATTGAAAAACATAAAAATTGCATCATAATTACATTTAAATTCATTATTCATTCATTTAGGATTGGATTTAGATTCAAATTTCATCTCATATTAGATCATTTTGTTCACTATTTCACATTTGCATATAAATCCAATTGCACAAAAATTTGTAACTATAAACAGTCAATTGAACAAAAAATATAGGAACTTAGAAATCAACTCAAAATTTGTTGATTTAGGCTTGAAAACCCTAATTTGGGACTTATTTTCCCACCTATGTGACTTAGTCCCTGTACAAGTCTTTGTTGTAGGTTTCTAGGTATTCTATGCTCTTTATTTTTCATTATTTGAACCTATAAAAAACCCTTTAAGTGGGACCCATACACCCAGCTGGGCCTATTAGTCCCTGATTAGGTCTAAATCTACATTTTACAACATTAAAATATTTTCATCTATGCTTCTGGTTGTTGTCTTTATATTACTGTTTTAGTTTGCAAAATTACTGTCATTGGTAATCTTTTCATAATTGGTTTCATTTCAAGTGCATTTGTAAACATAAGAATTGGAATTAAAGCATATCATTTATCTTATGTTCATTGAAAAACTTATTTTAGTAGTGACAATTATCCTATCTTTTAGATAATTGTTTGTATCTTCAAGTATTGGATAAGCTAGATATATTACTTTTCACATATGTTAGTATATTTCTTTTCCAAATTTGCAAATAAACAATGCATTAGCAAGCATGTTAGTCATGAGAATATCTTAGTGAAATAATTTGATCTTGTTGACATATTCCATGCTACCACATATCCCATCATCCCCTCATCACCTTATACCTCTCCTATTTGTGAGAATGTTTTGGTGAAAGAGGATGTAAGCTTAGACAATCATGATAATCATAGTTGTTCTCTTGATACCTATCCTATTAGTGATGATGGCATCTTGGTGAAAGAAGATACAATCATTGAGAATCATGAAAGTCTTGTCTATCCCTCTCCTCCTCTCCTTTGGGAAGGTATTATGATACAAGAAGATGAGATCATTGACACTACTTTACATAGTCTCCATTCATCTCCTAACACCTCCCCTACTTGTGAGAATGCTTTAATGAAAAAGGATGAAATCATGGACAATCATAGTAATCAAATTTGGCCTTCTCTTAATATCTCCCCTATTTGTGACAAAGATATTTTGATGTTTGAATATCAAACCAATGAGAATTATGAGATTCCTATTTATCCCTTTTCCCCTAGGGAGAACATTATTAAACAAGAGAATGCCATCATTGATAAGCAATAAAATCCAACCACTGAAAACTCCCCTACTTGTGATGAAGTCACTTTAGTAGAACCAACCTTTGAATGTCATGAACATCTAGTTTGTAGCTCTCCTAAAAAATCTTCTACTAGGGAAGATATCATGGTGCAAGAGAATGAAAGAATTGATGCATGCCTTTCAAAAATAGTAATGTGGCTTCAGTTGATGAAAATGATGAGGTAACCTTAGACTCTCCTTTGCTAAAATATTATCACAATAAGGATGAGTATTTTTGAATTTATGCACATTAGATATCCCTTGAAGTAATCTCATGAGTCAATTCTTATCCTTTATCCACCCTCACAACAACCACAAGTTCAGAATAAAAATGTACTTACCTTAGAACCACCTAAAAGGAAACTTGATAATGAAAATGTTTCATAGAAATCGACTTAAAACACTGTTTCTCATACATATAATAATAGAAACAATCCAAAACCAAGACAAACAACTCCAACATCCCTCCCATTGCCTCAACTTATATTTCCTAGTGCCCCTTGTTTTCCTTTACATAATGGAAAGGAGTATGATCTTGTTGAAAAACTTAAGAATACTCCTACTAAGATGTCCTTACGTGATCTTATCCAAGCCTCGCCTAGTTATCATAACATGCTTCAAAGTGCTTTGCAACAAGTTCCTCCTAATGTGCAACCAAATGACATAGAAGCCATGATTCAAAGAATGAATGCAAACATTGTTTTCCACCAAAGTGAGCTACCTCCTTTGGAAGTGAAAAAACAAAATGAAGATTTCATGATAATAGCTATCTTTAATACAACATGGATAAAGCGAACCCTTGTTGACAATGGCTTAGCTCTTAATGTGTGTAGTATAACCCTTTTGGATAAACTTGGCATAGATAAGTCAAGAATTGAACCTAATTCCTTATCAATTCAAGGATTTGACATTGTAGGAAAACAACCGCTTGGTGTGATCACTTTACCTATTACAGTTAGAAAGGCAACATTGCAAACTCCTATCCATGTTATGCCTCATGATCTTTCATACAATCTCCTTTTAGTAAGACCATAGATTCGTGAGATGCATATGGTGCCTTCAACTCTTCATAGTATGATGAAATATGTCTACAACAAAAAAGTGTATACAATCAAAGCTGATCCTAAGCCTTACAATGTTTTACAACTCAAAAAAGATAAGGGAAAAACTTTAAAAACATTGAAACCAACTGCACAAGTGGAACCCATAAAAGAGAAAGAGAAAGAAAATCATATTAAGGAAGTCATGAAGTTATTGGAAGATGATTGTGTTTTCTTAGATTTCATACCTACATTCATGGGAAAATGCAAGACCACAACAAAGGAGTCTAAAAAGGGAAAAGAAAAAATGGTAATGTCAACACAAAATTCGAAAGCATCCACCTCAACCACTTTAGAAGAAAAGAAAAATTACACAAAAAACTTTGATGAAGTTGATTATGAGCAACCACCAAATTCAAAAATAATTGGAAAAGCTTTATGGAAGAGGGTATGAAATTTTAAAACAACTTGGGTATAGTGGAAAAGGATGTGGTGCTGGAGAACAAGGTATTTGTATCCCTATAGAGTCTAACACACAAGAAATGACTAATGGTATTGGTTATTTCCCATCAAAAGAAATAAGAAAACCTTCACTCAATATCAACACTCTTACAAAAAATTCTTCTAAACCAACTTTAACATTAGTGGATCTTGAATTGATAGACACTAGTGGTCGTTTTTATTATACTTCAAAAGAAACGAAAGAAACAAAGAAATCTTCACTTAATATCAATGTCATCATGCAAAACACTAATGATTTGAGTTCGTTAGATTTTACACCTTCCTTAAAAGAAGAGTACAAAATCTTTCCATCTAAAGAGTCTTGTGTAAGTATGACACCTTGTAGCAAGCAAAAGATATCTTTGTTGCAAAATAAAGGAACATCTATTATTGATCAAGAGAGTATCTTGTCAAGACTCCTCCAAGATCATTTGATATTGTAGACACTTAAAATTGTCCTGAATGATATCATGCACTTGAATCAGATGTATTAATTTCATTTCGTCCTAAAATCAATCATCTTTTCACATATTTGATTAAATTTTCCTAGCTATTTAAATAATTGCATCATTTGCATCTATTAATCTGATTGATCTGATTAGGTTAATTCATCCCCTTCCATGCTAACATTTCATCCTATTAAATTGAATATATCAATTTATTTAATTTAATCCCTAAAGTCCTCTTATTTAATTAAATAACCCTAAGTTATTTAATTAAATATCACATCATTCCCCCTTTTGTCATTAAATCATTTATTGAATGGATATCATTTAATTCTCCTAATTTGATTATCAAATTACTAACTAAATCTAATCCCCCCACTTGCAAGGGAATATTCCTCCTTTGCATATTCCTCCAAAAATGAAATATTCCCATAGAATATTCCTTTGCAAAATTTAATTTGGTTTTAATTAAAACTAAGTATCTAATTTTTCTCACCCATGAGAATATTCTTTGAGAATATTCTCTTTCTTCACTCATTTGAAAAAGGGAATATTCTTTTTTTGCAACAAACTTTCAACAAGACTTCTTGTACAAGTTTTGAAAGTGTGTTTGTTTGGAAGAATAAGGACCCTTGATTCTTTTCTTGATCCATGTGATCATTAATTCTCATCCATTGATGAAAATCATTGATCCATGTTTCATCTTTCCTCCAATTTTGACCATTGATTAGCTTTTTAAATCTTAGCCCTTCATTTCTCATTTGTCCTCCTATAAATAGGTCACTATTTGTAGACAAATAGATCCATCTTTTAAGAGCAAACTTATACTGTTAAAATCACTTTTACTTGCACTCATATTTAGCACTTATTTAGAATCTTTTTAGCTTAATTTACTTGCATCATTAGCTTAGCTTCCATTAATGGCTTCCATGGTAACATAGGTGCAGACATTTAGCATATTTTAATTAGGGTTTTAATCCTTTTAGCTTAAACTTAATTTAGAATAGCTTTGCATACACCAATATTGGTCATCTTAACATAGATCATGTTAAAATAACTTTAAATCATGTTTTCATACGCATCTATCAATGGTTTCGTCAATTCTCTTTAATAGAATCGATTGAAGCAAGCTGATTTATCCATGGGTTTTGGAAAGGGTCATCATTCCACATCAATGTGACACCACTCCCCCAATAGGATAAGTTTCAATGGATTAGAATAGGTGTTTTTGAAGCTTTCTTATTTTAATATGTTAGTTTTAATGGATGCTTAGTTTAGTTTTGCATTGAATGGTCTTATTGGACTGATGTTTAGTGGCTCGAATATACTTCAAATCCTCATGGATCAAGTGTAAGCCCATCCTAATCCGTCGGTCACATTTTGGCGCTAGAAGGAGGGAATTATTGATCAAATTTAATGATTTTTTTTTCGAATTCCATTTTTTTAGTTTTGCAGATACGACACTTTTGGAGACTACAGTGACACCTTTGTTAGGTGTCACCATATAGTGATGATCTTTTCAACAGATACAATGACACCTAATTAAATCACCAACACCCATTAAAACAAATTGTGATGCTAATACTTTTTAGAGGTATCGAAGATTCAAAAATGATGACACCACCAAATAGCAATGCTATTGTCAACTCTATTTTACTGAGATTCGACACTTTTTCTCAACATAGTGATGCCCATTTGAATTATGGCAATGCTATCATAAACAACAACGCTTTTTACTAGCCAAAATAGTGACTGAATTTTAGCAATGTGCTTTAAATTTTTTATTTGATTTTCTCTTTAACATCTCACTGACTTTTGGCTTTTGTCTTTTGAGGCTAATTGGTTTTGCAGGTTTGGACGATAAAACTTGAAGTGAAGAAGCATAGTATTTTCATTTGATTTCATAATTGTAACAAGTGTTTCAACACTTATGGGGCAATTATTGTTGGTGTAATTAATTATTTAATTACACTTTGCATAAGTTAACTTAGGTCTTGCATTTAATTAATTAAGTCCTAGGTTGCATTATTAGATAAATCATTTAATAATGGGGTAATTTTTGCTTCCTTGTTTGTAGGAGATAAGATTCCTTCTAGAAGATGAGTTGTCCTTCTAGAACTTATCTCTATCTTTTTATCATTTCCTAGATATGGTTCACATGTTGTCACATGTAGTGTGATTTTAACACTTGTCAACATCTCATGCATTTTATGTTTTCACTCTTGCCTATGTATTCAAAGCATTTTTTTACATTTGTAATCATGTCATATTCAATTTGGTATCCTTGCATCTTAATAATCGCATGATATTTTTGCCATTTCTCTCTTATGGAAGTTATTTTGTTTTGCAGTTGATTCTGGGGTGTTTGAGGAGTTCACCTAAACTCCTACATGGGATCAAATCATCAGTGTTGCAGACTTTTTCCCAAATATGAGGGATCAATCTTGGCATGAAAGTTTTGTTGGATGCAAGCAGTCTTTTTATTAAAGTCATTTTTTTAATTTTTTGCTTCAAAAATCTAGATTCCACTCAATTGTAGGAAAAACGATTTCTGGGTTTTGTAGTCAGGGTTGAAATATGAACTGGGTATCTTTTATATTTTTTATATCTTGCAGAGAATTGAAGAAAATAGCTATACAAAAAGTGGAGTGTGTCATTTTTCTCCTAGGTGAAGGTTAAAAAAAAAAAAATCATTTTCTGCTTGCTGGATCAAAAAACTATTTCTAGGTTTTTCTTTTAGCTTCAAAATATTTCCAAGTTTTTGTATTTGTCTACTCATTGCAAACATATTTTTCAAAAATCAAATCAAAAGTAAAATTTTTTTGCTAGAAAACCCATTTCTTGCAAGCTAAATTCAGCTTTTTTAAAAAAATCATAACTTTTGGCCATGGTATCAGATTTTCGCAAACGAGATATCATCGGAAAGTTGGTTTTGTCATCTACACATATCTGAGGTTATTTTACATCATAGAGGAAAATGTGAATATTGGTTTGTGCATGCACTCATTTTTTTTTTCATGCACTAGGTTTGCATTTTCTCTTTAGTGTATGCATGTTTAGCATTCTCTCATTTTACAATCATGGGTTATTGTAATGAACTGATATAAAGTTCCATTGGGGGGCTTCTTACATAATAAATTGATTAGAGTGTATTTGCATTACATGCACTTTGATCTCATCTTCATATTGATGACAACTCGCATGAGTTGTATCTAGATTCTGTTGTTTCTTTTGGCCTCATCTTACTCATAGACACATTTTGGTTTGCATTGGTTCACACTTCAGATTAAGAGAATATGGTCATTGATCCACATTGAGTCACATCCATATCAATTTGAGGGCCATTCATTTTATAGTTAATGTTACATAATCTTTATGGTACTTGTTCCCATGGAGCAGTTTTAGTCACAGTTTAACATCGACATCAAGATACACAACTTCCAGATTCTATCATCATATCATTCCCTCTTATGGGGGGCATCTTTTTCATCTCTCATTGCTTCATAGATTCCAAGGTTGATCCAATATGTGAGTTTTCCAGCGTTCCTTGACATCAGGTCTTTTGTTGCATTATTATGATTCCACTATGGTTTCTTATAAATAGAGGTATGTTTCCTTGCTTGCCAAATTAAGGATTCCAATGTTACTCCATCAGAGTTCTTCTAGTGCTTCTTTGCAGCAGGTCATCTCATTGAGGAGGGGTTTTTTCCCATTGGGTTTTCTCCTCTTTCTCTTTCATTACATTTGTAAATGAGTACCTAATCAGGCCTTGTTGTCGAGACTCATCTTTGCATAATAATTTTCTTCTCCCTCAGTTGCACTTATGGGGGGTGGTGTAATTAATTATTTAATTACACTTTGCATAAGTTAATTTAGGTCTTGCATTTAATTAATTAAGTCCTAGGTTGCATTATTAGATAAATCATTTAATAATGGGGTAATTTCCCCTTCCTTGTTTGTAGGAGATAAAATTCCTTCTACAAGATGAGTTGTCTTTCTAGAATTTATCTCTATCTTTTTATCATTTCCTAGATAGGGTTCACATGTAGTCACATGTAGTGTGATTTTAACACTTGGCAACATCTCATGCATTTTAGGTTTTCACTCATGCCTATATATTCAAGGCATTTTATACATTTGTAATCATGTCATATTCAATTTGGCATCCTTGCATCTTAATGATAGCATGATATTTCTGCCATTTCTCTCTTGTGGAAGTTATTTTGTCTTGCAGGTGATTTTGGGGTGTTTGAGGAGTTCACCTAAACTCCTACAATTATAACCCATTTATGATGTTTTATTTCATACTTTAGGACCAAACTAGATTTCTTTTGGGTTTAAAATGAACGTTCAAATTGGTTAAAACTCAATGCTCACATCATTTTTTCTGTTGGTTTAAAATTGAACACAATCCTCACACTTCAAATTGGTGCTTAAAATGAACTCATTTTGCTATGATGGATTAAAATGAACATGTGTTTGAATTTCTTGAGTAGGCTTGTTGTGTGTATCCACTCCCCTTACGCTTTGCATGATATTAGGTGAAGATAAACACACAAGTATATTTTTTCTTCTTGGAAGTGCTAATCCTCTCCCCTTGTGGCTTTTAGAAATACTGGGTGATGAAAAGCATTTTATGCTTCAAGCATGTGTTACCTTTAGAGGGTCTACCTCCCAACTTGTGAGAGGGAACAAACCAAGCGGTGCTTTCATTTCGGTTTGTGATATAAATACTTGGCATGATGAAAGCCATTGACTAGCTAGTGTAGTTACACTATACCGACAATCATCTCCTCTAGTATCCGTGTGATATGTCAAAACCCTTAAATGTTTCTAAGGGTTGGGAGTCCTCTTAATTGAGTGAATTCACCACATGTATAGCACTAGTTTATCCCAAAATTATGAATTATGAACCTTGTTATTAAAGTGGCTCGCCATTTCCTCTGAAGTGTATTTTAAGGTAGTGCATTGGAGTAGCACCACTCCAAGAAGTTACTTTCCATGTCTAGTTTTTGATTGAGGCAATAAATCAAATGAGGAAGGGACTCCTTTACTTGGCATGTCAAGATGTTACATTTTCTTGAAGATGTTACATTTTCTTGACATTTTGTCCATTTCATCTTCACGGATTAATCATCTCTTAGGGGATGATGGTAAGCCTACTAAGAAATACATGCCTATCTAGGATTGTTCATCCTTGTGAGTCAGTTTAACACTTGCTTGGTTCCAAAACAATTGCAAACAAACATCAACAAGTCATTTCAAAATTTCAAACCCTTTGGTCTAAGTATGGATACCTTTTGAACAAACCTTGATATTGATTCTTGTCCTAAGGATTTATTCTTAGAGACTTCTAAATATTTAGGTTTACATCTCACTCCATACTTCCCAAAGTTAACTAGGTAACTATGCCCTTAAACTTCATCCTTTTCACAAAATAGACTTTGTGAAATTTATGATGTTTTTGACATAGACAATTAGTTTGAACATAAGCAAGACAAATTATTTTTGGTAAAAAGAAACTCATTAAGTAAGATGAATTCACAAATTGAACCCCACATGACCATTTTGTATTCAATCACTTTGATTGAACAACCAAACCTTACACCCACTATCATTCAACCAAACTTTGAACTAATTGAGGGAGAAAAAATTGATATAATTAGTAGTTTGAGAAGCTTCACTTTTTAAACAAAGGAAAGACCCATCCAGTGGAGAAATGTAGCATACATCCTAGATGAACAAGAGAAACAAGTCGATATTGTGGCCAGAGGGCCCATATTACCACTTCCTGTGTGGCAATAAACATCCTCTTTTCCATAATCTTGTGCTTCTCTAAATGATCTCTCAAAAAATTAAAATCCACAAGAGAAGGTCTACATGTCGTCACTTCAAACTTAGGCATCACAGTCCAAAATTTGTGAAGAGACACCTTGTGGATCTCTACTGCAACAAGAAAATTTTACTAAGGAATTTTTATAGACATGTTTCAATGAATGATCCAGACATGTATGCTCAATATGAACCCCTCATTTAAGTCAACATTGGTCTTTTGGATTTTAACACTTTAGAGGTCTAGCATGTTTCTCACTGCCTTGTTCTTATCAAACAAAGGTTCACTCTAGGTCAACATTGGGTAAAACATTGCATCCACCCCTTTATCAAAATTCATCCTTCACTTCAAACTTTGCAAAAATTTAAACACGCCAACACTTTTTGACTTAGACATCTATCAACCCAAACCCTAACTTAGCTACTTTGTATGTGAAACAAATACTTTTCCATGCACTTGGTTAAGTTAGTTATCATTTTTGGACTAGTTTATCTTGAAGGTCATGATTCTACCCTAAAGATTCACAAGTTCATAAACATCCTTTATCCAAACATCAAACAATCAAACTTAAGTCAAAAGTATTGTCCCAAAATGTTTTCAAAGATCACTATCCACATCACTCATCTTTTCATTTCCCATTATCATCATTTCTCCTAAAAGACTCAGAGCATCCCTTTTACCTAGATTTGAGTCAACTAGAGACTTTAAACATTACAAATATCAACACAACTCTCCCATAGGCAACCCAAAATTTATGGTAAAGAAAAGATCACAACACAAGAGAATCATGGAGAAAACCAAATTCACATTCTCCTCAAGTGATGCAAATCCTCAAGAATTTGATCCAAGAAGTCAAGTTACCCCATCACAATAACCCTCATCTCCATCAGGTTTGTATGAGATAGAAGAAGTTACGAACAATCCATTTGAAATTACTAAGGAGGAAATCATGGAGTAAAAACAAGAACATCAAGCCTTAGAAAATGTATCTCTGATTCCTACATCTTTTGTTGTGCAATCATTGACACAAGGCTTGACTTCATATACCATGCAAACAACTCCATCACTAGGGATAAATCAAACATCCATTCCTAGTATTGCAGCTAGTCTTGCTAAGGAATTTGGCCACACTCTTCCATTTGAAAGCAACACGCTTGTGGGTACCCTAAATACCAATCCATCCTAAAGCACCACTTGGAGACCAACATTTGGCACTCCTACCATTCTCAAACACCCCTTGCATCAAAATAAACCACTTACACTTCACAAATCCATGACAACCTCAACATACCGAGGGCACCCATCCTCATCTATCCCCACAAGTACCACAAGTATTCCCAACATCACGCAAGGTAGTATAGGCCAAGTGTCTCAAATAGACCAGCAAGGGCATGCCAACACCCAAACACAAAGTCAACCCTTAACGCAAATAGGGACATCTTTAACCAACCCCCCAATTGGTTCATCAACACCATTAGTTTCACAAAATGCATGCATCCCATCCATCATCAACCCAAATCAAAACAATCCCTTGGTCACAAACCCCATCAACCAAGGTAATACCTTGGCCACATCCCTAACACAAGGAAATCCCAAAAACATTAGTCAAGGGACCCCTTTTAATCAATGGACTCAAGGTCCTAATGTGTCATTACCATTGCAATACCTAATGGAACCATCATCATCTTTCTCGTCGATCCCCCACGTCATGCAAAATCAAATGGAACCTCAAACTTACATTCCCCCATCCCAATCCACCAACTTATAAGGGATGATAAACCAAGGGAACCTGCAACCCAATCAAAACATCAACACCCATAACCCATCACAAATGTCCCAACAACCAACTAATCCTACATTAAAAGCACGTGCCTTATCTTTGCAGTAAGCACAACAGGCTTATCAACAAGTTGTCCAATAGCAACAACAACATCAAGCAACCTTAGTAGCACAAAAATAGCATCAACAACATCTAGTAGCCTTAGTAGCACAACAACAGTAGCAACAATAGCAAGAAGCCCTAGTAGCACAACAACAACAACAAGCATCCTTAGCAACACAATAAGCCCAACAACAAGAAAATCAAGTATCCTTAGTAACACAACAACAACAACAAACACAACAAATAGCCCTTGTAGCCCAACAACAACAACAAGGTTTATACTACAACCCTCAAAAAACATCATCAACTGAAACATGTTAGGAACATATACATCAACACCACAATCACCTTCCCAATATCCTACACCACCATACACACCATACAACACCCCATCATATCATAATCCTACATACAACCCATTTGCCATCCCACAATACGCAACACAAGTTCCTCCACCAAACCAACAAGACAATGTAACATTGCAACTTAAGGAATTAACCCAATAAATGCAGGATCTTGGGATGGGCAAGATGAAGAAGCCCCATACACAAAACCTATACCCGTATCCATTCGATTGAAACATCGTAATGGTACCATTCCCTCTTGGTTTTGAAGACCCCAAATTTGATAAATACAAATGGAGAGGAAGTCCTATAGACCATATCAAAGTGTTTAACATCATGTGTATGGAGGTGGCCTACAATGATTCTTATTTGATGTGCCTCTTACCACGAAGCTTGAATGGCCTAGCCATCGACTAATTTTCTCAACTTTCTCCAGGTATCAAAACCTTCCAAGAAATCACTGATAAATTCATAGATCACTTCTCCTGTAATATTGACATGGATGTAATCCTAGAAGAGTTGTATACTCTCAAGCAAAACAAAGGAGAATTTGTCACCAATTTCTTAAAATGATGGAGACAAAGAGCTAGTAAGAGCAAGTAGCCAATTCCCGATGAACAACAAGTGGGGATCATCATAGAAAATTTAGATCCAAATCTATCCTTCCACTTAAATATGTAGTGCATTACCTCTTATGATGAGCTTGTCCCTAGAGCCCTTAACATTGAGAGAGATCTAATCTCATAGGAAAATACACAAGCCTACAAAGGCTATCACCCATCAACTAGTTCAAATGACAAGCCTTGTGTCCGAGATAAGAACAAGAACGTAATGAATGATGGCATGGTAGATGCTAAGGTGGTCCTAAGTTTTTTTAGGCCAAACAACAATCAAATAGCTAACATTCAACCAACTATACAACAAGCAACACCATCACAAAACAATCAAATAAATAACAGTGAAACATAACAAAGATGAACCCCTAACAAGAACAACTATCTGAAATGCAAGTACACACAGTTATCAAAACTAATTAAGATTATCATGAAGAAGTTGGTACAGTCAAACTTGGTAACGCTTTCCAATTTTGAAAACTACCGAGAACCACAAAATAAACTACCTTGGTACAACGAAAATGATCTTTGTGACTTTCACAAAATCAAAGGACACAAAACCTCGAACTGCATAAGGCTTAAAAATATTATCCAAGATCTTATAGAAAGTGAAGCCATATCTATTGAGGCACCAACCAACAACCAGGATCTTAAGATATATAAGAACCCTATTCCATATCATAGAAAAGGAAACAACACTGGAAAAGCTAAGGATTACACAAATGTACAACATACATATTCCAATGTGGTCACTTCATGTGATAGTATGATCATCATCATCACCATCAAAGGGCCTAGTGCAGAGTGTGGAGTCACCAAAAAATGTGGAAAATTCACTATCCAAGGGATCCCATCTCAATCTAAGGCACATCCTACTTTTCCAACATCAAATCCTAGCAAGTATAATCTCCTAGATCAGCTTAAGAAGACCCTCATGTAAATTTCTATCTTCGAACTATTGAGGCTATCCCCCACACATCATAAAATATTAGAGAATGCTTTGTCTTCATCATCTGTCCCTAAGGATATTGATATAGAGCAGTTTCAAGCTATGGTAGGGAGTATCACTAATCATCTCCTCACCTTCTAAGAACAAGACCTACCATCGCAGCCATCTCATAACCGTGCTTTACACCTTGAGGTCATTATTCATAAGAATATGGTTAAAAGAGTCTTAGTAGATGGAGGTGCTAGTTTGAACATTTGCACCCTTCAGTTGATAAAAAACTTGGGCTATTCAGAGGGTACTATTGAGAAAGGAAAAGAGTACCACTATTAGAGCATATGATGATCAAGAGAAAGTATCACAAGGCATCATCTCATTACCCATCCAAGTGGGACCCATCATTGCAGAGACTACATGCCAATTATTAGACCTTGATCTTCCCTACAACATCATGCTTGGCCAACCCTAGATCCATGCCCTGAAATCTATAGTTTTGACCTATCATCAATGTGTAAATTTTCCTTTTGAGGGCAGAGAAGTTACCATCCATGGAGATCTTGAGCCTTTTTACTACTGTGAGAACCTTGAGGCCAAGTTTTATAAGATTCCCCAAGTACCCAAGAATTATGAAGGGCCTACACCATCCTCCTCATTTGTTGACCCATCATCCCTTGCATCTACCTTAGAAACAAAAAACACCCATCATGTTGAACATTCCTAATATCAAAGTAGTGATCAAGGATGATGGTTGTGGAAACTATAAATTAATGAAGGATACTTTTGTGTTGGGGGAGCTACCTCTTTCTCCCAAATCCCATTGGAAACCCACATCTAGCAATAAAGTAGTCGAAACAATTAAGATGGTAGCTACCACCTTCACTAAGTGGAGGTATATGAAAAAAGAAGATATCAATGAGGAGGATTTCTATAAACTACTATATCAAGATGACTGACACATCCCTATCCTTCCCATGGAAGATGACAACAAAGGCTTGTAGCTAATGAAGGGGTGGGGCTACAACAAGAATGAGAAACTAGAGAAAAACAACAATGGTTTGCTAGAACCCATCATTCTTGAGAAACACCTAAAGAATCTCGACTTAGGATGTACTACTAGCAAGGTTACCCTTCTTGGAAAAGGTACTTCCGCTAAATGGGTTGAGGCTTCCTCTTGGTTACCAACATCATGTGATACTACCCTAGATGACTTCCCTCTTGATGTTGTTGACCTATTTGAGAAAAACTCCCTTTTTATGATATCCACAACATCCTTCACCCTGAGTGATTAACTGACTAAAAAATGCCTACTATACCCACAACTCATTGACTTGGACCAATAAGGACCATTGATTCTAGATTTACTCAAAAATGATGAAGCAATCTTAGAATTCATGGGACTCCATGACAATTTACCATGGGTAGATCACAAAGTTGGTTTTGATATAGAACTAGACACAGGGGCATACTGTGGGGAGATGAATGAATCCTTTAGTCACAAAATAGAGAACATGCAACTAACATGCAGATCTCTTAGTGAAAACCACATTGTGGCACTTTATGATCCTAAAATAGAAAAAAGAAAGGATGTATCCAAGGGTGAAAACCTCCCTGAGGCACCCAAGGATGAGGGATTCAATATCCCCCTTAGTGCAATACATCTAGAGAATTTAAAAGTTATAGCAGAAAAGGCCACTCTAGTCAATGTGGAAATAGAAGAAACACCGAAGATCACTTTCTATGTTGAACCCTTGTTGGATGAAGAATAGAAAAACCTAGCAACGTTCCTAAAAAAGTGAAGATCCAACTTTGCATGGTCATACACAAATAAGCTAGGGCTCAATCCAGAATTGGTTTTGCATCACTTAGTAGTTTATCCTAACACCAAGCCAGTGAAGCAGAAGTTATGAAAGTTGCACCCTCAGATAGTACTCTTGGTGAAACTTGAGTTACAAAAGCTTCTTGATGTTTGATTCATCTGATCAATAGATTATCCTAAGTGGGTTTCCAACCTGGTACTAGTCTCCAAATCGACTGGGGGCATTAGAATATGCACAGATTTTAGAGACTTAAACAAAGCATGCCTAAAAGATGATTTCCCTCTTCCTAACATTAACCTCATTGTTGATTTAAGAGCAAGGCATGAAATGATATCACTCATGGATGGTTTTTCAGGCTATAATTAAATCATGATTGCCAAGGAGGATCAACACAAAACTATATTCACTTGTCCATGGGGAACATATTGTTGGAACATGATGTCATTTGGGTTAAAGAACACAAGAGTGACCTATCAAAGAGAAATGACCCTCATCTTCCGTGACATGATCCACAAAATAGTCAAAGACTATGTGGATGATATTTTGGCCATGTCAAGGAAAATGATTGAGCACATAGAAGTCTTAGGACCCATCTTTGACAGACTTGAAGAGTACAAGGTACAAATAAATCCAAAAAAGTGTGTCTTCAAGGTTACATCAAGGAAGCTTCTTGACTACATCATATCACAAAGAGGGATAGAAATTGATCCAACAAAAGTAAAATCCATCCTAGACATGGAACCACCACAAACATTGATGCATATGAGAGGGTTACAAGGAAGATTGTAGTCCATCATAAGGTTTATAGCACAATTATTAGACAAGATCCACCCTTTCTTGAATATTCTCCATAAAGGAATAACTTACAAGAGGGATGAGAAGTGTGATGAAGCTTTCAGTAGATTAAGGACTACCTATTTACACCTCCATTTCTCATGTCGTCGATACCAAACAAATTGTTGATCCTGTATATCTCAGCAACATCAGTAGCATTAGATGCTCTTTTAACATAACATGATGAAAATGGGAAGGAAAGAGTTATCTATTACATCAGCAGGACCTTGGTGGGCTATAAAATTAATTATTCCTCCATTGAGAAGGCATGCCTAGCAATGGTTTTTGATTCACAAAAGTTCATACATTACATGTTATTGCATCAAACCAAGCTTATTGTAAAAATTGATGCATTGAAATATTTGTTATCTAAAGCAACTCTTACTGGGAGAATGGCCAAGTGGGTAATGATCTTGACTTAACTTGACATAGAGTATGTGGAGCATAGGGAAATCAAAGGGCAAGTGATCACAGATCAACTAGCAGAAGCACCTATTTATGCAGATAACCCTTTGATATCTGAATTTCCTAATGAATCAATGTTCCTTGTCAATCTAACAAATCAGTGGAAAATTTATTTTGATGGATCATTCACCCAACATGGATCAGGGGTGGGTATTCTTTTTATAACCTCTCAATGTGATTGCATTCCAAATTTATGCAGGCTATCATTTTCGTGTACTAACAACATTGCTAAGTATGAATCCCTAATCACAGGTTGAAGGATAGTAGTTCAATGGAAAATACAAGAGTTGAAAGTGTATGGAAACTCACAACTGGTTATCAACCAAGTCAATGATGACTACCAAACTAAGGATGAAAAGCTTACTCCTTACTAGAAGATGGTAGAAAATCTCAAGGACCTCCTTATTGATATAAATTTTGAGTAGATTCCTCGCATGAACAATCGATTAGCAGATGCTATGGAAACAATTGGATCATTGTTAGACATGCCACACAACATTCTTCAATGTGAATTCTTGGTAGAACAACTTCTCACACCAACTTTTGAAATCCTTGAATCTGAATTTGCGTGTGTCATCATTGGACCTAGATCCCCATGGTATCATGATATATTCACCTACCTTAGTAGAAGAACACTTCCATCTGATATCACCTCCAACCTTAAAAAGACATCCTCATGCACGATCCTAGCTATAGAAGTATCGAGGGAACATTACTACAATGCCTTAACCAAGAGGAAGCCTTGACCACCTTAATAGAAGTACACAATGGCATATGTAGTTCTGATACTAGTGGTATGACTTTAGCTAAGAAATTGTTGAGGATGGGGTACTAATGGCCATTCATGGAAAGAGAAGCCCATTAGTATGTGCAGAAATGTGTCTAGTGTCAACATCATGGAGATATTATTCATGCTCTAGCTCAGGAGTTGCAACCAATGGTCACACCTTGGCCTTTCTCGTAGTGGAGGCTTGAACTCATAGGAAAATTACTCCCACCTCATCTAATGGCCACAAGTTCATCATAACAGCCACTGAGTACTTTTCCAAGTGGGTCGAAGCAATTCTGATGACCTATATAATGGGGAAGAAAATTTCTAAGTTTATCCTAAATTATCTTATTTGTCATTATGGTGTTCCCCAAACCCTTATCTCAGACAACAGAACACCCTTCAAGAATTAGGATGTGAAAGAGCTATGTCAAAGATTCAACATCCAACATTGATTCTATACCCCGTATTACCCCCAGGGAAATGGTCAAACTGAGGCTACAAACAAGACCATTCTAAAGATCCTAAAGAAAACAGTTAATGAAGCTGGTTGTGACTAGCATCTATAGTTAAATCCTGCCCTCTGGGCCTATCAAACCAATATCTGCACAGCTACATGTGCAACCCTATTCTCCTTGGTCTATGGATCAAAAGCCATCTTGCCTATTGAGGTCGAGATTCCATCACTGCAAGTTTAACTACAGAATCTAATCACTGATGAAGAGTACATCTAGTATATTGGCTAAATGAGCTAGAATTCTCGGATGACCATCGTCTTAACACCCTTAATCACTTGTAAGTATACCAAAACTAACTGAAACAGAGTTATAACAAGAAGATCAAGTGTCATTCTTTCCAAGTAGGGGATCTTGTCCTAAAATAGAATCATAAAAATCTTCCAAATCATGACAGTAAAGGAAAGTTTGATCCTAACTAGTTAGGTCCCTTTGTCTTCGCAGCAAGATATAGATCAAGAGCATATCAACTTTCAATGCCCGAAGATGAACCCTTGTAGGAACCAACCAATAGTCTGCATCTTAAAAAATTGTATGCCTAGGATCAAAGGGTGTAAATCTAAAAATACAAAAAATAAAAAAACTAATCAAAATCCAAAAAAAAAAGAAAAAGGATTGAAAACAGTAAAGAAAAAAATCATCCTCTAGTGAAAACCACTTCGATGGCACTTTGGGAAAGTACATTGGCGAAAACCTGGAAAATAGGTGCCTCATGTAAATAAAGCACCTCCATCTATTCTTTGGATTTTTATCCTGTCATTCTTTTCATCTCATTCATCCTATTTATTCCATCACCCATCTGCATATGTGTCATAGCTTGATATTGTGAAGTATCGTATCCCCTTTAGCACTACTTGGCACATTCCTAAGGTCAGTTTGTCCTACCTATATCAAGGTAGTCTATTGCATCGCACTGGGGAAAATTCATTATTGATCACATTGGGTTCTTCAATATCTTAAGGTTATTGGAAATCTCATCGAAAATCTGAAAACATTCATAAAAAGTTCATCAGAAAATCCAAAAACAACAAAATATTGTACATCTAAAATCCAAAAATATTCAAAAATTGTCAATTCAAAACCCAAAACATATCAAAAACTCTAAAAAGGTCAAAACATCAAAAATCCAAAAGTGGTACCATGTCAAACTACAAGTCTCTGAGCTTGAACATAGGCAAGGCCATCATTGATGTGCCCCCAAGACACCCTAGGTCAGTCCTTTAGGAGTCCATCATAATAAATTGGCATTCCATCAACTGTTCATCTCTCATTATAAATAAGTCAATTCATTTGAACTATGTGGTCTTTGCATGTCTAACGTAGGCAAGGCTAATATTTGATCAGCCCCTGAGGTCCCTAGGATAGTCTTTTAGGTTTGTTTCTTGATCAGAAAACTTGGAAAAACCCTAAACATTCAAATATCTGAAAACCCCTAAACATTTGAAAACTCAGAAAACACAAAAAAATTTGAAAATTGGAAAATCCCAAAACATTGGAAAACTTAGAAAACCCTAAACATTCAAATATCCAAAAACCCCTAAACATATGAAAACTCAGAAAAACCCAAAACATTGAAAACTCAAAAAACAAAAAACATTGGAAAAACTAAGAAAACCCTAAACAACCTCAAATAGTTTGAAAACCAAAATGTATTCACATAAACTTCCAAAAAGACCAAAAAAAACCCAAAACATCTTTAAAAAAACACTAAAAACATTGAAATATTCCAAAAAATACAAAACCATCCATCCCATTTTTCTTTCACCCATAATAAATCGATCATCGCTTTCAACCTTTGGTGAAACAAATAGAAAGCAAGTATTGCAAGTCGCAAAGTGAGGACCTATTGTGCTATAGCACACACACCCTATTCAGAACAAGGACCCTCTCCTTTTTTATTTTTGCTGGGTTGCTTTTTGTTGTTGCCTCATTTTGTGTGCCCCTTATTTTTGAGTCCCAATTGGTCGAATCATAAATTAATCATCTTAAGCTAACCAATTTTCACCACCCTTGAAATTTTCAAGTCTTTTGCCTTCGTAGAGTCCCTTTGGCAGTTTTCCTTAAGTCTTTAAAGTTGGCACCTTTTGCTCAATGTAGGTCCGCCCTTGTGGGCTTCACTATGCAATATTTCCTCTTGCTTTCACTATTTCCGCAATGGCCAACCTAGGCCATCCACCCCCATGGTGGGCCTCGTGTCCACCGTTGTTGTCCCCTACACTGACCTGCCAAATGGTGAACTCTTGGTTGCTACCCACATCGCAAGCTTCGTCTTTCCCACCGCCGGCCATCTCAAAATTTGTGCTTACCAACCTCGCCAGCCATCATACAAGTATTAAATGTCGGTAATTAATGACTAAAATCCTATAAATAGCATAAACTCACTTGTCATTTTTACTAACACTCAGTCAAAAATTATAAGTGTGCCTCCAGCCTTCGTCGCCTTCGTGCCTACATTGCTTTGAAGATGAATTCAAGTACCTTCTTCATCACATTCCATTGGGTCTTTTTGGTGAGTTCACCACCACCCTAGTTGTGCTTGCTTCAGTTCATTTTCTTTATAAATTTTAAAATCTTAAGAAGAAAAACTATAAAATCCTCAGGCAGCAAGTTAAGAACGAAATCCCACACAAAACCCACCTTTTGAAAATTTGAAAACCCTTCAAAATTGACCATTTAGGGCCTGACGGAACTCAACTCATCATTCATCATTCTTGACTAGGGAATTCATACCCTTGCATCGCATGAGCATCTCCCTGTCGTTCACTTACCAACCAAAACTTAAGGTCTTTTTCATTGCCCTTGGTGGGCCTATGTGTGTGGACGAACGCCCCCTTTTTGTCGTTCCCTGTTCGAACAAAGAAAAATAAGTGAAAATAGAAATCCCCAGGTGCTTGTGGGTCTGCTTTTGCAAACTTCCACACGTGGGCAGCTCATCACTATTCATCATTTTAGAATAGCTATCCAATACATGCCCTACGACCTGCGGGTCCCGCTAGTCTCAAGTCCACCAAAGTCATAAAGCATTGGAACACATTCACAGGTCATTCTTGGCAAACCTCCTCACACTTGTTGCCATCATTTCTAATGCCATCATCAATGGCTAAACCAGTCCATCCTCCTGGACTCAGGACCCCACCAAACCTATCGTCATTAAGGCTCACGCAAGCAGCACTCAAGTTAAACCTCCTTGTAGGTAGAACATTGCAAGGGTCTGTCTATGGGCTGCACCATCCTCCTCGCCACTTCCAAATGACCGATCACCTTCGCCCATCCATTATGCGGGCTCCACACTGCCCATTTCCCTATGGCTTACTCACATGCAAAATGGCTAAGTGTTCAATGCAGGTATTCTGATGTAGGTCGCTGCCTATAGTCTATCGTCTTATGACCGTCATGTCTAAATGGTCATGCCTAACCTACCGCTCACTCTATGGGGTCTGAACCCGTCTCTGTCGTCTTGCTCTCCTCAAGCAAAGCGATTAATGTTGGGATCTCTCGCCAACCCACCTGTGCACGTCACCTATTGTGGGGCGCCACCTTGCCTCCAATGTCTCCAAATGGTCATCACCTAATGGAATCCCATGGGTTCCTGTCCACACCATTATGAATGAATTAAAACTTGAAGCTAAAAACTAAGTCATCCTTTCTGCTTGCAGGTCCCACAATGCAAAATTCCATTTGTGGGTTTCTGCCATGCCAGTGCCATTCCAAATGGCAGAGCTACAAAATAGCTTTGAGGTCACCTACTTCCACACCCCTTGAGTCCACATTACCAAAACGATCAAACTAACTCCTCTAAGGATCTCATAGAGGGATGAAAAACATTCTTAAATGCTCAAACGTCTTGACCAACCCTTGAAATCCAGGTGCGGAAATCTAGGTGCAAGCGGTCGCATGTTGGCCGCCATGCTCTCTATGTCGCCTCCCTGTTGCTTTCTCCAAAATGGTTGCCAGCCCAGGGAAACCCACATCCTGAGGCCTACATTGCTCTATCTTCCCCAAACGAGAGCCAAACGATGATTTCTGATGAATATTATGATCTTTGAAAGATGAAGTGCTTGATCTAACATTTGTTTTGCAAGATTTCACTAACACTCCCCTTGCTTTTCATGTGAATGTCAATATTGTGTCTCTATTTGTAGGATTTATGGAATCAGTTGCAGGAAGATCAAGAGCATGTGCAAAAAAAAGACAAAGGGAAGAAGCCTACCAAATTCCCAAGAGGAAAAGAAGTTAAAGACCAGATGAAGTACCAATTCCATAAGGTGGAAATAACCTCCAAGGTCACATCTATGTGGGACTTGATATTAGATACCAACCTCGAACATGTTGACATGGATGAATTTAGATAAAGGGCCATCATTAACCCCACCATAGATAATGTCAGAAAAATGAAAAAGAGTCGTTTGGCTAAGGCAGTCGGTTTCTCGCCCGCTCTTGTGGCCCTGAAACTAGTAATGGCTTGCAAGGATGCCTATCAGGTGGAAATCAGAAGGGTTATAGATCATGAGGGCAAGGTGGTGGCCGACCTATCTGCTAGGTCCATAGGAGAAACATTCCACATCCCTACATTTCATCCTATGGAGGAAACACAGAAGGAGTATGCAAAAAATATGTGGAAGGTCGACCCTCTGAAATGTAAAACATTAATTAACCAATACTAGTTGAAGGAGAAGAGGGGGAGTGCTAAAAAGGTGCCCCAAGAATTGTTCAGAACTGACTTTTACGAAGATTATCATGACCTAGTAACCTTGTTGAGCAGAGTCATGGGAATTCCCACCATCACTTACTTTCAAGATGGGATGTTCTATTTCATATAGGAGATTATCAGAGGAAAGGCCAAGTTTCATTGGGCCAAAATGATCAATGACAACTTGCATTGGTAGTTCATGGTAGTCAAGAAGACCTCCCAATTCTATATGACATCTTACTTGGTGTATCTCCTAGTCGAGCTATTTCCCTATAGAGGTTTATTTGTTGCACAAAGCCCAACTCTAGGAAGAGAATTAAAAGTATATGACAGGGACTGACAACTACAATATCAAAATTTCAAGAAGGATTACTACAGGGTGAATGATGCCTTCAATGGGAATATTATCAAACTTCTCAGAGGAGACTTTTAGAGGAGAGTCTCGCATAGCACCTGCGCGTTCATTCACAGGTTTGTGTTTCTATTTATACAGTTCCCAATATTTACTTACAATAGACTTACAATAGAACAGAGGGCTTCTCCGAGAGGTTGTACAAGCTACCTCGGTACCCAAATGACCAGCTGATCTTGTTGGAAGTGTGCAGGAAATTGCAACATGCACACACTCTCCTCAGTGGCAAGCATCGGGCAAGGATACCATATCCGCTCACATTCGGGTAGGGAATGTATGCCCTCGCAGCTGCCTCATCTCTTGAATATTTGAAGGAGATTATTGAATACAACCTGGGCCTCCACACTGCTCAGCCAAGGATGGATCCTTATGGCAAGTTGAAGAAGTTTTTTGGAAGAGAATACACCCACTTGTGCAACATTGAATATTTTTGGGATAACTATCGAGATGACAAGGAGGTATGCATGAGGAATTATATGCATATGACTACTTACTTTACCAAGATAGTCAATTTGTGCCCGGTGCTAGATCAAATTCTAGAAGATAAAAACACAATTGTGGATCCAAGATATGATGTTGTCACCAACCTTCCATTGCCCTTAATAGACTAGAATGAAGAAGAGGTTAATGATCTCAACATTATGACCAATCACATCAAGCATAGAATAAGGAAATGGATTGATGCATAGATCACTTGATTGAAGCTCCAAGGGACCACTTTGACATAAGACGAGCTTGAAGATGAGCTTGAGAGAGAAACAAATAGTGGAACTGCCACTACCACAGTCGAGGAAGTCCTAAAATCCCCTCTCGCCACTAGGTCAAGAAAGAGAAAAGAGGTTTTTGAATGTCAATCTAAGCATAAGGTTTATATATGGAAGGCCTCAGAAGGTGAGACCTCGAAGAAGATGAAGAAATCAGGTGGATTCTCTGAGATGCCTACAATCCAAGAGGACCCACTTCATGAAGGAGAGGAAGAGATTGAGCAACCATAGTCACCACCTATCGCCTCTACTCTTTCCATCACCGTGACAACTGTTGTTATTACTCCTCCCACATTCTAGGCATTGCCCATTTCCTATGCTCGTAGTGGACATCTCGGTTCACCTTGCATCCACCTTTCCAACTCCAACCATGGTATGGGATGCATCTTCTACTACAACCTCTCCACTATCATCTTCTTCAATGTCCCCCTCAATCACATTCCCTTCAACAACCATAACTACAATTCCTACTCTCACCCTACGAGAATCTTTTGCAAGACATATGCAAAGCATACCCATCGAACTCTCTAGGGTGTTGATGAATCTTATTGTCCGGGCTTCCATGGCTCAGGTTGTCGCTGGCCTTCCCGTCCCTCCTCTGACTGAACCACCAAAGATGGAAGCAACAATGCAAATCTCAGAAGAACTAGAAAGGTGATAGAGGGAGGTTGCTAAAGAGGTAGATGAGGAACTTGAGGATCCTTTTAAGGATGACTACCATGAGCACCCAGAGCATCAGAACATGACCATAGATGAGGTAGCTTATGAAGAAGAAGGGTCACAATCCTCGAAAGAAGATGTTGAGGACCCCAGTGCCAAGTATGTGGTAGAATTTTCTGACCAGGAGCTTGAGGAGTTGTCCAAACAACTCAAGGATGTCGGGGAAGAAGTTGGGAGGCAGCCTTATGGTGAAAAGGAGGAAACTGGTGATGACATGGAAATATCTACAGAGCCTCCTATAGATGGACAAGATAAAGGCCCTGATGAAGAAGAAGAAATACCTCCCGAGAAGGAGGGAGGAAAATAAGTTGAAATTGGAGAAGAGAATAAGCTTGAGGAAGAGACTGAAATGAAAAAGATCCTTGAGTCCGAACACCATGCATAGCTCGAGCAAGAAGAAGAAAGGGTACCTGAAGGGGAGGACAACCCGAAAGAAAATGTAGCTACTACAAAGCCAGATGAGGAAAGGGCCATATTAATTTGAGACTCAGATAAAGAAAAAGAAGAGAAAACAAAAAAAGAAGCCTCAGATCACGAGGAAAGGGAGATCCAACATGTTTAAAGAGAAGAAGGTGATCATGAATCAACAAAGGAGGGATCTCAAATGCTTGATTGGTTGGAAAAACAGCTACAAAATAAGACCCATGCTCTCATGGATCCTAAGGAAAGGTTGGAGGCTATCTTGGCATGAGCCTAAATAGGAACGAAGAAGGAAAGGAAGTTGAGAATCTGATCCCACATCAATATGGATGCATCCAGATCAAGGACAGTAGAAATTTCCACCCCAGTAATAGACAAAGGAGAAGGGGTCAATTATAATATCTCCACCATTAACTTGGGTATTGCTACAAGAGACCAAAAGATTGATCAACTCCAAGGATCGATTTACATGATTGTCCAACAGATGAGTAAGGATCGATCCTCTAAGGAGGAGTGTAACGCCCCGCCGTGTGAACCCCAAAGGACAATCACACGATAATTACCGCATATTTTTTTTTTTAAAGTAAACATAACATACATGTAATACATATTAAGTCATAACATGAATTTCATTTAAATAGATTCATTAACACATACATCCCTTGGGGTACACGAGGAGTCATTACGCAACTTAGATCCATACAACAACCATAAAGAATAAAATCTAAAGATATAAAGTAAGCATTAACAAATATAACACATACATGATGATCAATGATAAGAAACCATCTGAATACGCAAATACATCATATGCATGACCATCCTAACACATTGAATAACAACTATCATAGCCAATATCCACACCAAGTTTAACATTTCATTACAGTACAATGATACAAAAGTGTTCCAAATATGAGTGAAACCATCACTAGATAGCATGATACAAATGAATAGATGAATACAAGTATCATAATTGGCTCCAAGACAAATACAACTCTAGAGTCACTGCAACAACACCAATCCGCACCTCTCGATCCTTGACTGGGGACCCAATGGGGTGCTTAGCACGTTCCACCCGACCACGTGAGTCCGAAGACCCACCCCCTGTGCTAGGAGCTAACAAGAAGGAGACCCCAACCAAGAACATCCAACAGGGAACCACTAGACTCAACGTCATACAAAAGTATCATAACATTCAGGAATTACAATGACACAATCCAACCACATCCAAGAGTCATAAATCTCATCACATGAATCAAAGCAATAACCAGTAAACAAATAACCAAAGGATGATCATGAAACACTTCCAAAAACATAATACAATTCCAATAACATCATATAACAGTACCATAAGAGTACAAGGTCAAAACCCAAACATCAACAAGATTTATACAAGACCAAAGAATACACCAAAGATCAAATAGGGTAAAACCATAAATCAATTCAAAACAACTATGTTTCATCAATTCAAGACAAAGAACCACTTCCAGAGGATTTCCAAAGAAGCAACATAATAAGGAGTGTTAGAGGAGAGTGTCATCGCATGGCTTAACATGGATTCTCCAGGCTACCCTACCACAAGGTGCCGCCTCCATCTACTGACGGATTATCTAGACAACCCGAGCGCTAGGATCCGCCTCCATCTATGGTTATCTAGGCTACCTATCTCAAGGCGCCGCTCCATAGGGTTGCTCATGCGGAATCGTTAACCTTTCATGAAGACAAGGTAACGATCTTGCGAACCACGGCCTTCTTAATCCCCTTTAGCCTGTGATAGCACTAAATGGCAGATGAGGCATCAATTATCTTTTTAATGTGATTCTACCCACCCCCTAATTAATTATTTAATTATCACTTTTTAATTTCACTCTAACGAGGGCTATCCTGGCACCCCTTTGTGTGCCGACCACCCACTTAGAGCCACTCTCTCTCTAGTCACTCAAAACACAAAAAAAAACAAAATCCAAGGGTTGTACAACATAACAAGAACATTATATCACAACAGAGAAGCATGCGAGGAATTACCCATCTCGCTAACAAGTACAACATCAGAGTCTCACAAAGTCTCGTACAACCCTTTCAAAATAATGATACCAAAATACTTGCCAGTACAAAGGCACATAGAGAGAAAACATGGACCAACCATAAAAACAAGCCTCTGGAAGACTCTCAAAAAGTTACACTAGGGTTTCCCCATGAAAATCTGACAACCATAAAAGCAAAACCTTGAAAAACTATTTTCAATTCAAATATGATGAGAGAATACATCAAAATAAGATCAACAATTCCCTTAAACAACATCAACAACTTCGATACGAACTAAATTGGACATCCAAGGGAAACCTCTATTTTCTCCTCTTGGAATACCCATAACTCAAAGAACTTTTAATTTGACTCATTAACACTCAAGCAGAACCGTCAATCAAGACAAAGACACATTAACCAACTTGCCACTTAGGTAAAGAGCAAAAGAAGACATATAGAAATGTAAGTTAAATGAGAGAAAGTCCCTAACTCAAAATCAACTCACGAAAAGTCACATTGAAAGGATCTATCAAAACAATCTATAAATCCACTAATTCAAATATAATATATCCATTCATTCAATAAGAAGTAACTTGAAACCACCTAAAAAGAACATTATCTTAAAGATCAATCATTTCCATCATTTAAGGATATCACAATATTGCAAAGTGAAGATATAATCTGATGTTATAAGCCATAAGACACTAATTCTCAAGCATACTCTTCCAAACGCAAATTAAAACCATCATGAACAATAATACGGGTTCCCATTTTACACACATAATTCCATACAAGGAAACCATCAAACACATCAACCTTGAAGAACACTATCTTAAAACACTTACAATGAATAGGCCATCAAGACATCTCCATAAATATCCCATAAATAACACCCAACTTAAAACAATTAAATATCACTTAAACCAGTAATCAAAACACTTTGTTTAAAACACATTTACTCACACATTATAACCATAATGACCTTCCTTTAATTTAAGCATTATTTCAACGTTCTTACCACTTATTTTAACATATCCACTTAATTTCATTAAGAGAGTATTTACTACAAATAATTATATTTAAAATAACTATATCATCTATAAGATAACCAACTCCATCAACTATTTAATACGAATCCTAATTATAACTTTAAAATGTAATACTAAGATGACAATTCTATAATTTACAACTTTATTATAATACTAAGGTGACGATACTAATGGATTATTTCACATAGTAATTTGATAAATAATTATCATTCACAGACTCATTAGATAACAAAAAGGTAATTAAAACCATTTAACACTTAATCAGTATCATTTAAATTAATTAACCTATGAACCTGGGATTTATCCTCACTTAAAAATAACTTTATCATTTAACCTTCAAGTAAAAGAAACTATGTAAATGTAGAATCACTTATCTCCTTTAGTGAACCCTAAAACTTAATTAACCATATAAATCAATTTACTTTAACTAAATACACAGTTCATTTATCTACAACAAAATTAAATACCTAATTCAATAATGTTTATTCCATTAAAATCTTTTGTTAAATAATATTTTACTAAGCAACCCATCGAAATAACCATTTTCTCTTTAATTGTTTACCTAATTCATTCCCTGGCACAATAATTCACAAGTAATTGTAGCAATATTTTATTCTAAGTAACCAACTACCTATTTTCCAAGAGTATCCATTAGCCAACCCTAAAAGCATGCGAGGAGTTAGATATTAAGATAACATTTATTTCATTCTAAAAGAAATATAAAACAATTAAAAGATATCATGAAATTAATACTATAAAATTAAATCACCAATTAAGAGAACATGTAAGAAAATTCAAGATATAATTTATATTATAATTTTCCTTAATTTAAATCTCACATTAAAAACTTTTAACCTATTTTTCCATCTTAACTTAGAGACAATGATTAATAATATTCAAAAAGGACATATGTTTCCTCTTAAGGTAACAAATGTGAGAATTCTAACTGCACCATCCTTAACACCTAATGACTAACTACCTGGCAATATTTCATGCCAACAATTAATAACTTTATTTATTCAGAACAAGATCCTTTAATTATATCTCACCTCAACCAATATCCAACCTAATTATTATAAAACAAATATATATATATATAACTTCACTTTCTGATTACAATTAAGAGATCATTTATCTAGCTGGGATAAAAATCTAATCCTTCACAGCACAACCTTAACCTAAATAAAATTAATATTTTCAGTTAATCTACTCTAATTCATTCACTTCATTAACTAAACATCTTTCAACGTAATTTCCTTAACTAATATTACGAATATTACCTAAAAGCAAGATCTTCATAGCAATAAAAGAATATACCCTTTGCACAATATTTACCTTAAACCTATTCAATTACAAAAGCATAACTCTAATTCCCGATATTCTAATGTGTCACCAATTTTCATTATATAGTATAATCATTAATTTTATAACCAAGATAACATTCTTTTCTAACAATTGCCCACGAAACTAAAGGGATTATTTAAACTTATAAATTTCTCATCAAGACCAAGTGAGATGGCTGGAACAGATTGCAAACAGAACTAGAGAGTTTATTTAAATCTATACACCCTATCATGTTCAAGTGAGCAGGTGAGATAGGTTATCAAAGAAGCCAGAGAGACTATTTAATTTACTACACTTTTGCAAGTCTGACGTTGCAGCTGTGATAGTTTTGCCTATGGTTTCAGGGAGGTTTTATAAATTTAGATTTCCAGACTATGTGAAGGAGCTCATCTAAGCACTGTATCCAATAACATCAATTTCTCTCAGCTTCGACTGAACGGAGGTAACTGGCAAGGGCTTGAAACATTGTGCAGACCAAGAGAATTAAATAATCTGCTCATTGGTCCTCAATTTCTTCACTTGAACAATCTGCTCATTGACGACATCAGAGAAGACACACGAACCAAGCTTCCTCCAAGTTTGAGATGGTTACGGTTGCAAAAATGTGAGAGGCCATTCATATTAGAAAGTGAATTTTGGAAATATTGCCATCTAATTGCATTACTAACAAATCTTCACGTATTACTCACAAGGTGGAAGAGAAGAAGAAAGGTGAGGTGAAAACACATAACTTAAGAGACGGAGCATTAATGTACAGCAGTTCTATTGCTGGTGAGTTTACAGAGACGCGCTCAAGTTTGAAGTTGAAAATGAAACTTTACCATGATCGATGGAGAGCTCTTTTATTATGTTAGTATTTGACAATATTTATTTTCAAGTGCTGCAACTGTGTTAGATTGTCAAAGTGATCAAGCAGGTTATTTAAACCTTTAAAAATTTTCTATTATTGTTCAAGAGCCATAGTTGAGACAGGTTGACGATACAATCAGAGAGATTATTTAAGCCTCTACAACATTCTATATTTCAGGGAGAGATTCCAAAAGAACTGGGGAGTTTATTTGACTCAATCACCCTAAGGTACCGCCGCTGCCATAACAAAAGGATATCTACAACTATAACCAAAATTTTTATCAAATAATCTAATGCAAAAGATACAAACTTCCGCACTGCTATACGTAACTAACTCTTTATAATCATTCACATAAAATATGAATATAGATTGAAACCACCGTATATGATTATAAATTGAAAACCATATCATAAAAACTTAAATCAAAACTCTAGCACCCCATGAAATTTGAATCTTCAGGATGATTTACAATTCACACACAACATATCAAAAATATAGAGAGGGGAAAGAAAATAGTACTCTTTTCCAGAGAGCATTGACAAGAAATTTCAATTGGCGTTGTAAATCAATGTTGTCTGGAATGAAAACCCTGTGCCGAACAATCCATGACAGAAGGAGCAACCCTTCGAACCTGCCAACCCCCTTTTTCTCCAGAATAATTCTCATTTAATAATTTGTTTCACAGAGTCTTTTTCCACTCCCCATGAGAAACCGTTCAACTTCCAATAGTTATCATTGAATGCCAACCACTACCCTTATTTACTTTCTTGATCCGTTCCTAATCCAGAACGAATTCCCAACCGAATGTCTTTTCACCTTCCCATAACGGAATCTTCCAATTGAAATAATATTTCTTTGTGTGCTTATTTCATAGAGGTAATAATAAATTCTCATTTTATTTTATTTCATTTATTTATTTACTTAATTACTTAATTACGATATTCGAGTTTGGTTTATTTAATTCATTTTATTTTATTAGAATTTATTTCGTCACATTACTTACCATAATAACATTATTAACTTATCAATTATAATTAGATACCAAACTTTTACTAGCTTTTCTCGATTTTACCTTCATTCAAACTTAAGTGCAATTTTAATATTTAATCCTCTCTAATACTATTAAATTTATTAAGCGAATTTAATCATAAAATGATAATTACCTTTCCTCAGCTTATCGATTAATTTAAATAGCTAACTCCCAAATATAATTAAATTAACGTTTATTATTGAATCTAATTCTTTATTTAATTCCAAACGAAACAGGTAACCTTATAATTAAATTAATTTTATTAATCAAATCCAAACATATTATTAGTGTTACCTCATAACCTTAAAATTAAATTAAATAATAAAATCACCACATCATCATGACATTACTAATAACTACTTACTTGACATCACGATGACCGAAACGGGGTGGGCACTACAAGGAGTTAAAGGCACAGGTCGAAAACCTTAGTACCTACATTCAACGATGGACGTCCCTAGAGGAAGAAGTCTTGACTAAATCCTCTGCACCTCAGTTGTTGTCTCAAGATGAATTCTCGAAGATGGAGAAAATGAGGAATTGGACCAAGGCTACCTCATACTGGTTCATACAGGTGCTCTATAATGGTGATATGGGAATTGGCCATGCTACCCGAATGGCCAATAAGTTCTAGGAAGTACAAAAGAAACTTGAAGGAACAGAGAGAATTTGTAATAACTTCCTTGAGTTATATAGGATTACGTATCCTAAGCTTGAGGTTATCCTTATGATGCCTAAGAGGACATGGGAAAAGGAGTTGGCCCTAGAAAGGATGACCAGTGGTTGGTGGAGATGTGGAAGACGAGTCTGGATCACATAAGAGACATCCTAGAAAGAGTTCTCCACGAAGTTCAGCTTTACCTTGAATGAGTCAAGGAACATAGGATGGACTGAAAAGAGTATCTAAATCTCATGACAGATTAAGATATGCCTATTGTTGAGCTAGATCTAGAGAAGATCAGGTCATATTTCAACAAGAAAATGGAGAATGGGGCCTTAGATTCACTAACACCGAACTTTATGGATTTTTCTGCCCAAGCCTTTGCTTAGTTGGAATAGGTGATCAAGAACACGCCTAAGTGTATAAAGAATTGGGAGTTGATCACAGGTAGATCCAAGAAGTTGAGCTTCTAGGTGCTTCAATCAGACATCATGGAGTGGGATAAACTTCAAGAACTGATGGGTAAATTCATGGAGATGCCACTGTTTAGAAAGATCAACGAAAACCTGTGATTGATGATGAGTTCCTCATAGTGTAGTTGTAGCAAAAGGGCAAACTACTACAAGACAAAAGTGCTACAGTGACAAAGCACTAGAGGAAAAAATAGGGAAAAAGACAAGGAATGCATTTTAAATTGTTATATATTGGGGGTAGGTGAAAGCCTAATTTGTAATGAATCTCAGCCACACAATGAGATTAAATCTTGGCCATTCATTTTTCTTTTGGAAAACTATAAATAGGGGGTCTCCTCTCATTTTCAAAGAGAGAGTTGAGTTGTAATGACATGCTACTGAAATTCTAATAGAAATTCATTACTTTTGGTGGTTTCCAGAGTTTCCTTCATGTTTCATGATTCATCTCCTCATAGATGATAGATTTGAGTAGATTTAATTTTCTATTCTATTTACTTTGCATGCTTTTAGTAGTCTAGTGAATGTTTTTCATTGATGTTGAAGAATACTATTGTGTTGATGCCCTTCCTTGTTCATGTTTTTTGTTGTTTGTTGATGATAAACAGTAGTGTAAAGCTATTCTGAACATAAATTCATTGTTGCACTGAAAATTCATCTTTTTATTCATACTTTATAGTGAATGAACAGTTGAAAATATGTAGAACTTAGAAAATAGCACTAGTTTCATGATACTGTTAGCTAATTTGATTAAGTGGAACTTACTTTCAGGAAGGTTGTCCACTATAATATCCTCCATTATCACTATTCATTAGTAGTTGTAGGCCTAGGAACTCTTCCCTTTCCCTTCCCTTTTGACCTTTCTTTGCAGTAGAAGTTAGAAACCAAGTTCAAGCATCATCACAAAGCCCAAATTTGATGTCAAAGATGGAGTTTTAGACTGATGTCCTGAACTTGCACCAATAGAACGTCATTTCATAATTCCACAAGCTCCATTCAAGGAACCAATCTCCCTTCAACTTAACATACATAAGGCTGACTTGTGATTACTAGCAAATCACATGAACCAATAGAGACATTCCAAGCAAGTCATGACCTAACACCCGAGAGACCTTGGGATAGTTTTCTGCAATTTGTTTTTAGGAAATTGTCTTTTAGAAGAGGTGATGCACTTATGCATTACAAGTGTTGAGAAGTGAAAAAACACCCATCAATAGAAGTGGCACTAGAAGGAGGGCCTCCCTTTTGTTAAGCTGGATCGAATTGGTTCATTCTCCCCTGAAAGATTCCAAAGAATACTAAGATCTACACCTAACAAAGGGGAATTTCAAGAGCTACAGCCACCTAGCAAGGCTAAGAGAGTTGAAAGAGGGGAAACAACTTCATCAAACTCATCCAATCCATCTAGTTCTCCTTCGTCCTCACCTCTCCCTCCCATCCATCTACACCACAATCATCCTTCTTCTCCAACATTCATTTCTTCTTCTCAGCTACCCCAAGTTGCCTTCCAACTATCCACTTCCCATGGCCAGGGCGTTGTCCCTGCCCTTACTCTTCAAGTCCAAGGAGTTTCCCCAAGTGTTGTTGCTTCTTTATAGCCCCAAGCTACTATTGTACAACAAGTACAACCTCTGCCTCCCTTCATGGTTTGGCTGGGTAACAATCCTTCTTTGCTATCCTTCAATGATTATAATGACATGCCAAAGAACCTAGAATGCTTTTTCATGAAGTTTCATCCTCATGACCCATAGTGGATAGCATAGGAACATATCAAAATCTTTCAAATAGCATTGAAGGACATGCAAATAGATCACGAGGATGTGGCTTGCTGACTCTTTCCTTATTCCTTAGGAGAAGAGGCTTTTTATTGGTACATCAACTTGTCAACGGGGTCCATCACCTCTTGGAACCTATTGAAGAACTCCTTGTAGAAATACAAGATCCCAATCAACCCTTCAGAGTTATATCAGTGATTCATGTTTGTTCGAAGGGAAGTCAACAAACCAATTAGCTCCTTCAACGATCAATTTCACTTTGCATATATGATATTGCAAGCTATGTATGTGGTTGATGATCCTTTAGCTCAATTGGTCTATTATGCTGCCTTGGATAACCTCACATCCGTGCTAGTGAAAAGAATGCATCCACCACCCATCAGGTTGGTAGACACTTATGTTGACGTGGTCATAGCAAGCACTAACTTGGGGTAGAATACTTTTGTCCCATTGCCTTCTTTCGGACTGGTCGCTCATTCGATGCAAGTTCAATGACTTACTCAAGCCTTAGCACATCAAAGACCTATTATGAATCAAGTCCCACAGCTACCCATGGTTCCTCATCCAGGACTGACATTGAAAAAAGTGCCTCCCATGCCTCATTACTTGCAGCCCCAGCAATAGTAGGTCTATCCCCAATCATCTCAAGTGTCTGCATATCTACAAGGGCCTGAGTTTCTACTTGTTCAGCGAAACCAACCAACAATGTAGTTGGTGTTCCTTCAAAACCAAGCACCTTAGCTGAACAATGCAGTGAAGGATCAGATAGATGAATTGACTGAGATGATCAAGAAAATGTCGACCAAGATGACACACTTAAGGAACCAAAACAACTAGTTGTAGGCTTCCCAACAAAGCATTCAGGCTAACCTCAACAAGGGTAATAGAGACAACCATGATGCAGGTACTTCATTCAGGTAGAATTATGAAAGGGGACAAAATTCAAACTATAACTTCAAAAGGAGGCCTTTGCAGAGACAAACCAAATGTGGAATACAAGACTAAACAATGGAGGTGTTCCTACTCCTCTTGATCAGTCAGCCAGTAAAAAGAAGACAACTAGTGGGGTATACTTGGCAGAGGCAGCTTTGTCTAGGTGGTGTCAGGTCCACAAAAAATAGGCAATCTGAATTGGATTGCCCAGAGTTCCACACAGCTACAAAGATCTTTCAAGTGGAAGTTCAAAATGTTGTGGAAAACATTGGTTTCCAAGACATAGTCCCATCTGAACCAATCCTCGTTCCTGAGAAGTGAAAGAAACACACCTGAAAAGGGGATCGCTACCCTAAAGGACGAAGAAGCAAAAGAGGTAAGCAATGAAGAAACTCTATCTCAACTTTTCCATTCAGTAGATAATGGTCTAGTAGATGACATAGAGTCACATAAGGATGAAGTTCAAATGTTTCACCAAAGAGCAACCCCATATAACTTAAGAAATAGGCAAGAAAGTGGCCCATTCATGTCTTCCATTCTTCCTAATAACTTTAGCACCTGACCCAAATGCTAGCAACAACCCAGGTTACCCCCATGTGCCCACTTAGTACTTTAACAAAAATAAATAACCAAATCAAGTGCAAAACCAGCCCACTAGTTCCTCCCAAGGAAAATTCTTTGAGGTTGAAATTGAACAAATGGGAAAATATGTAGCTGAAGAATTTAAGAAGGTCAAAATTAGTCTATCAGCCATTGAATTACTCAAAGTCCCAGTAGTTAGGAATGTTTTCTTTAGAATGCTTAATGGGACTACCTCTTCCAAGTCAACACAAGAGATACTTGCCAAGAGGGTCTCCTTTGATGAATCACAGAGTGAGCCTATAATTAAGGAAATCCTAGGCAAGAAGACGGATGCCCTCTCAAATCAGCAAATGAAAAAGCAACCTGCTAAAGAGAAAAACCAAGTTCCAACTAAGGACGAGACCAATGAGAAAGATAAAAATTAGGTAGCTCACATAGACACACTCATGGGCTTATTCTAATGGAAGTTAGAAACACCACCTTTCCTCACTACCATAAGAATATTTGGGAAGAACCTACATAATTGTCTGCTTGATTTAGGAGCATTAGCCAATGTCATGTCTCTTGTTGTATGCAAGGCTCTGGGGATAGTCCCCACTCCTTCCCAATAGAAGGTAACCCAACTAGATAAAATAGAGGTGAGTATAGTCGGTGAAATCAACTGGATCCCTATGCAAATCATTGTTGACCCAAGGGTGCAACAAGTCATTGATATTCAAGTTGTGGATATCTCAAACATGTATGGCATAATACTAGGAAGGGACTTCACCAGGGCATTGAATGGATATGCTATGACTAACTTTTCTCATGTATGGCTGCCATGGAAGGGGCTTCCAAACTAGATCCACATAGACAGGGAGCCGCACATGAAATTTATGATTATGAAGTACAACAACACCAATGAGGTGTTGTTTGTTGAAACAGAATTGGGAAATTACTATCCTTTGGCTTATCAAGAAGTATCAAAGTCCCAAGAAGAGGAGGTGACTGAAGAGGTCTTCCTTGTACTATGTAGTCCTCCTACCAATTTATCCTATGCACCTCAGAGCACTAAAGTGTTCGTTGAGTTAGATGATGGTAATTTGGGATTATTAGATGGATTCCCATATTTTATTGAAAAAAGTGTGCAAGATCAGCTCAGCTTAGGAACAAGAATGGACTTCCAAGAGCTCCTGTTACCTAGTTGGTGTCAGGTACACAATGCTGCCCATTCAAAATTTGAATGTTGTCTCTATCAAACAACGATTAAGCATATCAAAGGATAAGTCACGCCTAAAGAGGAGCTCCCAACAAGACAGCCTAACCGCAACAATGTTGAATCTATGCCTTTACCAGAAGTTGTTAATACAAATGCATAGCTAAGGAAAGACGGATGCATGATTAGCCCAAGGGCCAAAGAATCCTCTAAGTTTTGGATGTTGCACTTTAATGGATCTAAGTCCAAGCAAGGAGTAGGAGTTGGGTTCAAGCTCATCAACCCCATAGGTAAAGACGTATTTCATTGCTCATAGGCTTCAATTTTACTGCACAAATAACATAGCAGAGTATGAAGCATTAGTCCATGGTCTTTTAATGGCCCTTAGAAAAAAAGTGAAAATGTTGCAAGTCTTTGGTGACTCAAAACTAGTAATAAAGTAGGTTAGAAAAGTATGTTCCTTCCATGACAAGAGACTAGCTAATTATAGGCATAGAGTCTGGGACCTCATAGAAGGCTTGGATGCATTTAATATCCAACTAATCCCTCTCTCCAAGAACCATACAGTTGATGCCTTAGCCCAAGCTGCTAGAACCCTTTAGCCTCTTTCCCTGTCAGGCTTGAGAGAATTCATTAGTGAGCTTACCTCCTCTCCATTAGTGCCAGATAACATTACCAACTTCCAAGTGTTTAATAATGACAAGCACATCTTATATTTCATCATGAGCTTTGATGTGTTTGCAACTCATAATTGATGAGGTAGAGCCAAAGGAGGCTAAAATAGATATAGAAGGGGTCATAAACCTCAAGACCAACACTATCCAACAGGGTATGGTTTAGCTTGAGCATATATTTCATTTGGATCATATCAGAAACTTGTTGGAAACAAGAAACACTGAGAAGGGGGGTGAATCAGTGTTATGCAATTTTTAACTTTATTAATCTGATCTTCAAAGCACTTATAACATTCAACCAAAGGAGATATGCATGAACATAAAGCAAGCAACCACAACACCATAACACAAGAATTTTTAAGTGGAAACCCTATTAGGGGAAAAACCACAGTGGATGGCCAATCCACAATATAATTGAGTATACTCAAAAAGATGTTTACAAAATGGGAATGCACATGCATTCAGACATACTACCTAGAGCTCACTGCTCAAAAACTGAAAGGCTCACTGCCTTACAAAAGTTTGGAATACTTCTAAAATATTTGAATTGAGAAAGATAGCATCTAAAAATGTCTAATTACAGTTCCGGTTAGGCTCAATAATCGAATTTTGGACCTTCTATATGATTCTGCACTTCTACTCTATTATGCTTCAACTCACAAAAAAATCCCTCAATGCACAAGTGAAACTATGCATAATCACTCTACTAATCTTCTGACATTTGCAACATACATCAACTCACATCAAACATATATCAAAATGATATATATATATATATATATATATATATATATCCCCTGCTTAGGATTTAATCGCTTCATGTTGGCCTCAACAAAAATAAGAAATATTTACAAACAGTCAACTTAAATCATTCATAATATTCAATGCATGTCCACAAGAGTCGGCCACAACATAGTGAGGACCCAAATCAAAATGATTGAGCACAAAAAAACTTGAATAATTTCTCCTCAAATATCCGCAACACGCTTTAACCACTTAGTCAACTTTCATGCACTGATGAATAGAAAATTTGTCAACCGGACCTTCTAACTTACACTCAAATTGATACAAGGCACCAATATTTACAGATAATATAGATTATGCATCAAACAAACTTCCCTGAGATCCACAACACAAAATAATAATAGAAAATATGCATATGAATCAAAGAACATAAATCTACTAGATGCTCTATTCTAGCTTAACAGATAAACACTGATCTTCAATCTATCTGTTGGTATGAGAAAATGACAACGTGCAGATTGATTTATTGATAAGGGTTTCCATCAATGAAAACACCAGAAAAATGTGTAGTGTGTCTTGCCAACAATCTCCCCCTTTGGCATTGATGGCAACACTTAGTGAAAAATAACTAAGTGTCAGATCAGTACCAACATAAATACACTACCAACCAAAGCTCCAAAAAGATCTCCATTCACAGCTCAAAACTACTACTCCCCCTTAGATGAATATACATTTTTCACTTTTTTATTCCCCCACTTTGACATCAATGGCAAAGATGGGGAATCCACATACAAAACTTCTATAAACAAAAACTTTGAACTGCATATGTACAAACTTGTTTCAAAAATTTACACAAACTTGAAAATATCTGCAAAATTGGTCTTCAACAGGCTCAGGCTTGAGTCCCAACACTTCTTAAGGCTTCCAGAATAGTTATGTGACCACAAAGTAAATAAGATTGCATCTTTGTTGTTTCAAGGTTCACCGGATCACTGACTCTTTATCTTGTCAAGTAGGGATATAACTTGATCGTCTTGCTCTCTAACAGAAACAGTTAAAGGATCAAAGGCATCATAAATAGTAGCTAATTGTTTCTCATGATCCTTAAGTACCTTCTTCTCATTGTCCTCAATAAGTTTTGACAAAGACAAAAATGACTTAAAAATATTTCCACCTTCAGATAATGCACTTTGAGCATTCTTCACATAGGTGGCTAACAGAGATTTATCTTTAGGTATCATTCATTTCAATCTACTAAACCTTTTGTCATCAAACTCCTTTTGTACTTTGATCAAAGATGACTTCTCAAATGACTCAAAATGAGTACCTACCAAATTAATAAGCTTATTTAGCTCACCAAAGGAAGAACCAGATGCATCCTTAACATAAGTAGGCATGATCTTCTCCAAAATACCAGATGCAAGATTCAATAACTCACTGTCCTCAATGTGGGACTTCAAAATTTCTTCCCTAGCCTTAGCTTGTGCAAATGATGCGACTTTCATTTTTTGAATTGGAGACAAAGTAGACAAATGAATAGGAACTTTTCCCAATTCAAGATCAAATTCTTCCTTTTGCTCTTCCAGAAATCTCTTCACTACCTCATCAATTTCTCTTGCTTCAACTGGAACTTCCTTTACTTGAACCTTCTCTTCTTCAACCATGGATTCTTCAACTATCGATTCCTGCTTGCCTTTAGGAACCTCAACTTTTTCACTTGACATCTCTTTTTCTTCAATCAACACAACTGTAGGAGCTTCAGTCTCCATAGGTACTTCTGTATTGTGCACATCAGGAGGAATTTGAGTGTCCTCAACTATAACCTCTTCATTTATCGAACCAGATGAAGTATCTTCCTTATGCTCTTCTTCAAAAACAACATCAATTCTATTCTTTAATAAAACTTCCTTCTGAATACTTCTTTTGCTATGTCCTTAGTCTCACCAATCATAAGCTTGTTCACCCTTGTCTTGCTCTTGAATTCCTTCTTAGCTTTATTCAGGATTGTCTTCATTTCCTCCATAGACACCACTAGACATAAGTCTGCAAGACTTCACTCTCTCATTTGCTCTTCTTCAGTTCTTGCACTTACTCTCCTCATTTCCAAAATTTTATACAGTTGTTTAGGTAATTGAGACATGATTTGAATAAGATCCATATTGAAATTGTTCAAATACTTTATTGTAGCCTCCTCAAGAACTCTTTGACCAACACTATCAAAGGTAGCATACCATTCACAAAGTGGCTTAAGATTACCATCCTTGATTATGCCTCTCAACTTCCTTTATAGACATACCTGGTTTGTCAGTTTTGACATTCTTTGCTTTCTCTTATTCACTGGAGGGCTTGTCCTTAATGACTGTTGTTGCTGCTTGGGTTCCCATATGCTTTATTTCTCTCACTTCTTCATCAAATTCAGACTCTTCATCTTTTGAGACAGCTACATAGATTCTTGTACTCTTATCCTTCTTCCTCTTACTGAATTCCTTAGCTTGATCTTTCATAGGGGTCGACTTCATTGTAGGACTGGATAGGGGTGTAGAGCTCCTTGTTGATCTAGTTCAGGCAGAGGATGTTGCCAGACTAGCAAATTCAGTTATAGTTGGCTCTTTTCCTACTTCATCTTGTTCTCTCTTCCTTCTAGCTTCTCTCACAACTTCTACAAATATAACCATGCTTTCTGCAAAGACTTCCACTTCTTTCCTTACTCACTGGACTATCATAGGTTTCTTCAACTACTCATGTACTTGCATATTCTTCTTTGCATAAATTCCAAACCTTTCTTCTGTCAGATCTTGAGGCTTATTCAACAAATGTTGTGAACATAATTCCAAGATGTTCTCCTCAACTTCATAACCCATTGGCATAATCCAAACAATTCTAGGTTCTACATCTTCCATCAAGCATTGATCAATGTCAACCATAAAACAAAATGTATCCTTATACTTCTCCACAATAGATGTAGGAATTATTTCTCTTGCTTGCATCACATTCTAAAAGTTTTTGAAATATCCCCAGATTGCAATTTTCCTAGCTTGCATATCACCAATTCCATACAAGATATCTCTAATATGAATAGCTATAGGCTTGTTTCTTTTCCAATGCACTTTCCCAACTCCCAGAACTTCACTATTGAAATAAAAGAACAAACAAAGTAACAAATTACCATATTTAAATAAATTCTTCTTGTCTTTCTTTATCTTACCAAGATTCTCCATAAGCTAACTTCAAAGCAACTCACATAAATCATACTCTGCATTCTCCTTCACCATCTGATATGCTACATATATGGTTGTACCAGATATAATTTTTTCTCGATTGGAGTGATATAAATTGTAACCATTGACCATTGAGGAAAATTTCATGCCCACATCAATGATGTTATCAATTATCATTGCTCTTCTATCAAATATGGAACCAGTTGCATTAGTGACTATTTGATTCTTCACGGACTTCAAAATTAGCAATCCATCAAAGGAATTTAAACCTGTAACAATGCTTATAGTTTATTTTGTAATCTTGAAAGGTTGACTCAACCACATAAATTCAGCATGAACTCAACTCAAGATATACCACAACCATTCACTTTCATCAAACATGGGGAATTTCACAATCTGCATGAATTTCTTCTCCTCTAGGATTTTGAATTCAGGCTTAACACATAAATCCTCTCCAACAATGTGTTTGGAATGTAAATTCAGCAACTACAAGCTCCCTAATTCCTCAATATTAGCATGAATGTATGCCCTAATATCTTCAATATGCAAGACGAAAATGCACCTAAGGGCTCAGTCTCAATAGCTTTGAAAGGATGCCACTTGAATTTCAAATGGAGTCTCTCCTTGACTTCAACTACCAATGGAGTAGCCATTTTCACAAATTCATAGGTTTACAAGTTTTCTCAATAAATACCTTTTCACCGAATTAGGGTTTGATCTTCGAATTTCCTTCACACTTGAATCCTCACCAAATTTCACCAAAGTTCACTTCAGAGCTCTCCAAAATTTTTCTCTTCAAAATGCAAAGTGATAAATGAAAGATAGAAATTACCTTTTATCATTTGCACACCTAACCTTTTGGGTGTAATAAATGCTTTTTCCCAAACTCATCTGAATACCCTGTTCCCATACAGTATGAAAGACAACTCTTTTACGAACCTTGAATTCCGCATAAATACTCTCTCCAAATGTCTAACAACATATGTAGATCATCGATGCAATCACTATACTCATTCACATCCCAGTGTCAATTACTGGCAAGGAGTTTGAAATATTTTCTTGACAGTTCCCCTTAGGCCAGAGACCTTAACCAAATTCCTAGAGGAATTACCAGAATCAGATTCTGGTGTTGGCTCATTTTCTACAACAAAGGGACTTTTATTTACCCATTTCTTCTTCATTTGCTGCTTGATTTCATTAGTAGTGACTTTACTTTTTCCCTTTCCATCCTTCTGCATGTTTTTTTGATTTATCAAACCTCTTCTACAAAATCTAGCAATATGACTAGGTTGGTTGCAATTGTAGCACACCACATTTCTCTGTCCAGACCAGTTGTTCCACTGATTTTCTCTTGATCTGCACTAGTTAGCAATATGGCCAAATCTATTGCATGTATAACATCTGACATCTCTATAAAAGTTATTCATTACATTTCTACATTCATTTGACTTATGACCAAAATTATTGCAATTAAAGCACTGTCTTGAGAATGATGGACCACTTGGGTTCATTTTGGTTCTACATTGAGAGGCCATATGACCAAATTTATTACAAGTAAAACAGTAACCATTGAACCTCCAAGAATTAGGTTGCCTTACTGAATATCTTCTAGCTGTTTTCATCTAATTTCCTTGCCTAAATCTCCTTTGTCTAGATTTGGAACTTTCTCCTTCCTCATATCAGAGACCTTGCTTGTCACCTTCAGTCCTCTAACTTTTAATCAGTTCATCAAGCTTGGCTGAGCTAACCTTGAACTTCCCTTGAATTCATTTGCATTAGAAAGTTCATCTTTGAGATCATCAATCTGCTTTTCAAGCTCCTCTTCATTTTTTTAGATTGTTCTAATTCAAGCTCCAACTGATTAAATCCATCAGTAATTTAGCTGCATTCTTTAGATTTTTCTTTCAAGGACTATGCAAGCTTTTCTTCATTCTTCTTTCTATCTTCAATATCCTTGGTCATCCTCATCATCATAGATTCCATCTCATGCTTTAGGATTGTATTATCTCTAGAAAACTTTTCACATTCTTCTGTATTTTCCTTTAGGGCTTGACTCATTTGTTCATCTATAATGTGTTTATTGTCATCTTGCTTGATCTAATCACACAGGTCTCTTCTCTTCTCCCTGGACTTATTGATTTTATCTTTCAATGATTCAATAAATCTCTCAGCATTCAAAAGATTTTCTTTCAATTCCCAAACTTCAAATTTTGACTAATCAAGATCATCTAGGGCTACCATAAGTTGTTGTTGAATACTGCTTGAATCTATTGAAACACTTTCCAATATCTTCCCCAAGTTGTTAAACTTCTTCCAATGAACTAGGCTCTGATACCAATTGTTGGAAACAAGCAACACTAAGAGGGGGGGTGAATCAGTGTTGTGCAATTTTTAACTTTATTAATCTGATCTTCAGAGCACTTATAACATTCAACCAAAAGAAATATGCATGAACATAAAGCAAGCAACCACAACACCATAACACCAAGATTTTTACGTGGAAACCCTGCTAGGGGAAAAACCACAGTGGATGGACAATCCACAATATAATCTAAGTATACTCAAAAAGATGTTTACAAAATGGGAATGTACTTGCATTTAGGCACACTACCTAGAGCTCACTACTCAAAAACTAAAAGGCTCACTGCCTTACAAAAGTTTGGAATACTTCCAAAATATTTGAACTAAGAAAGATAGCATCTACAAATGCCTGATTACAGTTCCGGTTAGGCTCAATGATCGAATTTTGGACCTTCTGTCTGATTTTGCACTTCTTCTCTATTTTGCTTCAACTCACAACAAAAATCCTCAATGCACAACTGAAATTGTGCATAATCACTCTACTGATATTTTGACATTCGTAACATACATCAACTCACAGTGAACATATATCAAAATGATATAATCGATCACTTATAGATATTTGTTGCTTAGGATTTAATTGCTTCATGTCAGCCTCAACAAAATAAGAAATATTTACAAACTGTCAGCTTAAATCATTCATAATATTCAATGTGCATCCACAAGAGTCAGCCACAACATACTGAGGACCGAAATCAAAATGATCGAGTACAAAAATACTTGAAATTTTTCTTCTTGAATATCTACAACATGCTTTAACCACTTAGTCGGCTTTCATGCACTGATGAACAAAAAAATCAAACCAAACCTTCTAACTTACACTCAAATCAATACGAGGCACCAAGATTTATAGATAATATAGATTATGTATTGAAAAAGCTTCCCTGAGATCCACAACACAAAATAATAACAGAAAATCTGCATATGAATCGAAGAACACAAATCTACCAGATGCTCTATTCTAGCTTAGCAGATAAACATTAATCTTTAATTTGTCTACCAGTATGAGAAAATGACAACGTGCAGATTGATTTACTAACAAGGGTTTCCATCAATGACAACACTAGAAAACATGTGCAGTCTCTCTTGCCAAGAAGACCAAGATCAACATGCAAAAAAGGATTCCATCAATAATCAATGTGACATTCATAATCTTGGAACTGCCAAGGAGGTTAAAAATGTATTCATTAGAAAAGTATGCAGGCAAGAAGAGAAGAAGAGGATCATTAATTCCCTCCACACGTATCATGATGTGATAGCCTAGAACTATGAGGATTTGAAGACATATAACACATCCATTATCATGCACACCATCCCTCTCAAGTCGGATGTGCAGTCTTTTTGGTAGCGTCAGCGCCCAATTAACGCATTGTTGGAACCCATCATCTATAAGGAAGAACAAAATTTTTTTATGCAAGGATCATATTTCCATTTAGGCACTCCACATGCATCGCTAACTTGGTCCTAGTCAGGAAAAAAAAATGAAGAAATCAGATTGTGTGTGGACTTCCACAACCTTAATAGAGCCTTAGAAAAGGATAATTATCTCGTGCCCTCATTGGAGTAGGTGTTGCATATTGTTAATGGACCTCAAATGATTTCTTTATTAGATGGATACTTCGGGTATAATCAGGTAATGGTACAGTACAAGGATAGGCACAATACAGTGTTCACCACCAAGTGGGGAACCTTTGCGTACAAGAGCATGTCATTTGGGCTCATCAACGTTGGTGCAACATTCCAATGCACAATGAATATTTCCTTTAAGGATCTAATTGGCAAGTGCATTATCATCTACATGGATGATCTCATGGTTTTTTCAAAGAAAAGAGATGATCATGTTGCTAATCTATGCAAAGTTTTTAGAAGTGCAAAGAATTTGGGATTTCTATAAATCCAAAGAAGTGCATTTTTGGAGTTACCAAAGGCAAGCTACTCGGGCACGTGATCTCAGAGAAAGGAATCTCAATAGAGTCTGAGCATATTCAGGATATCCTGAAAATTCAGCTACCAGGTAGCAAGAAAGAGTTGAAATCTTTCTTTGGAAAGATAAACTTTTTCAAAAAATTCATCACTGGCTTTGCTGAGATAGTCAAGCCACTCAATGCTATGTTGAAGTAGGATGCCAAAGTTGATTGGATGTTGGATGCCAAACAAGCCTTTGAGGAAATCAAGAAAGCAATTGTTGATGCACCTATACTGGTCAGCCTGGATTACCTAAATTCATTCTACATCTACTTATTCACTTCAGACCATTCCTGTGCCAGCATATTGACTCAAAAGGATGATGAAGGAAGTGAGCACCCAATTTCCTTCATGAGTTCCCCACTAAAAGATGTTGAGATGAGGTACCATAATGTGGAGAAGCAAGCCTACACCTTATTCAAGGGATTCAAGAAATTCAAACATTACATCTTATGAAACAAGGTGTTTGCCATAGTGCCTGACCCCTCAGTAAAGACGCTGCTGAAGCAGAATGAGTTGGGAAAAAGAAGAGAAAAATGGATCACCTTGTTGTAATAATATGGCATGGAGATTCAACCCATGAAGTTAGTAAGAGGAAAATCCATCACCCAAATGATAATTGAAAAGTTGGTTGAGGCTGGACCTGAGCTCACTGTCCAGCAATATCAACTTGAAGATGTCTCCTCGAGAGTGACGACATTGTTTACTACCTACTAAATAACAACTGCCCACCTCGCCTACAAGGAGTCCAAAAATGTACTCTCCGACTGAAAAAAATAGGTACATGCTAAATGGGTCTATTCTATACAAGAGAAATCATGAAGGGGTCTACCTCAGATGTCTTGGGAAAGAGGAAGCAGTATGTGTATTTAAGGAGTTTCATGATAAATTTGGCATAGGCCACAAATCTAGCCCTTCCACCACTCATTAAATCTTGTGGGCTAGGTACTATTGGCCAATAGTGTTCAAGGATGCACACAATCATGTTCAAACCTGCCACATGTGCCAGACTGCTACAACCAAAGAACAAAATGTTGTCCCACTACAACCAGTCTTACAGATAAAAACATTCGCTCAATGGGGTCTGGACATCATTGGTCCAATAATCCCACCATCTTCTATGGGTCACAGGTACATTCTAACCACTTCTAATTATTGCACTAGATGGACAGAAGCAATAGCATGTAGACAATGTACAACTGAGGTAGTCGTTAATTTCCTTGAAAGCTTTATTTTGAATTGTTTTGGTTACCCCTATGCTCTTGTTTGCGATAATGGCCTCGCCTTTCCTCACTCAAATTTTCTAGTTGGGCCTTTGACTATGGAATTTCCCTCAAGTTCTCATCCAATTACTATCCTCAAGGCAATGGCCTTGCTTAATCCACAAACAAAAACTTGATCAGTATAATTAAGAAGTTGCTTGATAGAAACCCTAAGGACTAGCACACCCAGCTGTGTTTTTCCCTTTGGGTAGATCGTACATGCTACAAGGCTTCCCTGGGTGATTCCCCATTCCATCTCATTTATGGCTTAGAGCTTGTATTTCTTGTCCATCTCAAGATCCCTACCCTCTAGTTTATCAACACCTTTTACGAAGAGGGAGACCGTCGAGAAGCTCGTTTAGTTGAACTGCTCCAATTAGAAGAAGTATGTGACCAAGCTATTGAAATTTTTTCCAAACATCAAGGCATGGTTAAGAGATGGTTCAATCGTCGAGCCAAAGTTAAGGCCTTTAGAATTGCTGACTTATTCCTTTGTTGGGACAAGGCCCATGAAAAGAAAGGGGGACATGATAAATTCGACAAGCTATAGCTTGGACCTTCCAAATCTTTGAAATTTTAGGAGATAATGATTTTCACCTCAACATGCTAACTGGTGAAGATGTCTCGTTACCTATCAATGAGTAGCACCTCAATCATTACTTCCTTGCCTGAGCTCTTCTGAGCTAGTCTTTGTAAATACCTGTATATAGGTTAGTTTAGGTTTCCTTTGTCTTGTTGTGTTCTCACTTTTGTTTTTCTCATCCTCTCGACTATCTTGTTTTGCTGAGGGTGTTCCTTTGTTTCTGATGTGGTGGTGGTGCTTTGTTTGATGAACGGTTCACTTTGCTACCCACTTTTTGTGTTTTCTAGATAAATATTCACTCCCAACTATTAATATTTGATCGCTTATGTGGAGTGGTTTCCTTATTTGAATTTAGGCTCAACCTAGAACATGACCCTTGGTTGAAACCTTTCACACTCATCTTAGATATAAACAAAATACACATTAATTTGGTTTCTGAAGAACTATACAGTGGCTATTATGAGGGCCTAGAAAGTTAAAAATCTTAAGTTTTCTCTAGTGACCACTGTGATTCCAAACTCACAGCAAGCTTCGATGCTTACACAGTTGAGCAAAAGAAAGATCACCAAAAGGAAAATATTTGAAAAAGAAATAAAGAAAGCAAGTAATGAAAATAGGGCAACTATGTGGGTGTGTGAACAACTCTATCAGGGTTATGGATGCCCGACTGGCAGTAGAGCAATGTTTGTGGGGTCACAACGACAACTCTGTCGGGGCTATGGATGCCTAGCTGGTAGTGGAGCAATGTCTAGGTTACTTTTGGGGCTAGGTAATTTACGTAGCTTGCTTTGCTTGATTAACAGTTGTTTTTTATAGTCTTTGAAGAAAGGGAATGAACTCACCATACACACAATTCTGAGATGTTCTTGTGATCTTATTTAGTTAAGGATCCCCATTCCCCTTCACATCCCTAAGTTCACTTATGGAAACCAACTCCTAGTCTGTGAAACTAGAGATTATGGGTTCAAAATAAATCTTTATCCTTAGAATGCTCTTGAGCATTCTCCTAGAAAAGTCATCATTTATTGTGCCTATAGAACACACACCCCATTCGGAACGGGGACCCTCTCCTTTTTTGTTTTCGATGGGTCACTTTTTATCATCATCTCGTTCTACGTTCCCCCTATTTTTGACTCCCAATTCATCAAGGAGTCATAAATTCATCATCTTAAGTTGACCAAGTTTCACCACCCTTGAAATTTTCAAGTCTTTTGCCTTCGCGAATTCCCTTTGGCAGTTTTCCTTAAGTCTTTAAGTTTGGTGCCTTTTGCTCAACGCGGGTCCACCCTTGCAGGATTCCCCACGCAAGATTCCCTCTTGCTTTTGCCATTTCCGTGGTAGCCGTGCTGGGCCATCTGCCTATATGGAAGGCCCTGCATCCACTATTGTCATCCCCTATGCCGACCTACCAAACAATGAATTTTTGGTTGTCGCCTGCATTGCAAGCTCCGCCTTTCCCACCACCGACTATTTTAAAATCCATGCTTACCAACCTTGCCAACCACCATACATGTATTAAATGCGGCTAATTAATGACTAAAATCCTCTAAATAGAATAAACTTGCCTGTAATTTTCACCGACACTCAGTCAAAAATTGTTAGTTTCCCTCCAGCCTTCATGCCTGCATCGCTTTGAAGATGAATTCAAGTGCCTTCTTCATCGCATTCCATCGGGTCTACTAGGTGAGTTCGCCCCCACCCTATTCATGCTTGCTTCAGCTCATTTTCTTTATAAATTTGAAAATTTTAAGAAGGAAAACTATTAAATCCTCAGGCAGCCAGTTAAGAACGAAACTCCGCTCAAAACCCACCTTTTGAAAATTTGAAAACCCTTCAAAATCGACCATTTATGGCCTTACAGAACTTGACTCATCATTCACCATTCTTGACTAGGGCGTTCGTACCCTTGCATCCTACGAGCCTCTCTTCATTGTTCACTTACCAACCAAAACTTTAGGTCTTCATCGTTATCCCTTGGCGAGCCTATGTGTGTGAACGGATGCTCCCTTTTCCTCATGCCCTATTGGAACAAAGAAAACTAGCTAAAAACGGAAATCCCTGGGCGCTTGCAGGTCTGCTTTCACGAACTTTTACATGTGGATGGCTCATTGTTGTTGGCCATTTCAGAACAGGCATCCAATACATGCCCTCTAACCCACGATTCCTGCTAGTCTCAAGTCCACTGAATTCATAAAGCATTGGAACCTGTTTGCAGGTCATTCTTGGTGGACCTCCTCACCCTCGTTGCCATCATTTCTAATGCCATCATCAATGGCTAAACTAGTCCATCCTCTTGGACTCTAGACCTCGCCAACCCTTTTTCCATTAAGGCTCACCCAAGCAGTGCTCAAGTTAAACCTCCTTGCGGGTGGAACACTATGGGGGTTCGTATGTGAGCTACCCCCTCCTCCTCTCTATTTCCAAATGGTTGATCACCTTCACCCATCTGCTATGTGGGCTCCATGTTGCCCATTTCCCTATGAATTCCTCACACACAAAATGGCTAAGTGTTCAATGTGGGTATTCCAATATGGGCCACTACCTATGGGCCACTGTCTTACGATTGCCATGTCTAAATAGCCATGCCTAACCTGCCACCCGCTCTACGGGGCCCAAACACATCACTGTCGTCTTGCCCTCCTCAAACAAAGCGATTAATGTTGAGATCTCTCGAAGACCCACTTGTGCGGGTTACTTGTTGTAGGGTGCCACCTTGCCATTTGCCGTCTCCAAACAGTCGTCACCTAATGGCATCCTGTGGGTTCCTACTCGCACCATTATGAACAAATTAAAACCTGAAGCTAAAAACCTAGTCTTCCTTTCTTCTTGTGGGTCCCACAATGCAAGATTCCACCATGCCAGTGTCGTTCCAAATAGTGGAGCTGCAAAATAGCCTTGAGGTCACCTACTTTTGCAACCCTTAAGTCTGCATTAGCCAAACGATCGAACTAACTCCTCTAAGGATCTCGTAGGGGAATGAAAAAAAATCTTAAATGCTCAAAAGTCATGACCAACCCCTAAAATCCAGGTGTGGAAATCTTAGTGTGGGTGGCTGCATGTGGGCCATTGTGCTCTCTGTGCCACTTCCCTACTGCCTTCTCCAAAATAGTTGCCAGCCTAAGGAAACTCACATCCCTAGGCCCGTATTGCTCTATCTTCCCAAAAAGAGAGCCAAATGATGATTTTTGATGAATATTATGATCTTTGAAAGATGAAGTGCTTGATCTAACATCTATTTTGTAGGATTTCACTAACGCTTCCCTTGCTTTTCATGTGAATGTGCTTACTACGTCTCTATTTGTAGGATTTATGGAATCAGCTATAGGAACATTGGGAGTGTCCACGGAAAAACGACAAGGGGAAGAATCCTACCAAACTCCCAAGAGGAAAAGAAGATAAAGACTAGATGAAGTACCAGTTTCATGAGGTGGAAAGCACCTCCAAGGTCACATCTATGTGGGACTCGATATCAAATACCAACCTCAAACATGCTAACATGGATGAATTTAGATAGAGGGTCATTGTCAACCCCACCATAGATAATGCCAGAAAAATCAGAAAGAGTGGTTTAGCTAAGGTAGCCAATTTCCCGCCCACTCTTGTTGCCCCAGAACTAGTAATGGCTTGCAAGTATTCCTATCAAGTAGAAAGCAGAAGGATTGTTGATCATGAGGGAAAGGTGGTGCCCAACCTATCTACTAGGACCATAGGAGAAACATTCCACATCCATACATTTGATCCTATGGAGGAAACACAGAAGGAGTATGCAAAAAATATGTGGAAGGTCAAACCTCTGAAATGGAAAAAGTTAATTAACCAATACTGGTTGAAGGGGAAGAGGGGGACCGCTAACAAGGTGCCCCAAGAATTGTTCAGAAGTGAATTTTATGAAGATTATCATGACCTAGTAACCTTGTTGAGCAAATTTATGGGAATTCTCACTGCCACTTACTTTCAACACTGGATGTTCTATTTCATAGAGGAGATTATCAGAGGAAAGGCCAAGTTTCATTAGGCCAAAATGATCAGTGACAACTTGCATTAGTAGTTCATGTCATTCAAGAAGACCTCCCAATTATATATGACCTCTTACTTGGTGTATCTCTTGGTCGAGTCATTTCCCTATAGAGGTTTATTTGTTGCACAAAGCCCAACTCTAGGAAGAGAATTGAAAGTATATGATAGGCACCCACAACTACGATATCTAAATTTCAAGAAGGATTACTACAGGGTGAATGATGCCTTCATTGGGAATATTATCAGACTTCTCATAGGGGACTTTGAGAGGAGAGTCTCACACAGTGCTTGTGTGTTCATTCACAGGTTTCGGTTTTTGTTTATACAATTTCAAAATTTTACTTACATTAGAATGGAGGGCTTCTTCAAGAGGCTGTACAAGCTGCCTCGATACCCAAATGACTAGTTTATCTTGTTCGAAGTGTCCAGGAAATTGCAACATGCACACACTCTCCTCAATTGCAAGCATCAGGTAGGGATACCATATCCCCTCACATTCAGGCTAGGAATGTATGCCCTTGCGGCTACCCAATGTGTTGAATATTTGGAGATGGAGATTATTGAATACAACCTGAGCCTCCACACTGCTTGGCCAAGGATGGATCCTTATGGAAATTTGAAGAAGTTTGTTGGAAGAGAATACGCCCACTTGCACTACATTGAAGATTCTTGGGCTAACTATCAGGACAAGAAGGAAGTACGCATGAGGCATTATATACGTATGACTGCTTACTTTGCCCAGATGGTCAGTGTGTTCTCGGTGTCGAATCAAATTGTAGAAGATGAAAATATCATTGTGGATCCAAGATATGATCTTGTCACCAACCTGCCATTGCCCTTAATAGACTGGAATGAATAGGAGGTTAATGACCTCAACATTGTCACCAATCCCGTCGAGCATAGAACAAGGCAATGGATTGATGCACATAGTGCTTAGTTGAAGCTCTAGGGGGCCACTTTGACATATGGCGAGCTCGAAGTTGAGCTCGAGAGCGAAATGGATAGTGGAGTTTTCACTGCCACAACTAAGGAAGCCACAAAATCCCCTCCTGCCACCAGGTTGAGATAGAGAAAAGAGGTTGTTGAATGCCAGCCTAAGCTTAAGGTTTATATATGGAAGGCCTCATAAGGTGAAGAAATTAGGCAGATTCTCTAAGATGCCTACAATCCAAGATGACCCACTACATGAAGGAGAGGAAGAGGCTAAGCAACCAAAGTCACCACCTACCACCTCTACTCTTTCCATCGCCGCCACGACCACTGTTACTACTCCTCCCACATTCCAGGCATTGCCTGTTTCCTCTCCACCCGTAGTGGACATCTCAATTCACCTTGCATCCACCTCATCAAATGCTCCAACCATTGTACAAGATGCATCTTCCGCTACAATCTCTCCACTATCATTTTCTTCAATGTCCCCCTCAACCATAGTCCCTTCAATAGCCATAACTACGATGCCTACTCTCACCCTACCGAAAGCTTTTGCAAGACATATGCAAAGCATACCCATCAAGCTCTCTAGGGTGTTGATGAATCCTGCTTTCCAAACTACCATGGCTCAAGTTTTTGCTAGCCTTCCCATCCCTCCTCTGACAAAACCACCAAATATGGAAGCAACAATGCAAATCTCAAAAGAATTCAAAAGATGATAGAGGGAGGTTGCTAAAGAGGTAGATGAGGAACTCAAGGATCCTTTTAAGGATGACTACCATGAGCACCCAAAACATCATAACATGACCATAGATTAGGTAGCATACGAAGAAGAAGGATCATAGTCCTCGAAAAAAGATTTTGAGGACCCCAATGCCAAGTATATGGTAGAGTCCTCTAATTAGAAGCATGAGGAGGAGTTGTCCAAAAAACTCAAGGATGTCAGGGAAGAAGTTGAGAGGAAGCTTTTTGGTGAAAAGGAGGAAACTAATGATGATAAGGAAATATCTACAAAGCCTCCTATTGATGGACAAGATAAATGCATTAACCAAGAAGAAGAAATACCTCCCAAGAAGGAGGGAGGGAAAGAAGTTGAAATTGGAGAAGAGAATAAGCCTAAGGAAGAGACTAAAATGAAAAAGAGCCCTGAGTCTGAACACCATACAGAGCTCGAGCAAGAAGAAGAAAGGGTACCTAAAGGGGAGGATAGGCCTAAAGAAAATGTAGCTACTACAGGGCTAGACAAGGAAAGGGCCATATTAATTCGAGACTCGGATGAAGAAGAAGAAGAGAAAATAGAAAAAAGAAGCCTCAGATCATGAGGAAAGGGAGATCAAACACGTTCAAAGAGAAGAAGGTGATCATGGATCACCAAAGGAGGGATCTCAAATGCCTAATTGGTTGGAAAAATAGCTACAAAAGAAAACCCCTACTCTCATGGATCCTAAGGAAAGGCTGGAGGCTATCTTTGCACGAGCCCAAATAGGAATGAAGAAGGAAAGGAAGCCAATAATTTGATCCCACATCACAATGGATGCATTCAAATGAAGGATAGTACAAACTACCACCCCAGTAATAGACAAAGGAGAAGGGGTCAGTTATAATATCTCCACTATTGACTTGGGTATTACTACAAGAGAGCAAAAGATTGATCATTTCCAAGGATCAGTTGTCACGATCATCCAACAGATGAGTAAGGATGAATCCTCTAAGGAGGAGTGAAAGATGCAGGTGGAAAACCTTAGTACCTACATTCAATGATGGACATCCCTAGAGGAAGAAGCCTCAACTACATCTTCCACACCTCAGTTGTTGTCTTTCAGCGATGGATGTCCCTAGAGGAAGAATCCTCGACCACATCCTTCGCACCTTAGTTGCTATCTCAAGATGAATTCTCCAAGATGGATAAAATGAGGAATTGGACCAAGGCTACCTTAGACTAGTTTAGACAGGTGCTCTACAATGGTGATATGGGCATTGGTCATGCTACCCGAATGACCAATAAGTTCTAGGAAGTACTAAATCAACTTGAAGGCACAAAGAGAATTTGTAATAACTTCCCTGATTTATATAGGATTGCATATCCTAAGCTCGAGGTTATCCTCATGATGCCCGAGAGGACATGTGAAAAGGAGTTGGCCCTAGTAAAGGATGACCAGTGACTGGTGTAGATGTGGAAGATGGGCTTAGATAATAGAAGATGCATCCTAGAAAGAGTGCTCCATGAAGTTCAACTTGACTTCTAATGGGTCAAGGAACATAGGACAGACTATGAAGAGTATCTAAAGCTCATGATAAATTATGATATGCCCACTATCGAGCTAGATCCAGAGAAGATCAGGTCGTATTTCCACAAGAAAATGGAGAATGGGGCCTTAGATTCACTAACACCAGACTTTATGGATTTTGTTTCCCGAGCCTTTGCTCTTTTGGAATAGGTGATCAAGAACATGCCTAAGTGTACAAAGAATTGCGAGCTAATCACAGGCAGATCTAAGAAGTTGAGCTTCCAGGTGCTTCAATCAGACATCATGGAGTGGGATAAACTTCAGGCACTAATGGGTAAATTCATGGAGTATGCCATTGTTCAGAAGGATCAAGCAAAACCTTCCATTGATGATGACCTCACAGTGTAGCTACAGCCAAAAGGGTGAACTACTACAAGACAAAAATGCTAAAGTGACAGGGCACTAGAGGACAAAAATAGAGAAAAATACAAAGAATGTATTTCAAATTGTTATATATTGGGGGTAGGTGAAACCCTAATTTGTAATGAATCTTGGCCACACAATAATATTAAATCTTGGCCATTCATTTTACTTTTGGAAAAATATAAATAGGGGTTCTCCTCTCATTTTCAGAGAGAGTTGAGTTGTTATAATGACATGTTGCTGAAATTCTAATAGAAATTCACTAATTTTGGTGGATTCTTGAGTTTCCTTCATGTTGCATGATGCATCTCCTCATAGTTGAAAGATTTGAGTAGAATTAATTTGTTATTCTATGTACTTTGCATGCTTTTAGTAGTCTAGTGAATGTTGTTCATTGATGCTGAAGAATATTGCTATGTTGATGCCCTTCCTTGTTCATTCTTTTTGTTGTTTGTTGATGATAAACAATAGTGTAAAGCTAGTCTGAACATAAATTCATTTTTGCACTTAAAATTCATCTTTTTATTCATGCTTTATGGTGAATGAACAGTTGAAAATCTGCAAAGCTTAGAAGATAGAACTAGTTTCATGATACTGTTAGCTGATTTGGTTAAGTGGAACTTAGTTTTAGGAAGGTTTTCCACTGTGGTATCCTCCATTATCACTGTTCATTGGTAGTTACAGGTCTAGGAACTCTTCCCTTTCCCTTCCCTTTTGACCTTTCTTTGAACTAGAAGTTAGAAACCAAATTCAAGCATCATCACAAAGCCCAAATCTGATGTCAAAGATGGAGTTTTAGACTGATGTCCTGAACTTGCAACAATAGAACATAATTCAAAATTCCACAAGCTCCATTCAAGGAACCAATCTCCCTTCAACTTAACATACGTAAGGCTGCCCTATGATTACCAACAAATCATATGAACCAACTGAGACATTCCAAGCAAGTCATGACCTAACACCCAAGAGACCTTGGGATGGTTTTCTACAATTTGTTTGTAGGAAATTGTCTTTTAGGAGAGGTGATGCACTTATGCATTACTTGTGTTGAGAAGTGCAAAAACACCCATCAATAGAACCTAAGTGTCAAAATCTAAAGTCTAAATCATAGGTAAATGTGTCAGTGAAGTTTTTATTAATGGCTTATCCCACACCTCATCCTAATCAAAACATCTGATCAGCATGTCCTAGGATGTATCCTTCCTACAATGGGCATCAGTATCAGAAATCACCTTAGCTATATTAAATTGGCAAGATATATAGATAACATTGACTATTTTCCTTTGATCTTTCCTTATGATTTATCTTATTGACCCATCCTGAGGACCTCTCAATGATGTCTATCAAAAAAAATTAGGGACAAAGGAATGGGGCATTGATCATTATCTTTCATTTGATTTGTTGTGCTTGTGGGTATTCTTGTAAAATAATCTTGGCACATACTTGCTTAGCTGTGTGTAGGGAAGTTGTTTGGAGTAGATTGTTGACTATTGTGTATGCTTTGTTCCAATATATTCTAAGCTTCTAACCTACATTTTGATGAGGCTTCTGTATGTCAAGATGTGAACAAGAATTATCCTATTTGTTTGTAGGGTCAAATTCCATTACACTAGATACAACGCCATCCTAGTTAGCAATACCTTGATGCATCATGTCTATGTGTTATATCAAACATAAGGAATGACAAAAAAATCCCAATCCCAAGATAATAGAAAATCATCATCATCATCATCTCATCACAATTTCTAATAAAGTCTTGGTGGATCATAGACTTGTTGGACTTTCAAGCAATTTTTGCAATCGATGGTCAAATCATCTTATTTCTTCTATCTTCTTTCCATGCTAACCTAGTATCATGACAGCCGACAAAAACACCATCATACATCCATCATGCATCCACAAAATCATCAACATATGCATACATTGCATTATCACATCATAAGCATGAACATCTACATTATCCATATATACATCCATATGCATACATACACCATGACATCATAAACTTGCATATAAAAGTACACAAAAAGAAGTGCATCCATTACATTGCATTCAGACATAATCATATCATAATGCATAAACATAACATTGCATCACATCATATGCATCCATACATTCATAAAAGCATGAAATAAAAAGTGCATCACATCATAAATTTGTATCATCTCGTATATATATCAAAAACTAATGATTGTCATGATATAATATCTAAATCACTATGTATGAATATCATCAAAATGTACAATGTACACGAGGCTATCAAAAATGAGCGTATAAGTGTATCTATGTATAAATAATCAAGCTATACAAAAAAGTATTTGCAAAATCGAAGGAGGTCTATCCCTCGCTAGCTCTATCACCATGTCCTAGTTGATCTAGTTGCCTAACTGAGGTGGATGTGCTCAGCTGCACCTAGCTCTAATGCTCAAAATCAATCTTCCTATGGTGTGGAGGGACATCTCTGTAATACAAATTCTGCAAGTATGCCACCTCCTCCCTCATTGTCTCATACAACTGTGATGACACTATATGGCCAACTAGCCCCTATGCCTACTAAGACTACTACTAGGACACAACCTCAAGTTGTTGTCGTTGGTTCTACCTCCTATTCCAACTATACATCAAATGTCTACCTAAGTTGTCTCTCATGATCTCTCTACTGTTGAGCCCGGTCTCTCTCAACCATCACCACATGTAGCTACTGCTGCGACTATTGTATCTGAACATCATGGGGATCTAGCCTTGGTGATGGTGGTTGTATCGACTACTATTGTATGGATGGCTACTGCTGCGTCAAAATGCAAGGAAAGTTTCAGATTGCATACCATTGGTCTTGCGCCTGGAAGCCTTTGGTACTCTTGAATCTGGTAAAAAATGTGTCATGAGAGCACTCGTTGTGCCATTTCATTAGGTCTGAGCTCAAAATGCACTAAATCTCTAAGGTATGAATGCACAAATGAATTGAGAGTGACCCTTCATCACCTATTTAAGCCTAAAAATTAGAGTTTTTTTCCCTAATTTGAGCCAAAAGCTAGGATTTTGACCTATTTTACCTATTTCCACCCGGTGCAACCTATTTTAAGCCATTTTTTGCATTTTTGAGGCCACTTTTGGCATCTCTGGGCCTGATTTAGCACCTGTACCTATATTTAACCTTTGTCAAGAAATCAACCCAAAATTTAAAATTTTTGCCCAATCTCTCGAGGGGGTAGGGAACGAGCTTATTCCTTCTGCTAGGGAAACAATGGGGCATCCAAAAATTAGAAAATTTTTATTTTTTGATCTGAACAACAGTTTTTAATCCAAGGTACATTAGTCTTTGAACCAACGTAACAGGTACCTTGCTTCAAAGAGGGGAAAAATGTAGACACTTAAAAATGTCCTGAATGATATCATGCACTCAAATCAAATATATTATCATCAGTTTGTCCTAAAATCCATCCTATTTTCACTTAATTGATTATATTTTATTAGCTATTTAATTAATTGCATCATTTGCATCTATTAATCTAATTGATCTAATTAGGTTAATTCATCCCCCTTTCATGCTAACATTTCATCCTAGTAATTTGAATAAATAAATTTATTTAATTTAATCCATAAAGTCCTTTTATTTAATTAAATAACCCTAATTTATTTAACTAAATATCACAACATCCCCCCTTTTCTTATTAAATCATTTATTTAATGGATATCATTTAATTCTCCTAATTTGCATAATTGAAACTTTATTTAATTATCAAATTACTAACTAAATCTAATCCCCCCACTTGCAAGGGAATATTCCTCCTTTGCATATTCCTCCAAAAAGAGAATATTCCCATGGAATATTCCTTTGCACAATTTCATTTGGTTTTAATTAACTAAATATCTAATTTTCCTTACAAATGAGAATATTCTCTTTCTTCACTCATTTGAAAAAGGGAATATTCCTTTTTTGCAACAAACTTTCAACAAGACTTCTTGTGCAAGTTTTGAAAGTGTGTTTGTTTGAAAGAATAGGGACCCTTGATTCTTTTCTTCATCCATGTGACCATTGATTCTCATCTATTGATGAGAATCCTTGATCCATGTTTAATCTTTCCTCCAATTTTGACCATTGATTAGATTTTTCAATCTTATCTCTTCATTTCTCATTTGTCCTCCTATAAATAGGTCACTATTTGGAGACAAATGGATCCATCTTTTAAGAACAAAATTATATTGTTAAAATCACTTTCACTTGCACTCATATTTAGCACTTATTTATCATCTTTTTAGCTTAATTTACTTGCATCATTAGCTTAGCTTCCATTAATGGCTTCCATGATAGCATAGGTGCATACATTTAACATATTTTAATTAGGGTTTTAATCTTTTTAGCTTAAACTTCATTTAGAATAGCTTTGCATACACCCATATCAATCATCTTAGCATATATCATGTTAAAATAGCTTTAAATAATGTTTTCATACACATCTCTCAATAGTTTTGTCAATTCTCTTCAATTGAATCGATCAAAACAAGCTCATTTATCCATGGAATTAGGAAAGGGTCACCATTCTGTATCAATGTGACACCACTCCCCCAATAGGATAAGTTTCAATGGATTAGAATAAGTGTTTTTGAAGATTTTGTATTTTAATATGTTAGTTTTAATGGATGCTTAGTTTAGTTTTGCATTGAATGATCTTATTGGACTAATGTTTAGTGGCTCGAATATACTTTGAATCCTCATGGATCAAGTGTAGTCATCCCATGCTAATCTGTCGGTCACAATATTCCTCGCTCCAAGAATATGAAATAAATTTTACTACAAGAATTCATTTTGTGCATATCATAGAGCTCATGGTTATTCTACTAATGAATGTATAGCTTTCAGTAATAAAATCCAACATCTTAAGGATTGTGGTGCTCTTACTTGTGTTGAAGCACCGAGTTCCTCTAATTGATACTAATTTCCAAGTTTTTCATCAATCACCTTGACTCACCATTGTCTTGCACTAAGTGGGGGCAAGGGGGTTAGGTAGCCTTGTCCTCATATGGCACTTGTCATTGTCTCTTTTGGCTAGTTGACCTCCTTCCATGTATATATAAGAGCAAGCTTGGGATGTGAACGACATACCTTAAGTTGGCTCGCATGTGATGTACCTTTCTTTATATGTTTATCATTTCATTTTGGGGGCAACCCATTATTCATGATGTAGTTTCATTCAAGAACATATGATGTGGCATATGGCTTTTTGAATAATCTCTCATGTCTTCTACTTTAAAGCAATGGTGTTAGCATCCACTTTAAAGTGGGGGCATACATCGACACTCATGTTTCATTGTGTGATTTTCTTTATTCTTGTGATACATCCTTTTCTTGGTGACATCATTGGGTTTGATTTCTTCCAAGAGCATGATATTTCTTTGACTTGTCCTCTCTTGGAGACATTGGGCACAGTGTTCCCTAAGAAGAGACCTTACACAAACTAAGAAAATCCCTTGAAAAATAGAAAATCCTTTACATACATAAATTTTCATAAGTGCTTAACGCAACTTGTTAGGCCTTATGAAGCTTGAAGTTTCATTTTGTGGCACCCTATTGAAGTTAACAGAGGGATATATTTGGTATGGTTAGTATAATGAGAATCCTAAATTAGGGCACGACTTTCTCATTGTACGGTGAGAAGCCAATACAAAGGCATTACTTTCTCACAAAGTCACCCTTTTTGGATACTCACCCAACGAACAGCCTGAAGTTTTATTGCCTCATAGTGAGTGCATATTTTGGGAAAATAGTAGAGACTTGATCTACATCGAGCTGGAAAAAAAATTGAGGCTTGATCCCCACTTTTTTTGTTTCTATTTTTTCTTCTCTTAATCTTTGACATTGCATTTTTGTGTGTCTTGTTTTGTCTTGTTTTGTTCTTGTATATCATGCACCTTGTGTGTGTTCTTGTGTGCTTATGTTGGTTTGACATAAGATCTTGGATCCTGGTGGCTCGATCACCCTCCTTGATCTTTGTCATCCTATACTATCCACATTGGTACACTTGGACCCCTCTTGATTCATATTTGTCCACTTTAATGTGAGTTTGACGCAAGGTCATCCTCTCACTAAAGTGGCCTGGCTAAATGTAGTTTCAAAAATTGTACTTCCTTCTTGGAGATAATACAATCTCACACTTTTCTTGGACCTATTTTAGTACCCTTGTATTTATGTCCTTTAAATCATCGTTAATAGGCCCCTAAGACCCTTTATTACATATCCCAAGGCTTATTTCAACTGAAATCTCAAAAAAAATAATAAATACATTTAATATTTCAATCCCCTGACATTCTAACCCCGAAAAAATCTAGGGTGGGACCCATACACCACCTTGGGCATATCAGTCCCCTTAGGTGGGACCAATATGCCACCTTGGGCGTATGAGTCCCATTTGGGGGCCCTTTAGGGTTTTGAGTGGGAAATCAAGGTTTTCAATTCAAATTTTGTGAATGTCAGCATTTGAGATCTAATAAACAATAAGTTAGATGGATTCCCTATATAACTAAGGTTTCAAGTCAATATTTTACCTAAGAAGATCTAAGAGCAAGCACCTAAGAGCTAGAATCATTATTCCAAGACTTAGAGCTTTCAATTTTTCAATTGCAAGAGCAAGGATTATGATCAAGAGAGCATTCAAGAGAATTCAAGGGTTGATTATCAAGCATTTTGGAGTATAAATTCAAGATTCAAGTATCATGTCAAGGTCTTCATGCATCATGTGTGATTGTGAGCTAACATGTTGATGTAGCATTTGTGATCCAAGTTCAGGAATTCAAAGCCATATCAAGTTTCATGATCAAGATCTACATCTATTGAGGCCAATTCATACAAGTTGCAAATCTACACTCCTATGATTCAACAAGGTTTGGTCAAGTTGTCACATTCATTTGTTCATTCACCATTCCTTCATGTTATTTCAATTCATTTTGAAGTTTAATTACTCAAATGGGGTTTGATTGAGGTAGACCCCCATATACTAACAAAACAACATTTCTCTCTCTCTCTCTTGATGTGTGTTTTGTAAATTTATGTGAATGGGACTCATGCACCCAACCTGGTGTATTAGTCATGTGATAGTTTTCGATCACCATTCAGTAGATCCTGATCAACTCTCAAAGAATCCCAAATCCTGCCCTAAAAACCCTAGAGTGGGACTACATTTCCCAACCTAGCGTATTAGTCTCGATGCAATCTAAAAAAATAAATTCTAGGGTAACTTATAGACCTTTTTTTGGACTCTCCACTCCTCCAGGTAATTTTTTGTTTCATTATGTTTGTCAATCTAATTTCATGCTTTCAGGTTTCTATGGTTTTGTGCATAAGTGTTTGCATTTCTCCTTTGAAACTTCATTTAAATGGTGAACCCTTGTCTTATTATCCAAGGAAACCACTAGTCCATCCCTCAATTGAGTAACTTGGTTGAGGGATCTTGGTTTCCTAATGAAAGAAAGTGAGAAATAGGTCCCAAGTTCCATATCCTAAAAGGTGGACGCCAATTTCCCTTGTGTTCAATTTATATCATTGATTACATTGCATTGCACATCTTTCAAACTCAAAGCATTACTTCACATTGCATAACTAATAACTAGATTTTGATAGATGACAAAATTTCAATTGCAATATAGTTTTTTAGAAATTCAACATAGCAACTACCAATTGCATTTGCTTGTCATGGCATTCCATGAGACCACATTTTATTGAGGAATTTTTGCAAATCGTTCACTACCTTTTCGATGCTATGGATGCTTGGAAAAAATCTATCAAAGCATAATAGTAAGCAATAACATAGACAAGGAAATGAGTTGTTTGAAAAAATGCCTCAAAGAAATGTGGTCTCATGGTGATGTTCATCACCATGAGACCACATTTCTTTGAGGAATTTTTTCAAATAGCTTACTGCCTTTCCTATGCTACCACATTTTCCATACATGTCTACCAAATCATTTTATCAAAGAGTTCACTTCCTTGCTTCTATGGCTAAAATCCTAAAATATGTGTTTTCCAACAAACTATGGATGCCTGAAAAAATTTGATCAAAGAATAATAGTAATCAATAGCATAGACAAGGCAACAAGTTGTTTGAAAAAATTCCACGAACAAATATGGTCTCATGGTGATGGAATTCCATTCCATCACCATGATACCACATTTCTTCGAGGCATTTTTTCAAACAACTCGCTGCCTTAAGAATAGATAATCCTTTTTAATCAAATAAAATCATTTTAAGGTCTTGGATTTGATCCCCAAATCTAGTCCCATCTTCCATATTCATCCTTAGATCCTATTCTTCCTATCTCCAAGTTCATTTCTAATCCATCATCCTAATTTCCATTCTCATATAAAATCAATACCAATCTTTCTTCCAATCAATCCTCCACCATGTCTAACCATCTAGTATATCCTTCATCAAACATAATCTATTCTAATCCAACTTCATCCATTCCAACCAAGCCCAACCATATTGATGATGATGAGGATAGCCTTTGTGTCTAGATCAAAGTACCTATTCCACTTCATTGTATGATCGCTCTCGAAATATGGTCTCAAAGTACACCTTCCACCCCATCTAATGATCCTCTTCCCCTCATGATCAAAACAACCATCCCTCTTCATGTCATGATCCCCCTCCATCTCATAACCAAGACTACACTATACCATCCACCGCATCCTAGCATAATAACATAGAGAAGGCAATGAATTGTTTGAAAAAAATGCCTCAAAGAAATGCAGTCTCATGATGATGAAATGTCATGACAAAAAAAATTGTTATGGCATTCCATCACCATGAGACCGCATTTCTTTGAGGAATTTTTTCAAATAGTTCACTATCTTCTCTATGCTACCACATTTTTCATACATGTCTACCAAATCATTTTATCAAACAGTTCACTGTCTTGCTGCTATCGATAAAAGCCTAAAATGGGTGCTTTCAAACAAGCTATGGATAGGGAAAATAGTAAGCATAATTGTAAGAAATATATAGTTCAATAAGTACTCAAAATTTTGTTGATTATCTCATACATTATAAGCCATGACTTGCATCACTATTCTACTTTTTGTGATTTAATAATTTTTTGTTTTATTTTCAAATGATGGAAGCATAAACGCCTCTAGATGTTGATAGGGTAATGGAGCAAGGTGTATCTTCTGCAATAGATAGCTCTATGCCTCTCACAGGGGTATGAGGAAAATTAGTAAATTTCAAACTGCATTCAGTGTTATAGTTGTTAGGTAGTAAAAAATAAAATGATTATTGATTCGTAGTTTAATTTCTATTTGCATGGTTTCTATAGTACTTGGTCATGCCACAGCATGAGCATGTGAATCTTTCACTTGAGGAGAGAGATCGTCTAGTAGTGGTAAGTGATTATTTTGTTAAATATATCATTCTTTATAATGTAATTTCTATATATTAATGTATTTACTTGTTATTGTAATAAATAAATCTTGATGAGGAACTAAAGCCTAGGAGGAGGAGCCCTTGAGTTCAGAGTAAACAGGTTTCATATGCATCACCATCCACCTGACCAACAAAGGCCACCCCTTTGTTTCATTCACCTGGAGGGCAATGAATTTTGATCAAGGGTTCCTTTTTTGTATGCTTATATTGCATTTTTGGACATATTTTTTTATTGTATACAATTGAAATTATATTCCTATATGGCATTCTTGTAAGCCTATATGGCTATTTTGTATATATTTTATACTTATATCGACATATATTTATGTATGCCTACATAGCTATTTGGTTAATACAAATCTTTTTTATTGATTTTTTCCATACTTGCATTATAAATCCATGCTTCAATAGATATTTTTAGATAGTTTACTTCAAATATTTAAAATTCAAGTGTTTTCCATGCACTCTTCTTTTCTATAATTGTAAATATATAAAAAAAGTTTGAACATTATTCTCCTATAAGATTGTTGAACATTAAATCAATCATATGAATATAGTAATGCTTCATGTGCTCCACAGAGGAAATTCATGTGTATGCTTCATGCTTCATGCTTCATACTTCATGTTTCATGCTTCATGCTACCATGCTTCATATGTCATGATTCATGCTACCATGCTTCATGCTTTATATCATTGAGGAATACATCTACCATTCCACATGTATGTTTCATGCTACCATTCGATTGTATGCTTCATGCTTCATGTATTACATAGATAAATAAAACATCATAAAACTATTGACAAAAGAAAATGGAAAGTAACAACTAAGTCTCGGAAACAAAAAAATCAAGACATGCAAGTCTTATTAATTAAAGATCATAAGGGCATTGGATTATTTGAGATTAAAAGACCACGAATCAACCTTCCCAATAGAAAACTTCCTAGATATTCATCCTATTTCTAAACATGAATTCAAACCCAATAATTAGAAGAATGCAACTTTAAAAGTTAAAATTACATGATTACAATAGTCAATAAACAACCTCAAGAGACATGCACATGATAGAAAAAGAACCAACTGAAAGTTCAAGAATTGCCTTTTCCCCAAGCATATCTGAAAAGTTGCAAATAAATCAATTTAGGTTCTCATGAATAGTGATGATATGAATTTAGTTGTGACTCTTCAAAGGAAAAATGTTGTGACCCTTCGAATATGAAAGACTACGAACCTTTTATAATGAAGCAAGGTGACCATGCCTAGCATAGATGTGCCCACCTAGACATGTTGGCGCTAATTGTTTTGCCCCACGAAGAACAAGACAAAATGTAGCCTACCTTGCAAATTTACACTACATGTAACTGACCCATTTTCCATCAACTAAAATCTATTCACAATGGGAAAATGACTTGGATCTATCAAAAAAAAAGGGAGATTATTGTATAGGGGCCCTACGTGATCTTGTAGCCTCAGACATAATGTTTCGAAGTGCCATAGTTTTTGAGTAATCACTTCTTAATTTTATTTTATTTTCATATGACCAAACCGACTGTTCCAACATGTTTGTATGGGTGGTTTTATGCTAGGAAAGGTCCTCTTTCACACCCAAACAATGTCGAAATGGTCTAAGCCACATTCTACCGGCATAGTCTCTTAATAGACCAAAGTGCAAAAGGGCAGAAAACTTTGATCAATGATTACTTAGAAATTGTGGCACTTGGAAAACACTTTTCATAAGGATGCAAGATCATGTAAGGCCCCTCTACAATAAACTCTCTCAGTTTTTGATAGCTCCAAGCCATTTTCTTGTAGTGAAGAGATTTCAGTTAATGGAAAACAAGTCAGTTGCATATAGTGTAAAGTTGGAAAGTGGTGTAACTTTCATTTTGTTCATCATACAACTGAATAGACTATTCCATCACATCTGTATAGGTGCGTTTATGATAGACAAGGTCCTTTTTCACAAGTGCCCTTTTGCACTTTTGTCTCTTAAGAGACTTCATTGGTAGAATGTGGCTCAGACCATTTTGGCATGTTTGGGTGTGAAAGAGAACCTTTCCTAGCATAAAACTACCCATATGGACGTGTTGGAATAGTCAGTTCAATCATATGACAAATAGAATGAAAGTTATACTGCTTTCCAACTTTACACTACATGCAACTGACCTATTTTCCATCAACTAAAATTTGTTCACCATGGGAAAACAACTTGGATCTATCAAAAACTAAGATAGGTTATTGTAGATTGGTCCCACATGATCTTGTAGCCTCAGATGGAGTGTTTCCAAGTGCCATTATTTTTGAGTAATTGCTTGTCAAAGTTTGTTGCCCTTTTGCACTTTGGTCTCTAAGAGACTTTGTTGATAGAATGTGGCTCAGACCATTTCAACGTGTTTGGGTGACAAAGAGGACCTTTTCTAGCATAGAATCACCCATATAGATGTGTTGGAATATTTGGTTCATTCGTATGACGAACAAAATGAAAGTTACACAACTTTCCAACTTTACACTACATGCAACTGACCTGTTTTTCATCAACTCAAATATTTTCACCATGGGAAAATGAATTGGACCTATCAAAAACTAAGAGAGGTTATTTTAGAGGGGCTCTACATAATCTCATAGCCTTAGATGAAGTTTTTCCAAGTTCCATGGTTTCCAAGTAATCACTCGTCAAAGTTCGCTTCCCTTTTGCACTTTGGTCTCTTAAGAGACTTTGTTGGTAGAATGTGGCTCAAACCATTTCAGCATGTTTGGGTGTGAAATAGGACCTTTCCTAGCATAAACCTACCCATGCAAACATGTTAAAATAGTTGGTTTGGTCATACGATGAACAAAATGAAAGTTACACCACTTTCCAACTTTACACTACATGCAACTGACCCATTTTCCATCAACTGAAATATGTTTACCATGGGAAAATGAATTGGAGCTATAAAAACCCCAAATATGTTATCATATAGGGGCCCTACATGATCCCATATCCTCAAACGGAGTGTTTCCAAGTGCCACAGTTTTCGAGTAATTGCTCATCGAAGTTTGTTACCCTTTTACAGTTTGGTCTCTTAAGAGACTTCGTTGGTAGAATGTGGCTCAGACTATTTTGGCATGTTTGGTTGTGAAAGAGGACCTTTCTTAGCATAAACCCACCCATACAGATGTGTTGGAATAGTTCGTTTGGGTGTATGACAAACAAAACAAAATTTATACCACTTTCCAACTTTACACTACATGCAACTGACTCGTTTTCCATCAACTGAAATTTGTTCACCACGAGAAAATGACTTGGAGCTATCAAAAGCTAAGAGAGGTCATTGTAGAGGGTCCACATGTGATCTTGTAGCCTTAGAAAGAGTGTTTCTAAGTGTTATGGTTTTTGAGTAATCGCTTGTCGAATTTTGTTGCCCTTTTGCACTTTGGTCACTTAAGAGACTTCACCGGTAGAATGTGGTTCAGACTGTTTTGGCATGTTTGGGTTCAAGATAGGACCTTTCCTAGCATGAACCCACCCATAAAAATGTGTTGGAATAGTTGGTTTGGTCGTATGACAAACAAAATGAAAGTTACACCACTTTCCAACTTTATACTACATGCAACTGACTCGTTTTCCATCAACTGAAATTTGTTCACCATGGAAAAATGAATTAGAGCTATAAAAAATTGAGATAGGTTATTATAGAGGGGCCCTACGATGTTGTATCCTCAAATGAATTGTTTCCAAGTGCCACAGTTTCTGATTAATCGCTCATCAAAGTTTGTTGTCGTTTTGCACTTTGGTCTCTTAAGAGACTTTTCTAGTAGAATGTGGATTAGACCGTTTCAGCGTGTTTGGGTGCAAAAGAGAACCTTTCCTAGCATAAAACCACCCATACAAACATGTTGGAAGAAAATTTTTGGTCATATGACAAATAAAACAAAAGTTACATCACTTTCCAACTCTACACTACATGCAACTGGCCCATTTTCCATCAACTAAAATATGTTCACCATGCGCAAATGGCTTGGAGCTATCAAAAACCAAGATAGGTTATTATAGAGGGGCCCTACATGATCTCGCATCCTTAGATGGAATGTTTCCAAGTGCCTTTCTTTTTGAGTAATCACTCGTCAAAGTTTTATACTATTTTGCACTTTGGTCTCTTAAGAGACTTCGTCAATAGAATGTGGCTCAAACTGTTTCAACATGTTTGTGTGTGAAAAAAGACCTTTTTTAACATAAACACACCCACACGAATGTGTTGGAATAGTTGGTTTGGTAGTATGATGAATAGAATAAAATTTACACCACTTTCCAACTTTACACTACATGCAACTAACACATTTTCCATCAATTGAAATATGTTCACTACGGGAAAATGACTTGGAGCTATCAAAAATTGAGAGAGGTTATTGTAGAGAGGCCCTATGTGATCATGTATCCTTAGATGGAGTGTTTCCAAGTGCCACAATTTGTGAGTAATTGCTCGTCAAAATTTTCAACCCTTTTGCACTTTGGTTGCTTAAGAGACTCCGTTGATAGAATGTGGCTTAGACTGTTTCAACGTGTTTGGGTGTGAAAGAGGACCTTTTCCAACATAAACCCACCAATACAGACATGGAATAATTGGTTTAGTCGTATAATGAATAGAAAAGAATCTACACACGTACCTTCCTCAACTTCTCGAGAGCAGGAAGAATCTCTTCATTGAATACATTATGTATCTCATTCAATTTGGTTTGATTCTTTTTCAAGTTTTTTTAGAGTAGACTAACCTCCTTTTCATTGATGATAAAATATTTTGCTTTTCATTTAATTCCTTTTCTAAGTGGTTAATTTTAGTCTTCAATTGTTTTCCTTCAATTTCAACACTTCTAACTATTGCCTTTACATCTGCAACTATTGTTATCATCTTTGGAAGTATCTTTTTTATTACAAAATGTGAATGTTTCTTTTAACAAGTTCTTTACAGAAGTTCTCTACCTTTATAGATAAGACTTTTAGGTTTCCACCGCACTAATTTTCCTTTTTTTCACTTACATTTCATATTGCTTCTTCCTTATAATCTATTTCTAGTTGTATTTTTCCACGGAAGTCTTAAGTTCAAGAATCTTTGACTTCATTTGTTCATTTTTCAATTTTCCCATAAAGATTGGAATGATTATAGGATATTCCCAAAATGTAAAATGTATGGAAAATGTGGTAACATAGACAAGGAAATAAGTTGTTTGAAAAAATGCCTCAAATAAATGTGGTCTCATGGTGATGGAAATCACCATGAGACCACATTTCTTTAAGTCATTTTTTCAAACATCTCAATACCTTGTCTATGCTTTTGCTTACTATTATGCTTTGATATATTTTTTCCATGCATCCATAGTTTGGTTGAAAGCACATTTTTTCTATGTTGTTTGATAAAATTCTTTGGTAGACATGTATGGAAAATTTGGTAGCATAGACAAGGAAATCAACTACTTTGGTAGAACTATTTGACAAAATTCCACAATGAGATATGTCCTCGTGGACTACAATGATTGTAGGACATACATAAAATGGATTTGTTGAAAAGGCTTTAGAAATTTTCAAGTAAATGCAATTTCTAGGTGTAAAACGAAATTCCACAACATTTTCCAACATCCCCCATGCCTATACAAAAATGGAAGCTTTGGAAAGGGGCATGCACATCCATAGAAAAAGATTGAGAAATGACGTATTATATTACATACTTATAACTACTCTCATAGATATTGTGTATACAAAATGTGGAAGCATACACAAGGTAGGTCAATTGTTTAACAAAATGCCTCAAAGAGATGTGGTTTAAAATGTAATTGGCAAGTGTAAAGAATTGTGTAGTTTAAAATGTGCCAAGAGAGGCTAAGGTTATAATGACAAACAAACAATGATCAACATGGAATATGCATAATAACTAAATCAAAGCATTGTATTAAGCATGTATGATAAGAGATGATAAAGAAACATAATACAATTAAGGAAAATGTAAAGAAAATGTGTAAAGACTTCACATACCTAAAAAATGGAGATTCGAATGGAGGAGTTCTACCCAATTATGTAGTCTTTGTTACTTCTTGCATCAAATTCCTCAACAATTTGATTTTTTACAAGTTTGTTTTCTTTCCAACGTTCAATTGTATATTACTCTTGAATAGAATTACAAACAATAGCACAAATTACCAATGTATAATGTTAAATTCCTACAATTCAATCACAATTAACATTGCAACACTACAAAAATTGAGACTTGAATTGATATTATATCAAATTCAATGTGAAAACTCTATTATTTCCTCCTTCCTAAGTTGGAAAACCATAAAAAGGTGGTGGAAAGTTCATGCAAAGGTGGTAGAATGTGAAAAATTTACATGTGCACTTCCCAACAACATTAAAAAGCTTCTTTTTGTTGGAACACACACATAACCAAGAGAATAATAGAGCATGTGGGCCTGGATCACGGGTGTGTAACTTTTTTACCATTTTTAGAGTAAGCCAAAACATGCTCACATTATAACACGAGTGTGTTTTGTCTTGCTATACAAAATGGCTATACCTCAACTTCTTCAAAATGTGCTTGCATTATGAAAATTTTGATTTTCTAAAGGTTTCCTCTCTCTCTCTCTCTCTCTCTCCTTAGCCATCCATCCTTCCTTAGCTATCTAGGTCTCCCACTTAACCCTAAACCCTATCCCTAAACCCTCAACATTGAAAACCCGACAATGTAATTCCACAATGTATAGGGGTGAATTTTCACCCCCTTGCAAGTTTCCCTTTTACACCCTTCACCTTAGAAAAATCAAACCTGACAATGTAATTCCACATCCTTTGTCCATACCCCATCCACTTGGTGCCTGTTTGTAGTGTTGGTGGGTGAATTTATGTCGAGGATGCGCACACAGTATGCAAATATTTTCCTAGCGTGTTGCCGTCGTGATGGGATTCTTGCCTCTAGAATCCACAGAGGTGTTACATTCGCCATTAGGGTCAAAGCATAATGTATCTGCACCTCCCAACTGACCTTTGAACGACTCTTTCCCTCCCAAATTCACCTAAGAATGACTATTCTCTCTTCTCATTGATTCTTCTACTCATTTTTGACAATTCTCATGCTTCTACACAACTATTGAGAATATTCTTGAAACTTCTTAGCTACTTGTTGCACTATCAACTCTTCAATTCTAACATCATTGCATTCTTCACATCCACCACAAAAGCTGCAACTTGGTGTCTTGCGAGACTTCCTTTGGCATCATTGTGGCCACATTGACTATGCCATGGTTGTAAGCTTGCATTCCTCTCTCATTGGCCTTAAGTGCCTTTGGTTAGGGGTGGTATTATTCATTTACTATTGCAGTTTTTGTTGGATTTGAGTAGCATAGTGCTCTTTGTAGTGTTTGGTATTCTCTTTTTCCATACTTTCTTTATCGCACTTCTATTTCTCTATCTATTTGGTTGTCCATGGAGGTGGAAACACCAAAATGGGTGTTGGACTATGGCAAGCCCCAAAACAGCCCCAACATTTTTCCCCGCTCTGCTGTGTGTAGGTATTTCATTCGTGTGGAGCTTGCTGGAGAACTATACCTATCGTGAGTTCAATCTTCTGCCACCTTTTTCATTCTTGTCAACTTTCTCCTTTTAAGTTAAAGTATTCTTCTTTCTTTCTTAATAGTTTAGCTTCTTCATGCTTTATGTTATTGTTTAAGACTCTGTTTATCAAGTTGTAGTTGATTCTCTAGTTGTCTTGACTATAATTTGTACTCTTTGTTCATACAGACGCCAGCACCCGATTGGGATGCTTGTGTGTCACATTGTCGTCTGTCTTGTGTGGTGGGTTCCTTTGGTAGAGATTTGTCGAGGTCTCAATTTTGACTCTAGAATTTGCTCACTTAATTTCCTAAACCTCTCGGGTTAGTAGAAAGATAGCAGTACTGAGAGTGATTTTCTTTCTCTACCTTAAATTCCTTACAACTTTCCTAAACTTTTTCATCTAGCTTGAGGTAGATCAAGGAAGCTGATCATTCTAGACCCTCCTATGACCTAGGGTCCTAAGCGCTCAATCCCCCTCCTCTACATTTTGGTGAACCTAACATGAACCGTTCTGGTTCTATTTGGTAGTGCTTAAAAGCCCTTCCCTCGTATTCTAGGAGTGTTGTGGGTGTGAGTGTTGTAGGGTTCCTAGCCTTGCAACCCAACCTATGACCCCTAGTGGCATAGCTGGGAGGTTTCCTAAGCATTACAAAATGAAACCTTGACTGGGTCATCATCTAATTGTGAAACCCTTGGGGGCTCCTACAAAAGTTATGTCTAGTTTATGTGAAGATGGCTTCCTTCTTACATCTACCCATTCCATCTGTGCAACCTATGAGAAAATATCCTACTATAAAATTTACCTCATAGGATTTGCTAATGAACTCTAATAGATAACCATCCCCTTTGTACATCTCCACATGTATCAATGGGAATACCGTAACTGGTGTTCTTATTGACCCTACATGTCAAGTGAATGTAATTACAAAGGAGATCATGTTGATAAATTGTTTACATAAGGATGGATATGACAAATCTAGAAGCACTATACATACACACGATGGGATTTCCGTCCTGCCCATCAATTGTATCACCTTGTTAGTCCTGGTCGGGCCCAAGACTGTGAATGCACTCTTTGATATCATCCCAAGGTTTGAACTATTTAGAGTGAAATTACGCATCCCCTAGCTAGTTTCCATGAATTCAAATTCCTCGATAATTCATAAGTGCTTTAAGTTTTACCATGAGGGTTTTGTGCATGTAGTCCATGACACTAGTTATAAACCAACGATTGCACGTGGGGGCTACTCATTGGATCACTTTTGGCCTACCCCTGTTGGTCTACTCCCTCCTAGGATGGACCTATTGTATTAAACTTATGTTAAATACAAGAGTGGGAGCATAATGCCAAAGGTGAGATACCATCCTTCTCCCTATGTCATCTCACATAGAGCTTGCATGAAGGTGGAACGTGAGGCTACCTTGGCCACGTGAAAAAGGAAAGAGGAGAAGTCCGCCCAGGGCTCTTCTTCTGCTTTTATTGTCCCACCTATTGCTTCCTCTTGCCCTGCTATGGTGACATCAACTTTCACTCTTATGCGTTTATTGGGGAGTCTGATGGTGCCTGCTTGGTGAAAGCCTAAGCATTTAACATTTGAACTTCCTATCTTACATATGGTTCTTTGATCCATTTTGTACGGTAAGGGGAAGGGTCCACATGGAGCGTCTTCTATGTCTTGGCCTCCATGGCCTCCTACTACTCCTACCTCTAAGGTAGTGAATAGGATGAGTCTCTCTATTAAGGGGCTTGAGCTTGCTTCTCCCATTGTTGTTGCATATTTTCTTTATCTCTTCCTCATGTTCCCATCCAAGACTCCCTCCCTCCATCGAAAATGGTTGTGATGGATACTCTGATGGTTGAATAGGAGTCTTCTGCCCCTTCTCATGTTGCAACCTCTAGCTCCTAGAGCTGTAGAAACCACCTTACACGTGAGCACAAGCATCGGAGGAAGGATCTAGCCACTAAGTAGGCCACCTTGTAGAAGAAGGAAGAGGAGCCAGTATTTCTTGCTTCAGCATCTTCTTCTGTGTCCTCCTCTTCTGCACTTTGTGCTTCAATTCCCTCTGCCTCAGTCTTGCTTCTGGCTGCCCCTGCAAGCGTGAACGATCCTCACCTGAAGAGGGTGCAGGTATTCATTGCTCCTTCAGTTAAGCCTCCCCTTTTGATGTCCCTTCTGGACATCCCACCCTTTTCAAAACCCATGGACATGTTGAATACCTTAGTGGTGTCTGTCGTGGTTTTCTCCTCTTCCCCCTAGCCCTTTGATTCATCTATGGAGATCCTATATCCTCTGATGAAGTGAAAGATGGAGGATGACCCCACTTGCAATGGGGGTCGAAAGAAGGGTTCTCCTTCTTTAGAGGGTGGTTATGTATTGTCTTACACCTTCCTAGTGATGAAGGAATCCCCAGCATCCCTGGAGTTCATCACTGCTCCTGAGTCCTTCGATGAGCCTAGCAGTGGATCTTGAGTGTCGCCTCCATCACTCGTTGAGTTGACACATGGAACTCCTATCAAGAGCATGTTCAAATCTATAGATGATGTCCTAGCCCTATCAAAAATCTTTGCAAGATTGTTGACATTCACATCATAGGAATTGAGTGGAGAAGACCTCGAGGGGGGCTTCTTCCTTAGCTCTTGTTGTAGGAGGGTTAGATGGTACCCTCCTTGATATTCTTCCCTTGAAGGCTCGTCCTCCCTCCCCTTATGATGATCTAGATTGGGAGAATGATGACCTCTTGGTTGATGAGGACTAGGGGGTTCCTCTTCTTTATCTATAGATTAAATAGTGTGTGTGTTTGTACTGTGTTCCCCCCATGCTTTTTTTATACATTCTTGGATGACCCTTGTCACCCTCATAGGTGCTTGGATACATGAGTGTTTTTGTGTCGTAAAACTTCCTTTATTTGTCACATCATTCTTCTCTTTGTCATGCCTTGAATTTCGATAATTGGGGACAATGCAAAGTGTTGGGGGAACTCCCTTCCATGTTGACCCAACTTTTATTTTTCATTTTATTTTCATGTGCCTTCTTCACATGCTCTAATATAGTAGGGGGTTGATGATAGTTCATTTATATATTATTATATCTATTTATCTATATTTATGAACAACTCTTACCCCGAAATGTTAGATCCCCCTGTCTCTCGTTTGTTGCATCATTGTTTCTCCTTTCTTTTTATCTTTCTCTCTTCTTTGCTTTCCTTGTGATGTTTTGGTGCTCACATGTTGTCCCTCGCATGTGCGACTACATTACCGTGGGTACATCTCGTTATGTTTCGCAGGCCACATAATTTTCACTCTTGATTTTCTATCCTTAGGATGTCACATTCTTTTGTACTCAACACACACCATACTAAGGGGGGGCTATCATACTACTTCAATTTTCAAAAGATGCATTTGGTAGCCAACAAATCTCTTCATGAAAATCTCTACTTTTTTCAAAATATTTTTCAAAAATTGCATTCTTCAACATGGATTCTTGAATGATTTTTTCTTTCGTCTCGGATTCATAAGATAGAATCCATACTTTCCCCTACAAGGGAGCATTCTTTCTTTTGAATTCCTTGATGAAATGAATTTTTTAGAAGGAACCCTTGATGCTAGAATTGTTGGTAAAAAATCCTATTTCTTTTTCTATTGCTCTCAAAATGTGTCATTTGAGTGGACCCCTTTTCTTTTGAAGGGTTCCCGAGGGACCTCTTTGAAAGCTCCTCCAATTGTTGATTATCTATGTGACTCTTGACTTGTTTGCCTGCATGGCTTCCTTTTGTTATCTAACATATTTTGTCTATGGATTAACATGTTGCTTTACAGGTGCGCCCGTGAAACTGATTTTCAATTAGACTCTACAGAGCCTCTTACATTTGGCTTCCTTCAGGACTGAGCACTTGGGGGTTCCTTCTTTGCAATTTTGAGGACCTGTAAAGTGCTTTCATCCTGCAAGATCTATCCACCTTTGTTCTGTAGGCCTCCAGTGGAGCCATTTTCCTGCCCTACATTTTTGAGCATGCTCGATTGTGGTCTACTTTCTCGATGATTCAGGTATATTTTCTTGGAAATCTTTTGACCTACTTTACCAAATACTCACTGGTACTCATGTTCACTAAAGTGGGGGAAAAATTTATAGACGTAAATTTGCACCCCCCTTGCAAGTTCCCCTTTTACACCCTTCACCAAGTTAGAAAAATAAAACCCGATAATGTAATTCCACATCCTCCGCCTGTACCCCATCCACTTGGTGTCTATTTGTAGTGTCGATGGGGGAATTTTTGTTGGGGATGTGCATGCATCATGCAGATGTTTGCACGACTTGTTGTCATCCTGACAGGATTCCTACCTTTGGAATCTATAGAGGTGTTACGTTTTCCATTAGGGCCAAAGCATAATGTATCTATGCCTCCCATCCGACCTTTGAATGGCTCTTTCCCTCCCAAATTCACCTATAAATGACTATTCTCTATTCTCATTGATTCTTCTACACATTCTTGACAATTTGCATGCTTCTACACAACTCTTGAGCATATTCTTGCAAATTTTTGGCTACTTGTTGCACTATCAACTCTTCCATTCCAACATCACAACATTCCTCACATCTACCACAGAAGTTGCAACTTTGTGTCTTGCGAGACTTCCTTTAGCATCGTTGTGGCCACATTGAATTTTCCACAGTTGTAAGCTTGCATGTCAAGTGGAATTACATCTAACTCTACCTCATCTATAAACTTGGATGTGATTGTAAATTAAAGTTTACATTGTTTTGACACATGTAATCAAGCATTATCATGCACCCAACCCAATGGATATGGTTTAAGCTGAGGTGTTGTTTTTAACCCCAATTGCCTAATAACTTGTTCAGAGATTAGATTCACCTGTGATCCACTATCTATGAGTGTATCAATCTTATTTTGTTTTGCAATAGCCCTTATATGAAACAATTCATTCATTTTACTTTCAACAGGTGCTTCATTACACTTTACAAAAGAAGCATGGGAACTAGTACTGACAACAAGAATGTTACCTTTTATACCCACTACGGTGATCTTGGTTTCATCATCTAAATCTATCCAAGATCATGCATGATAGTTGCAGTCTTTTGCTTACCCTTTCGATCCTTGAACCACTTTGGCTTCTGATCAGGATGCAATTTCGACCATCTTGCATCTTTGTGCCCTTCCTTCTTGCAATGTGAGCAATAAGGCTTCTCGTCCTCTTTCTTTATAGTAGTTGTTCACTGTGATTTCTCTTTCCCTTTCTTGCTTCCTTTGTGCTTACTTGAGTCCATCAACAAATTGTCATGGCTATTCCTTGAGCTTGTTTCCAAATGGATAGCTTGCACACTAGCTTCATCAATGTTAGTTGGTTAAACATAATTATGGTGTGTTTCAAACTCTCATGTAATCCACCTATGTACTTCAACAAAATTTCTTGTGTGTACAATGGAATACCCAAAATTAAAGCTCTCTTCCTCAACTCCTGTGTATATTCTTGCACACTCTGTCCTTTCTCTTGCCTTAATGATTTCCAATTCATCATTGCTTTTTGCATGTGTCCTAATGGATAGAACTGTTTCTTTAATGCAGCTATAAACTCAAACCAAGAAGAAATAATTTTTCCATAATGACTTAGATCCTCCTATGTTCTACTCTCCCACCAAATTAAAGTTGTGCCTCCTAGGCAAAGAGTAGCTAATTGGATTTTTTGAGAATCCTCAGTAAACCTCTGAATTCTACAATAAACCTCAATTTGCTTAATCCAATTATCTAGTTTATCTGCATCTAGCTCTCCATTATAGATTGGCAAATCAAATTTAACATCAAGCTTTAACAAAGTTGTATTAGTTTGCACAGGTTGTTTCTTTTTAGAAGAGTTAGATGAAGACGAAGAAGATGATGAAGAAGATGAAGAGGATAGAGATGGAGGTTTAGGAGGGTCACTACCACCTCCTACTCCTTTACCTTTTTCATCTTTCAATGAGGATTCAACTTCTTCCTTCTTTCTGTTCTTGAGTTCCTTTTTCCTCTATCACTCTTGCCTCTCTTGGAAAAGAAATTCCACCATAGCCTTCATTTTGAGAAATGCTTTCTGAAAAGATTTCTCATCAATCTTTGTAGAACTTTGTTTAGCTACCATCTCTGCTCGTGGAAAATTCCTTTGTTTTCCGATCTCAGGATTCAACTCAGTAAGTGCACCTTCTCCTTGCTTCAATTTCAACTTGGTTAACATTCACCACTTGCAATTTTCCTATTAAATTGGTCTAATATCAACTTGATCTGTAATTAAAGGGCTACAAATAATTTTTACTTTACTCTCAACTACAGATTTTATCCTGATCCAACAGAATTACATGGTTATGGATCTTAACCGTTGAATTATGACAAATAAAGTTCACTTATACTTTATCTAGATTCAAGAGACAAACTAACTATTTAATTATCATAAATAGGAAACTCAAAGAATCAAAATACTAAAAGAATTATGAGACAAAGAAGAAATAAAGATATCATGCTTAATAACGGAGTTCACTCAATTTGAGCTACGTCTTCGGGTCCACTTCTCAATGTTGGACTGCTTTATTGATATCGCTAAGCAAAAGCCTTCTTACAATATCAAGCTCCAAAAAAAATCACATAAAACTCCTCACAATCTCTCATTCTCAATTTTACAATTTTTGGTGTACAAAAACACCTTGTAAATTCTCCTCCAAACACTCCAAAGTTTTCTTACAAAGGCATAAAAATTCCCTCCAACACCTAGTTCTCTCAAAAGCACATGGTTGAAAATCAAACACCTACACCCCCTTTTATACATAAAAAATTGCGTTAATAAGGCTCAATCATCAAAACAAATAAATAATCTTCATCTCCCATTTATAAGCCCTTATGGGTTTTTATGGTTTTTTTGCAATATTCATTTGTTGGGTTGTTATTAACCATATAATTATTTTCAGGCTTAACAAGAGTCACCACCCCTTATAATAACATTAAAATCCTTTTAAATAATTCCTAACCCCCTTAAAAATATTATAATTTGTTGAAATATGAAAAAGGTGATTAAAGGGGTTAACTTGTTGAAATATAGGTTTACGGGTTTTTTTTCTCTCTTTGTTTTATGGGTAAGGCAAGAGGATTTTAAGGGATAAAATCCCACCAAATCCTCTCTTTTTAAATTTCTTTTTTTTAAAAACCATATGTGTTTTTTTCTTTAATAATTATGGTTTAATATATATTTATGCCAACTCACCACTCCTACCACATCATCTGCCACGTCATGCCAAGTATCAATTTATGGTGATGCCATGTCACCACTTTGACCAAGTTTGACCGCAACTTTAACTGGTCATAACTTCCACATATATACTTGGATTTGGTCTATTTAAAATGTGTTGGAAAGCTCTCATCGTGCTCTATGTGATGGAACTAGTAGATAAATGTTCCATGATCATCAATTTTTTTGTTTGACCAGATTTGACCACATGTTGACCAAATTTTGACCAAGCATATCTCTCGCATACGGTCTCCTTTTGACATGATTCAAATTGCATCAGGACCATGTTGGAAAGCTCTTCAATCTGAGACCACTTTTTTCTAATTCTAAGACTATGAAATTTTTGAGATTTTTGGATCCTCCTGGATCACTGGGACACCGGCATGTTGTGTTGTTGTCCATCTTCCATGCTAGGGCCCTCTGGCAGAGAGCTGTGGGGTCTCAGTTTTGACTTGGGAATTCACTCACCCAATTCCCTAAACCTCTCAAGTTAGTAGAAAGATAGCAATATTGAGAGTGCTCTTCTTTCTCTACCTTAAATGCCTCACAACTTTCCTAAACCTTTTCATCTAGCTTGAGGTAGATCATGGTAGCTAATCATTCTAGACCGTACTATGACCCAAGGTCCTAAGCGCTCAGTCCCCCTCCTCTACACCCTAATCCATAATCTCTCTCTCCCACTCCCTCTCTCTCTCTCCCTCTCTCCCTCTCACCCCATCTCTCTCTCTCTCTCTCTCTCTCTCTCTCTCTCTCTCCCCACCCTACAAAGATAAGTCCCTCTCTCTGCCCTACCTTGATAAGTCCCTCTCACTCCAACCCCTCTCTCCCACTCTCTCTCCTCTCTCTCTCTCTCACTCCATCTCTTTACTCCCTCCCTCTCCCACTCCCTCTCTCACACTCCTCTCTCTCCTATCTCTCAAGTCTCTCCCTCCCATCCCCCTCTCTCTCTCTCATGTCTCTCCCTCCCACCCCCTTCTCTCTCTCAAGTCTCTCCCTCCCTCCCTCCCTCCCACCCTACCTAGAAAACTCTCCCTCTCTTTCAATTCTCCCTCCCTCTAAATACATACATACATACATATAAGTGGACATACATACATATAGGCATGTACATACATACTTACATACATACATGCATACATGCATACACACATACAATCTTACATACACACATACATACATGCATACACACTGATACATCCATACATACATACATGTCATATGGGCATACATGCATACATACATTTAGTAGAATAGCATTTAACACAAAGCAAGACATAACACAAGTGCATTATAATGTGCTTGTGTTATGTCTTGCTTAGGAAACTCAAGCACAAACATAAAAAAATAAAAACTATGAAATAACATGAGTGTGTTATAACACGCTCACGTTATTCCTTGCTTTGGGAATCCCAAAGCCTAAGAGGCTTAGTATTTTTGGCTTGGAGTGTCTTCCCAACATCCAAAGATGTGTTTTTAAAAATTCTGCAATATTTCAAATATTCGTGTTCATGTTAAGCATTAGGTTTGCACGTGTTTCAAGGTTGAACAAATCAAACACCTAGGTAATGTTAGGCTCTCTCTTAGCTATCTAACGATGTAATTTTTTTCACATTTTGACAATCTTAAGCCTTTCATTTTTAATTTCTTTTGTTTGTGTGTTTGATTTTTTGGCAAAAACTAGTGTTTGGTATTTTTTTCTTTATAAATTGACTGCTCATTGAAATTTCAAATAAATTACATTTTTAGAAACTAGACTCCATTCTACACATATTAAAAAAATGATTTTCAATTAGTTTTCAAAATTTATAGGGGTAGCATGGCCAAAATTCTATTTTTCAAGAAGTGTCCACTTTGAAAATTAGTAAAAAGTCAAATATTCATTAAAAAATTATCAAAAAAATCAGGCATAAACTACATACTTTTAGCTAATTTCTCACTGAAGCTATTTTAAAAATACAAAAAAAAGTTAGCCTTTTGAGGGAGCCAGAAAAGTCGCTATGTTATTTTTTTTGACAAAAACAACACCAATTTTTGTGGCTCCTTCTTTTGAACCCCTTAATCTCTACCATTTAAAAAAAAATAGTAGTTTAGAAAGTAGACTTGGAGCACTATGATCCTTGTTTTTGTTGCATCTAAATTTTTTGAGTGTAACTATCCTCAATTTCACATCCAAGGTCAGTATTTCCTGATTTCAAAAAAAAAAAAAAAAAGTGGCCACTTAAGACCCCTTTTTGGCCCCCCATCTTTTTGCACTTACCCAGGAATGGTCTATCTTGCATAACTAACATTAAGATGGGAGGATTGGCCAAGTATTTTTTATGGACTCAAAAACCTCTTGACACTTATCATCTCATCAAAAGTACACGTCCTTCTTCAACAAGCATGTGAACAAAGGGGTGTGATCAGCCAATTGAGAAATAAATCTACGAATTTCCTAAATATTCCCTTACAAACTACAAAGTTGAGAGATGTTTTTAGGTGGAGGCATGTTAACGATTGCATCAATCTTATTTGTATCCACTTTGATTCCTTGATGAGAGACAATAAATCCTAGTAGTTTTCCAACATCTATGTCGAACACACACTTAAGAGAATTTAGTCTCATCTTATAGAGTCGAAGCCTTTCAAAGATAAGATGAAGATTCTTAAAGTGATCTTGGTGAGTTATAGATTTAGCCAAGATGTCATCGACACAATATTCTAGGATCTTATGAATGAAACCATGAAATATTAAAGTCATTGCACATTGATAGGTTGCTCCAACATTTTTCTACTTGAATGACATGACTACATAGCAGAAGGTACCCCAAGGGGTTGCAAAGGTTGTCTTGTATTGATCATATGGGTTAATAAGGATCTAATTTTATCCTAAGAATCCATCCATAAAGGAAAGTAAGGCATGGCTTGTAGTCAAATCTACAATCATATCAATATATTTGGTAACAGAAAATTATCTTTAAGAGAAGCCTTACTAAGATCATGAAACCAGTTTCTTCCAGATTATCCTAAGTAGGCTTCATTGGTTGTTCTGCCACTTTGTTCTTCTATTCATAAAAAACTAATTCCAATTTTGATATGTAGAGATCACTGGCTATCAATTATTTGATCCAACATCTCAGTACTCTTCCCAAACTTAATCTTTAGTTGATGATTTACTTTGTAAATATCTTTTCTTAGTGACAAAATTTTTGCTTCAAGTTTCTCATAGTCCTTGTCTCTTGACAACAACCTTCTAGTCAAAACTTCTTCAATCCCCTTTGCTTTTTCTACTTGAATCTTCATATCAATAATCATATTTTTTGTCTTCTCAAGATTTTGAGATAATTTGTCTTTAGCCTTCAATTCGTCAACAATTCTTTTCTTTAGTCTCTTGATCTCCAAGTTCCTAGCACAGAGTGACTCTTCCACAAGATCTACTTCTTCATCATCATTTATGGAATTCATCTTTGTAATATCTTCAGTAGTTTCCATGGCCAAGAATATAACCTTCTCTCTTTCATCTCCAAATATGTCTTGATCCTCTTCATCAATAGAGTAGACTTCCTCATTAATGAATAAACTCTTTTGTTTCCTGTGAATTTTATTCCCTTTCTGAAATGATTTATTTCCATACTTTTTCTCAACATTGTTAGAGTCTTTATGAGGACACTTAGCCATAAAATATCCTACTTCACCACAATTAAAACATTTGAAAGGTAACTTATCTTTGTACTTGTTGGAACCTTTATAAATTTTTTAAAAAGTTTGCTTCCTCTAGATCTGATCCAATATCAAAATATGGATCAACTTGCTTCTTAGATGCATGGAAAGTTTCTTCTTTCCTTGTAGGGTTTTCACTATCAATCCTCATTTCATAGGAAGTCAAGATTCCATGTAATTCATCCATTTTTAAAGAATTCAAATCTTTAGCCTCTTCAACAACTAAAATTTTTGGATCAAACTTTCTAGGAAAAGATCTAAGTACCTTTTTCACAATCATACCTTCTTTCAATTCCTCACCAAGACCTTTCATGGAATTGACAACCTCATCAATCTAGAGGAAGAATGTGGCAATGTTTTTTTCTTCCTTCATTTTCAGACTTTCAAACTAACTTCGATGAGTTTTAAGCTTTGCTTCTTTAACCTTGTTGTCACCTTCATATATGGTGTGCAATTTATCCCATACTTTCTTCATTGTCCTACATTACATGACCTTCACAAACTCGGATTTAGATAAACCACATAAAATAGAATTCCTTGCCTTAACATTGTTTTCACAAGTCTTCTTTTCAGCCTAATCTCTTGGAGCATTTTCAAGGATCTCATATCCATCTGCAACTGATTGCCAAACTTCAATTCCAAGGGCCATCGAGTATGCTTCCATCCTTAATTTCCAAAAAGCGTAATTGGATCCATCAAAAAGTGGTGCCTTATTTGTAGGAAATCCTTCTTGAGCCACTAAGTGTGCCATCTCGAATCTACCTCAAGTTGTTAAGCTTCTTCAAAGGAACTTGGATCTGATATCAATTGAAGGGAACACAATCTACTATGAGGGGGGGTGAATCAATAGATCAAATCAATTTAAAACTCTTTAATTCAACACATATGTCAATCATGAAACTTGAATAAAAAAGGTACTGATAATCAAGCAATCACATAAGCACACACATTTGTACGTGAGAACACTAGATATACATGGAAACCCAAGATGGGAAAAAGCACAATGAGAATAGTTGCTTGGATCTACTATCCAAATCCAACCTCACAAAGCAAGAATATAATCAAAGAAAATTTACAATATGAAGTACCTGCACCAACCTACCGAAGACACTAATCTCCAAATGTATTTGCAAGCACCAACCAACTAAAGACACCAATCCTCAACACAAAGATTTGAGCACGAACTCAATGAGTAGAACACCAATTGATCCCACCGAATTACAAAGATAAAGCTTGTGGATCTCCAATGCTGAAAACTTAGCTTACATATAGTCTGAACTTGATTTAGACACTCTACTACACTCCGTAAGATCTTTTGATAATGGCACACAATGAGATGCAATTCACATTGAATAACACTCACTTGCACAACAACTTCTCACACTAGCATACTCATACATATATTCACTTACCGTTTTCTCTTCAATTACTTATCATGTGAAGTGAGATGAGATTATATACAACACACTACAATAACTTCAATTCATGTCAGCTAGGGGTCCACAATTAACTAGGATGACATAAAGTGGACCTAAATTCAATTTACATGAAATGTGTAATAGCTCAGTCCTAAATCAAATTAGTTGTTGTGAAAAGAACATGATTTCATGTGCTTCCATAGGAACCTTATCCTGGACCAAGTTTAGCATCCCACATTATCTCTGAATGTTGCACGCTACTAGTCATTGCCACATAGTTCCAGAACACCAATTGGTTAATTTATAAGCATATTGACCCTTCTACCACTTCAAACTTTCCGCTTAATTAACATCCATTCTAAAAACTCTAAAATATGATAAAACATGTGTAGACATACTCTCTATTCAAACCATAGAGCCAAACTCATCTTCAAAGAAAAATATTGAACATAAATGCATTGCTAAAGAAATCTCTCTGCCCTAAGTAATTGACCTCAAACATTTTGGATCAAACTTTCAGATCACTTCTATCAACATGAATAGATGTAGTATGATGTACATACAATCCACAACTGATAAATTATTAATATATAGATAGCAATATATACTTCTGCAACTTAAAATGATATGACAATACAATTACATTTAATTCTCACTGATTTGCTAACCACATTCCTTTGACAGTAGTAAGCAACTTTGACATCAATGACAACATATACATTCAACACCTTGATTGTATCAAGTTAACTCGGTTAGCTTTTACAAATCCTTATTTCTATTTTGCGGGCAATGGGTGACTCTCAAGCACCTTGGAATTAAACACATGACTTCTTTGGGCTTTTCATGCCTAAACCTTTTTCATGGAATACAACTCTTTTGGGAGATTGGACCAAAAATCCTACCAAGTTCACTTACATTTGGCATGTATTTATGGTGAAAAATATTTTTAGCATTTGGAAAGATAAAAACTTTGCTCTAATTTGCTTGACTATTTTAGTAATATATACTTTTCTCTATGCTAATGATATGATTTGTTCTAATGGTCTTTTGAAGATTTAGGTGCAAGATAGCAAATATGAACTTTAAGTGACCCACCCGTAAGTGCATCTTGCTCATTGGGGTAATGTACGATGTACAATGGCCAAAGTTCCATGAACTCCACATAGCAAGGGTCATTTCCCTCCTAGTGGAAATCAACATGGATGTGATCAAAAAGTCTTTTGTAAACAAGATCGTCTATCACATTTTCTTAATCCCTTTGAGAATAATAAATGATTGGTTTTCTCACATAGTTGGCCTCAACCTTCTTAATTATCTTTAGCCTCTTTTGAGCCTCATCGCTAAGGTGCCTCTAGATGGCTAGATAGTGGAACTTTCCTCACCTAGCTTTGACCATTTCTCTTGATTGTGACACTCAATATCCTACTAAAGAATAAAAAAAGGAAGATATGATTACTCAATGGAAACCTATTTGTAATGGTTGGGATATCCTTGATGTCTAGGAAAAGCTAGATAGTTATAATCCTTCTCCATATCCTAGAGTACTTTAACTCTTATCACATAACCAAATTTGTTTCTTATTTTTCTCTTTAAATTTATTATTTAAAGCTTCTAACTTATTTAGATCATAGAATGTAACTTTTTCCATCCACTACTTTTTAAAATATATATAATATAAATCTTGATTCAAAATAATATATCATCCTTATTCACTAAAAAGAAAAAACTTATTTTCCTTTCGAAAGAGATATATTTCTAATGGCATACAGCAAATTCATTGTCAGCAATTCATCGAAGGAAAAAACACCATCAGCAATTCATTGCTTTACGTCAGCGGTGAATTTTCCGTCGATGAATTACTGGCAGTGAATTTTCCTAAAGCCATCTCTAGCACACACGTTAATCTAATTTGAAGCGTATATCACATAATTGGAGATCCCTTGATCTATAAGCATTCTCGTGTCATGTAACTAACTCTGTCAACAAATCTCTTTCAATTTTGTCTACCACGAAGTATTCAAACTCTGACGTAAAGCAATCAAAAACACAACTGACTCCAGGGAGGCTCAGTTTGTGTGACAATGGTTTCCCCTTACGTTGTACTTTTTATGAAAGTGAAATATGCCCATGTGGCTACCTCTCAATAGTTTTCTATTAAGTAGAGCTCAAATTCTGAAAGACATGTATATCATTTTCAGTCACATAGATGTAAAGTTACAGTTACAAGATCCTTTCAAGGACGTAATCGATTCCATCTTCCAAACAAACGTGTCACTCGGGGCTTAGAATGCCACAAGCATGACCCAAAACTTCCATTTTTCTTGCCCTGTATGGGAAATTATCTTCTCACCACACAACACGGCACCTGTGAAAGCAATTCTAAGCAGTTAGAGACGGGCACTCATTAAATTATTTCATTGGTGTATTCCCATATAAGTGAGAGACTATGGGCATTGAGTTTACCAGCCAATTTAGTTGAGGCGCTTCACTGCCTTGTGTTGTAATCATGTGGCCACTTTTCAGTATGTTTTTGGAGAGCAACGATGAAAACAACAGAACTGAAAAGCTGGTGAATGCCATGGCTGTGGAGGAGAAGAACTGCAGTGCAGTATATTTCAAGATGCCTGTGGATTATCCCAGATATACTAAGGCAGATTATCAAGCTATGGGTGAGGATACACTGGACAGGCTTCTAAAGGAATATGGCTTGCTGATTGAAGGAACTTTAAATCATAAACGGGAGTTTACCATTGGAACTTTCTTGTGGCCAGATCAGATTCTTGCTCAGCAGCAAGAAGACCAGAAAAGGGGAGCAAAATTATTCTAACTTGAAGTGGTCGATCTTGTTCCCTGTTTGCTCATCATCAATGGAAGCTGTCATCTGCTTCTTTTGATTGCTTGTCTTTCTGTCAAACTATCTGCGCACTTATGAGTATAAATAAAAGATATCCTAGTGAAAAGTATTAATATAAGATATCACTGTGGAATATTTCTTGCCCATCAACTAATAGCTGAGATTATTTCCTATTTATTTAATTTAAAAGTATAAATGTTTATTTGTTTTTGTATTCAATGGTAATGCAATCTTAGTGGGCTTAATACAGTTGAGCCATATGACAAGCTTACTTTAAGAATAGTTTTTCATAAATTAGAATAGAATACAGACAAGCATCAGCTTCGTTGCTCCAATTCGCACTTGGGAATTTGTATTATTTGTAAATATTCTAATAAAATAATAATAAACATTCAAACATAAAATTAAATAATTTCCAAATCTATGAAAGTAGATAAACAAATGAAACGAGTCTAGCAAGTGCAAAATTATCAATGTTAATAATGAGTAATTCACTATGTGTTGAATAAAAGAGATTAGTTAATTGATTTTTTCAATAAGTTGGAGCCTACAAAGAATCAGAGAAATGTTCAAGAAGTTAGGATAATAATAATAGATATAGGAATAATCAAGGAATTGTCAAGAACTATCAAGGGCAGTTTTCGAAGGGCCCTTCAATTCATACTAGAGGTGGTAAAAAGGTTGAGGTCTCTATGAGTATAAAGGATAGTAGTTCTCATCTCCAAGCTCTTTAAGAGGAATGAGAGGTTGCAATTACTTTGAATGATTTTTATTCATTTGATCTATTGTTTACTTCTCTAAATTCTAGTATACTTTGTTGTTGTTTTTAGGTTGTAGTTATGTTGTGTTCTATCATTGTTGTTACAAAGCCATTTCTTTTTCTCTCTTGGTTTATCTTGTAAAAGGATTAGGGTCCTTCAAAAACCCCTCTTTTACTTTTTTTCAAAATAATAAATATAATAATTTGAAGTATAGTGCATTATGAGAAAATTTCTTAAGTTTATATATTATGTTTCACAAGTAGGCATTTATCTTTATAATTTGTATTTTCTTATCTTATATTTAGTCATATATGAGTTGGCTAAGAAAAAAATTCATGTTTTTTAGGTGGTTGACCAATTTGTGGAACTATGAAGCCATCATAACTACATTAATAGTTAAAATGTTTGTACTAAATGTTTGTACTAAGAACATGTTGATGGTACTTGTTAAATTTTTTGGCTCTTAGCCCTCTTAATGCCTATGAAATTTGTTGAATGGTCATATTTGTAAGGATTTCTTTAAATTGCATTAAGGTTTTTTGAAAAAAACCTAAACCCTCATTAAAACCTGTTGCACTTTTCTTATTTTTGGTCGTTGACTACTTGCTCTGGTATCCCAACCCCTTAAGTTTTTAATTGTCTTTTACAAAATTTTCTCAACTAACCCTCTTTTACCACTTATTGGTTCCTATCCTAGAACACACTTTAAAACATCTTTCAAAGCACATGCTTAAATACGACTTAACTACTTTGGTTAATAGTGGTCCCCAATTGAGACATGTTCCAACTTCTCATTCCAACACTAAATCCCTTTCTCATTGTAACCTCTAATGTTGAGTGCATAAGTAAAATGCACTAATGTCAAGCACATAAGAAAAATGCACTAAGCAATATTGAAAAAGGATAGACATGCATTGCCTTCTAGTTTCACTACATATTTCTTCATACTATATTCTCTTTTCTACAATGCATAGGGAAAATGTGGTGGCTTGACTTTGACTATGTTGGACACATGGCATTTTCTTGTTAGAGCACTTGAATTTTTTTGCATCATATTTTCAAATGTCAATGCAAAGTTAAAACATGTGTTATACCTACATCTCATAAAAGATTGACAATTTTCAAGATTTCATTGATGTTCTTATCAACACATTTTGCAAATTGAATATTCTTCTTTCAACATGTTGATACTTTGGTAGCTAAAAGGTAAAGGGACACACATCCATGTCTCATTTCAATGCGTAGTGCCTTCATGCCACATTTTCATCAAAATATTTTCAAATCACTTAGGAAGTAGACTTTGAGAACACGTTAACCATCCATCGTGCTATAATATTTCAAGATCAATGGCTCAAATTTTAAATTGTAGATGGCTACTTGCAGACAACTAGTTTCATGTAGGCACAAACAATTAGGCACAAACAATTACTATGGCAATTAAGGTGCAACCACTATTATTTTAAATAAATAGATTTTGGATTATTCTATGTCATTGTAATCAAAGCATTCTTGAGTTTGAATGAGAATGTGAGATCCGAGAGAAAGCTGTGTATTTAAGGTGATTTTACAAGTAAGGCATTCTAATCATTTATGTGAACTTGTAATTTTCAGAATTTATTGTGATTGTTCTAAAGGATTTTTATAAAGGATCTTAGCTTGTCTATTGCAGAAATATGAAGGAATTAAGATAAAAATTTATTAAGAAATATTTTACAAAATACCCTATTGTTTGAGAACTTCCACATGAGTGATTCTAGCACAAAATTGAGAAGGGTAAAGAAAATCCTCTAGAGGATGACCTAACAAAATAGTTGCCTAGGTTGAAAAAAGAGAAAAGCATGCTCAAGGTACAAGGATAGGATAAGTGATAGAGTAGGAAAAATTAGAGATGCAATCATCCCTTAACATGGTTGGAGTTTGTTTGAGTATGGGTACAAAAGGATTATTTTGACAAACCCATCTCAAATTTGTGGACTTAAGATTTGGGTAAGTTGGTAGTCCCAAATGTGTTTATCAATGTAAACTTGATCAAAGCCCTAGTACATAATTATGATACTAAAAATAGGTTTATTAGGATTGTTAAGGGAGCTCCATTATTGGAAATATCTAGGAAGGTCATTGTGGATACCTTTGGCTTGAATGTTGTAGCCAATATAGGTATTGATTTTGGGAATTTGAGAAAAGAATTTTTCAAGGACAAACATCTAGCTTCAAGGTGATGTGGTTACCACAACATAGAAGGAGAGAGCCAAATAGGAAACTAGTCATTTTTTTCAAGGATGAAGTTGAGCCTTTTGACTTTGACATTTTTTAGGATTATTTTATAAACACATACTTTTCTTTATGCCAAGTATTGGGAGAATATTACAAGGTTTAGATACCAACACACATGATGATTCTTGCTACAAATATCCAACACAAGGACCTTAATAGAATTTTTGACTTTTTTCATACATTGCAAAATAAATCCACAAGTAGTTAAGGGATTTGAAGGACTCAAAAGTTGGGTTATATTTCAAGTGGTAATCATTATTATGTCACTTAATTTTGCACAATCAGATAAAAACTTGGAGCAATTCAATGAAATTAATAATACAGATGGGGATAGTTCTAGATTGTCAGTCCAAATTTGGACATATTCATCGTATTCCCATTGCCCTTTTGTCTACAGATTATTTGACTTTTGAGAATGTTTTTGTGTAAGATGTTCTACAAAATTTAGGCCTTTGGCTTGCACAAATGTTATCAGATAAGGTGATGAAATTCCTTAGGCCTCTAGAGTTTGATCTTGAGAAGGGAATTGGTCATAATTAGGGAGACTAGTACTTACACATAAATTGCATAGTTATTAGGGTTTATGGTACCCTAGTTTATCCCCATTTTTTACCTAAATAGGTATCTAATAGAATGGCCTTCATGGATTTATTTATGTGGAAATTAAATGATTTTGATAAATTCTACCTTTGATTAATAAAGAAGGGATCTCATATCCTTGTCGGATGCATTTCTTTGACTTCAACATCACAATCAAGGAGGGCCTAAAAGTTTTACCCTCCCTTATGCTAACATACAAAATGCAAGTTGTCATTTCCAAAAATTGTGATCTTTAATGATATATAAATAAGATCAGGCTAGAGGCCAAAAGATCACCATACTATCACAATTTCAATGCTTTGGATGATGTGATTAGAAATTTCCTGATAGATGAACAAGTAAAGGAAAGAAACCAACAATGGACTGTGATTGGAAAAATATAAGAAAAAAGGAAAAAGGAAAATCCCTCTTATAAGGTATCCTTCTCTGATATCTAAAATCCTTTTGAAAGGATGATAAAATTGCTTGATAGTTTTGATAAATTTTCATTCATAAAGAAGCCTTCCTTGGAAGAGAAGCCCAATGAGAAAGAAGTTGAACAACCAATTCAATAAGAAGCTACACATGTGCACAATTAGTAGTGCATCATAAGAGGGATTGACAACTCTTGGAGCACCAATTGGCATGCAACCTTTGGTGGATTATTCAGTAAATTCAAAGGAAGATACTAAATAAAATGTGCCAAGTGGTGAGGATGTGGATCAAATTTTCCCTCCTCCACAAGTTAATCAAGATGATAGATAAGGACCAACAAATAGGCTTGTATTGGATTCAAATTATCCAAATGTGAGAAAATGATGTGAGAGCCTTGGCCTATAATCAATTCATGACTGATGATAGCTTCATCACCTCCAGTGAGTTTAAGGATTTTTTGGTAAGAATAAGAAGGGGGGAGTTCCAAGAGAAGCTAACTAAAGCTAAGAATGAGGTACACTAGTGATCCCACTATACTGGTTTACAATTTTTGGCCAAACTGGACACTGAAATAATTTTTT
>VDFB02353493.1:415134474-415186974 GCA_007258455.2 Sequoia sempervirens | reverse complement strand
ATATTAACATATGGATAATTGTACAACCTCCTTTTATGCTCATAACTTTTCACATGTATCTTTGATTTTCTTGATTCCAATGGCATTGTAAATGTATTTAAATTCTCTTTAGATCCAACATGCACTTTTTCTAGAATCCACCCCAAGTATATTTTATTTAGTTTTTTTGTGATTTCACATTTCTATTAATTACATGGATGTTTTGGCACTTGGAAAGGATCTATTTACGTGAGATGACTTCATTTGATCTGCTTTACATGCATTGAGATTATCAGTCTTTATTTTATTTTAGTAAGTATCGTGGATTTTTATGTTCATCCTTCTATGGTCATCCTAGAAAGGAATAACTATGAGTCTTGATGACACAACACCCTAGCACATCTTAGGTGGCTTGATCTTTTCCTTATCTTTATGGACTTATACCTACACTAGACATACTATGGAGTTATTAATATGTGGTATTTTCAGTGATCATGTTGTAGGAGTGATTTATTCTAATGTTGATCATGGCACTATGTGTGTTGTATCGAACATTGATTGTCCCCACATGCTTTGGACTTGACTTTGGGAGATCCATGGAGACCCTCATATCTCTCCATTCTTAGAGGATATTGCTATATATTATCTCATTCCTCTTGCAGATGCAAATTACATACCCTTTGATTACGTAATTTATAGGAGCTCAAGTATATCATAGGTATTGCATGTTCTAATGGTTCAAAGACTTGTATTCATGTTTCTACTCTTCAAATTGAGACCCAATCATCATCTTCTATTGTTCTTGATTAGATTGGAATTGCCACATCCTTAGCCCCTATTTTTTTATTGCAACAATTTGACATTCGTCATCTTTCAAACATAACTACTTGGGATTCATATCTTGCAAACATATCATCCTTGTTTGTAGAGTCTCAAATTATAGATTCAAAGATTACTTTAAGGACTTGTTCATCTCCTCCTTGTTAAAATCCGCGTCATTGTTGTTGACCCATCATCTTCATTTCCTTTTGAGCTTGTTCTACATTAGTCTTTACCGATTCTTGGATTAACATCATCTCTTTCCAAAACATGGATACTTGAGAAATTTTTCAAAGACACACATCATTTGGATTTAGAAATTTCTGATTCTTCCATCTTTTGTGAATGACTTCTCCAATCACCGATGGATCTATTTCTTCCTAAAGGAAGAAATGTTGTTTGTAGGCAGTGTAATTCCCCATTTGAAGCACAAGGAAAAAAGTTATCGAACAATTTTTTTGAAACACAATAACCACAATATTAAAGATGTAATATCAACAAGTCAAACTTGCATAACACGTGCACACAAGCATCATATGAAACACAATGACACACTAACAACAACAAGATGACCTTACCAAATCAAGATGACCTTACTAAATGATCATATGTTGCATAAGAAAGGTGGAAATAACTTGAAGGATTAACCACACATGTTACAAATCCACCATGAAGAACATACAAGAGAGAGAGGGGAAACAACACCTACATGATGATTGATTACACCATCTGATCATGCTCTTTTCCAACACAACTCCAAATTAGGATGAGGAAATCATCAACCTCCAATCCACATCTTGACTAACTTAACAATTCTAAATAAGGGAAAAAGTTCACCAAAGGATGCTTGACCAAGAGACACAACTCTCCACTAACTAGAATGATGGTGAGTCACTTCTAGACAACACACACTTCCTAATACGCCCCATTACAACATGACATCATACAAAGGGAAATATACTATGTAAAACAACACCGAAATATACATGAGGAATATTGTGGAAACTAAGAAGACCAACCACAAATTTTTACAACCTTCCCAAGACTTCATAATACAAGGTGCACAATCTCCCAAAACCCTAGGTTTGCCAACCAAGCAACTTCAGAAGAGTGCATGCAAAATGATGCAAGAGAAACCACAAGTTCTCAATAAAGACACTTAAGGATAAAATATGAACATCACCAGATCCTTGGGACCATGATGAGCAACCATTGTTTACATGGTTTACCCATATGAGGTACCAAAACTTAGAGGAACAAACAAGTTCTAAGAGAGAGATAACTTGACTAGGTTTTTGAAGATCTATTCAACAAAAATAAACGCCACAGATAAGATACATGTCATAAAAATTATTTGAAAATGGAATTATGCTTAGAAAAATCCTAACTAACCATGGTTAAGAGGGTTGACACTTTTTGTATGGGAATGAGATTGCCCAAACATAGGACTGGGTCACCCAAACAAAGATAGGCAATTTTGAGCTTGTCAACTCTTAAAACTAGGCTGCCCCACTATCAACTAGGGAACCCCAATATGGTACTAGGTCACCCCACTGCTAAAAGGGCCACCCAAAAAAACTCAGGAACATTTCAAGTGAGTTTGGAGACTCCTGAGCAGACCAGGCCACCCAAATGCAACACCAAACCACCCAAACTCATTAGAAGACTCTAAAGTTAATTTTAAACCCCAAAAAAATGAACTCCTAAGTTCATTTTAACTTCTCAAGGTAAAAATACAACATCATAGATTTACGATTGTATTTAACACCAATATCGAGAAATTTAATAGGCTAATCTACTAATATTTACAAATGAATTATAATCCATCTTAAAGAGAGATGTCCTTTACAAATTATATTACAATTACATAGGGAAAGGACTCAAATGTCTTTCCAACTTCAAAATACATTGCATTGAACTATCTATAAAGAAAAATGATAAGGAGATAAGATATCGATACCCCTTTTGCTCCTTGAACCTTCAAACCCCAATAGTGGTTTCCATGCCACTCTACTGCATGAAACCAACAAGGTTCACTCACACCATGCTAGGAGATGGTCACATGGCCCAAACAAACTCACACAAGAAACTTGGGAGAAGGTTATACACTCACGACAATCATTGAGTAAGCATATCATACAAATCATACAACAATCACTTCTACATTCACAAGATTTAGAAGGGATAATACAACGACCTCAAGTACTGGCCAAACCAATCCACCAATACCTCTCACGAGAGACAAGGTATTCCATACACACCAAAAAGTCAAGTTCACTCAATGAACACATGAGAATAGAGATACTAAACTTATTATGAGTAATATCAAGATGAGAACCAATTCATAATTCAATGCAAATTCATCTTGAAAGGGATGAGAAACAATGCACAAACATATTTTTTTCACGAAACCCACATGTTTCCAATAGAATTATCTTGAGCAATCATGAAGTATACCTTCATTCCCACATTCATAAACATCACAATTCATATAATTCATTCAAATTTTCCAAAACAAAAGTTTATCAAAATCTTAGATTTTTTCTAAAACACCATTAAAATAGATTAAAAAATACCAAAATTAAAATTCTCAAATTTTAAAGAACAAAAGATACCCTTTTGGTCTAAACGGTCCCAACCACCATTTTTCACTATCAATTTCACCTTTTGGACATTTTTAAAAAAAATGGCATTATGACGATGTTTAGGGGAAAATTCATAAAATTTGTACATATTAGTAAAAGATACACCCTCCAATTCTATGAAATAAAAGTCGTTGGGAGGTTCTAATACCCCACCAATCCATTTGCAACTTTTCAAAATGAAAAACAATAATGATTTGAGAAGATATTGAAGAATTACCTCTCAATTTAGCAAAATTTAAAAAAGAACTTTAAACACACCCCCCAAATGCAAAAATCCACACATGAGCATGTTCTCCTACCAATTCCTATCCAAATGCTTCAAACCTCATCCAATTCTCTCTCCAATTGCTCACTTAATCACAAAAATAATAATTTGGAGAAGAGCATTTTTCCTCTCCAAATTCCTCACAAATAAAACATAAAAATGAAAATAAAATGTCTTTTCCCTTTTAACCCCCTTTTCCTTTTCAAAATAAAATAATAAAATATTTTTTTCCAAGTAATCACATTTAATCCCTAATTTCATCCAAGCCAAATTAAAACATTTAAATATGGTCCATTTTGCTATTCCACCCTTAATTCACATTTTAAGTCTATATAAGCATATTTTCACATTACTTGCATAAAACTAATTCAAATCAAATTAAAATTAATATAAATTATATTTTCATTCTTTAATTTGAAACTCCCACTAATAACCTCAAATCTCGATAATTGATTAAATTCATTCCCCAATTCATCAGATAGAGAGAGAAATTAACAGATTAAACTAGGGGAGGAGAATTTAAAGACATAAAACAACAACAAGGACATCAAACCTTTAACTAGAAGAAAAGAGCACATAACCAAACAGAGAAAATCATAGAGAGAGGGGACAAAAGTTCAAAAGAGGACACTAGGATAAAAATAGAAATCAAAGTAGACAAAAGAATTGAAAGGAGAAAGAAAGAGACAAAGGAAAATAAAATTGAGAAAAACACGAAAATAAAATTCAATAAGTGAAAGACACAAGATTAAGAGAAACAAGATCTAAATTATAGATCTTGTTTCTCTTAATCTTGTGTCTTTCACTTATTGAATTTTATTTTCGTGTTTTTCTCAATTTTATTTTCCTTTGTCTCTTTCTTTCTCCTTTCAATTCTTTTGTCTACTTTGATTTCTATTTTTATCCTAGTGTCCTCTTTTGAACTTTTGTCCCCTCTCTCTGTGATTTTCTCTGTTTGGTTCTGTGCTCTTTTCTTCTAATTAAAGGTTTGATGTCCTTTTGTTGTATTGTTTTATGTTCTTCTAGGTTCTCTCTTTAATTTTCTCCTTTGCAATTCTCTCCTATCATCCTTCTCCTCCCCTTGACTTTCTCTTCTTTTTTGGTTTGCGTGACTCACATCCTTCCCTCACCAACCTCTCCCCTATTTCTATCCAAGTCTGCTGTCTATTCTTCATTTCTCTCTCTATCTGCTAATCATCCTGATGATGGATCATGGAGTATGATCCGAAACGTTGATGGAAAAAATCACACACAGTTTAATCCAGAAATCTTGATTACTAATGATCATGGACTGTGGAAACAAAATGTTATTAAATAATTTCACTATTAATTCCATGTAAGCATTTAACTAAATTAAATTGTGGAAATATAAAATTTAACAAGACATCAACCACACATTCGTGGGACATTCACAAAAAGGGTTATGGTGTTCAAAATCATACCAATGGTGATATTTGGGTTAGCACAAGTAAATAACAAGGGACTCACTCTCATATCAATACAAAAGATAAGGAAAAACAATAAATGACCAATGTGACATCTCCTTATAACCACCATCAGGGTGTACTTAGACCTGTAGAGCTAGATGGAGAAACACCTAGTACTTGTAACCACTCAATGCATATGTCAACCATACTTGTTTCATATATATAAATAGTTGAAGCATCACACAAATATCCAATAGTGCACAACATCATATCCATAACTTCATTGCATTTAAATAATAAATTTTATGATATCATTTAATTATAACATCCATATTAATGTTGAACCAAAACATAATAATAATCACTCAAGAAAGCTCACATCACATACACATTCCAAGAACACCTCCAAATGAAATACATCCATCCCCTTTCAAGGGACTTGACAACATATCATACATGCACTTCAGTGCCATTTATATCAAGCATAACAATAAAATAACCATGAAAGAAACAACAAATTAGGACACATAACATAATACTAAAACATGATCACCTAACATCTCAATATATACAAAATACAATACTCCCACTAACATCACATACTAGGAATACGAAGACACTACAAGCAATGAATCATGTTTTGTCTTCTGATGTTCATTATTGGCATAAAAACTCTTTCTTTATGGGTGGATTCATATCCTCACTTTCTCTCTCCTACTAGGGGGACATTTATTGTACTTGTGTAATAGAAGCAGTCCTTGGGGGGTCACATTGAGTCCTCCTCCTATCCTTCTTTCACTAGTGCAGTATTTAAATTTTCTCTCTTTTGAAGGAGTTTTTTCCATGCAGTTTTCTCCTTTTTTTTTATTATAAAAGATTCATTTGTTTGTACATGGATAACTTATTAGACCTTGTAATTGAGACCCATCCATGCATCCCTAAATTGATATTAAGGAGGCACGTTAGAGTAATTATGATAATCACTTAATATTTAATTAATCATTAATTAATTATTAGATCATTTATTATACTTTAATTACTTAAACTAAATTTAGAAGTGCTTCTTTATTATTAGATTGAACTATTTATAGCTCACAAATTCTCTCATGGTGGTTTGTTGTATTGTATAATACATGTCAATTTTAATGTTAATTTTTAAAAATAAATTAAGTATTAACATACAGTACAGACAAACGGCCATCAAATTTAAACTCCGATTGATCGGGTTCAACTGCAAGTATTACCTTAACGGTCAAAATAATTTGGATGGATGCGTTAGTACCTGCTGTGCTGGCATAAACTGACAGTCTGCTGCATGCTACCTCGATTTCGCCCGAGAAAAAAGCAGGCGGCTTATGAAGCCCTTTCCAATTTTGGTGTTTGTATTAGGACTCGTTTGCAGAGTCTGCTATGGCGTATATTCTGATTTTCAAGAAATTAAAGAGTTATCTGAATCAAAAAATACGGTAGAATGGTTAAAGTCCATAAGAAACCGAATACACGAATACCCAGAGCTCCAATACGAGGAAATAAACACCAGCGCATTGATCAGGGCCGAGCTGGACAAAATTGGCGTCCACTACGAATGGCCCGTTGCGCGTACAGGTGTGGTGGCCACAATAGGCCCCGGGACTCGACCTGTGGTCGCCCTTCGAGCTGATATGGATTCCCTTCCTATACAAGTATATTGTTTTTATTACACCCTCCATCTTTTGTTATTTCTATTTCTTGGGCTCGGTAGTCTTATGTTGAAGTATTGTTGTTGATTGCAGGAGCTGGTTGAATGGGAGCACAAGAGCAAAGTTGAAGGCAAAATGCACGCGTGTGGTCACGACGCCCATGTCACCATGCTTCTAGGGGCTGCCAAGCTGCTCCACCAGCGGAGGCACAAGCTAAAGGTCAGTTAGGGTTTTGCCTCTGCTCTCCCATTCGATCCTTGTTGAATACTTTATTGCAAAAATGAGAAGCTTACATTACTGTATTAAATAATGGAGTGCATAAGCGGCTTGTGTGCGACAGGATTTTAATGGTTGATATTATTAATTGCTAGAGTTAATTGTAGTCACTAATATTCACCAGCCAATTATCTTTTCATTTACTTTGAAAAGCGTTTCTGATAAACAAAGAAGAGGCTGGGTTCGAGTCTGAAGCGAATTTGGTGGAAGTTTTAAGATGAAAAAGATCTATTAGATCCCTGCACTTACACCGATGTAGAATTTAAATTGGTGGGCTATATAATAGGGTACTAACAAACAAATGTTAAGATAAATGATTAGTTTCTACTTGGGTTAATTCCACATTGATTTGAATTATGGGACATGGGTCTCTTTTAAGGCATTACTTGAGTTAATTCTAATCAACTAGAATTGTGAGACAAAGGTAACTCCTGCGAATGGAGAAAGAGGCTTAAGAATGAAAATCCCAGAGTGGTGGATTATATTCATTGCCACTTCTTATATGAATAAATAGTTAAAGATATTTATATTCTAAGTGAGTCCCATTATAATCACTATAAACATACATGAAAAAAATGTCATTAAAATAAGTGACAATTCATGGATTTAAAATACACGGTCCAAAACCTCTGTGGAAATTAAAATTATAACTAAAAATGCCAATAAAAGACTACAATATTTACACAAATTCAGTAATGTTAGTCATTTTCGAAGTTGTGCCCCATGAGAATGACTGTAAACTGTAATTGTTTGATAATGTTATAATAGTTATTGATGCAGATATAATCAGATCATAAGTGAGTGAAAAACTCACTCCAAATGCTGGCCAATAGGATTTTATAGCGTATATTGATACCTTTGGATATTAATTTTTATAGCATCTATTAATATCTTCTTCACAAAGTGTAAACAACCACTTCATAATTCTATCCCTAGCTGTACAACACAAGCCTCACTAGATCACCCTTATAATCCATAAACAGTAGGAAGCAGAGAATGTTGCATTTTCAATTCTCATGAACTGTCCTAAATTTGGACGGGATACTTTTATCTCATGGAGCAGTAACTTCTGAGCTTTGCAAGTTACCTATTATTGACAATATGCTATTATAAAAAAAATCACATAGAAATGTTACCATAAGACCAAATGATTAGTACAATAATATATGAAAAAAATGTAGCTAATGACAAACTATGACCAAATGATTAGTATAATAAGATATGAAGAAAACCTTATATAATAACAAACCATGACAATCAATACACATAAAACTAAATATTAAAATCAATGACTAATTACAGAGATATGGTACTTAGTGCTTACAAACTAAACTTAAATACATACAACAAGAAAGTTGAAATAAAAACCCAATGTGTTTATTTTCTCATGATGACAATAAGAACACAAGAAAGAGGAGATAATGACGAGAGTATTAAAATTCTTTGAGAAACAGAGTCTAAAAGAAATTTATAGGAATCATGATGATAAGAGAGTTTACATGGCTCTAAAGTATATCTAGAGGGAATTTCGAATGAAATATTAGTAGCATGTGTTCAAGGTCATTTGTATACATCAGATTATGAAGCTATAACATGGGATGTGCCATATCAAGTAGGAAGAATGAGCAAGGAAGGTTGACTTGTAAAGGTTTATAATATGTATATACCCATTGGATATTTTCATTTAAAGCCATTTTTTTTTGCAATGAACTGATTCAGGAGGATTTGGGCCACTCAAACCTACTACAAATCTCAAACTGAAGCCTATATGGTTTTGTTAGCGTAATCCTCATCCTAGTTGGCACCCTTGGTCCAAACCACATGTCATAACTCCATCTCAGTAGTTCCCCATTGCTTGATATGTTGTCGGCAATTGTGAGTGGTTGTGACAATTGCAACAGGAATATGGATTGTCTCCTTCCAACTGACATGTCCTCTTCCTCTCTCTTGTATGAATGTACATAGCCATTCTTTGTAAGGCTAGACACGATAAGGAACTGTAGTATTATTATAATTTGCAAAGCAATTGAATACCTTATTTGCATAATGGAAAGATATTTATACATGAGGATGACTTCAACCATGTGCTTTATCTGGCCCTCACGGGTTCAACAAATTATAAACAAACTAAACAAATATACTAAGTTTACATACCAATAATAACAACTATAAAACAAACACTATCTACGTGGAAGCAATGATGGAATATCCAACATTCCCCCCTTATTACATTATTGCTTTAAATTACTAATAAGAGAATCTTGAAAACTTTCAAACTTCACATGTGCAAGAGGCTTTGTGAAGATATCAGCGCATTGTTCTTGTGTGGAGCAGAATTTGAGCTGAATGTTGTTTTTCTGAACATGTTCTCGTATGAAGTGACAATCAACTTCAATATGCTTGGTCCGTTCATGAAACACTAGATTACGAACAAGCTTGAGAACACTTTGATTGTCACAAGATAGGACTGTAGGTTGGTTTTGTGGTACCCCCAATCCTTCTAGTATGCGACATAGCCAGACTGCTTTACAAACTGTTGCACTTGCTGCACGATATTTTGCTTCTGTAGAAGAACAAGCAACTGTTGGTTGCTTCTTACTTCCCCAAGAAATAGGACCAGAACACAAGAAGAAAACAAATCCAAAAGTGGATTTCCTATCATCAACTAAACCTGCATAATCAGCATCTGTGTACCCTGTCAAGAAGAACTAATCACTCCTTTTATATTCCAAACCATTATCCATTGTACCATGTATATATCTTAAGACCCTTTTTGCTGCTAGCCAATGACATTTCTTTGGTTCTTGCATGAATCGTGAAAGATAATTAACAACAAAACTGATATCTGGTCTAGTATATGTCAAGTAAATCAAACCTCCAATCATTTAACAATAGAGAGTGACATTCACCTAAGGAGATTGATCAGAAGTAGATAACTGCAAACTTGATTCCATAGGTGTAGACATGGGTTTGGAATCCATCATTCTGAATTTCTCAAGCAAAGTCTTGGCATACTTTCTTTGTGAAACAAAGATATGGTGATCTTTTTGCCATACCTCTAAGCCTAGACAATAGTGCAGTAGCCTGAGGTCTGTCATATCAAAAGTCTTCTTGAGATCATTCTTGGATGCTTCAACCATTACTTCTAAGCTGCTTGTGATAACCAAGTCATCTACATATACAATAATTATCACAATATCCCCCCCTTGATCCTTGAGGTAGAGATTTGGATCATATGGATGCCTAGTGAAACCATGTTTTAGCAAATGCTCATCAATTTTGATATACCAAGTTCTTGGAGCCTGTTTGAGACCATATAGGGATTTAACAAGTTTGCATACCTTTTCTTCTTTTTCAAGTGCAACATATCCCTCTGGTTGGGTCATATAGACTTCTTCCTTAAGGTCTCCATTGACAAAGGCACTTTTTACATCCATTTGATACAATTTCCATCCAAATCGGGCAGCTAAAGAAAAAATCATTCTAATGGTTTTAATTTTTGTTGTGGGAGCAAATGTTTCTTCATAGTCTATCCCTTCTTTCTGGGCATATCCCTTGGCTACAAGTCTAGCCTTATGTTTATCTATACTACCATCTGCTTTATACTTAGTTTTAAAAATCCATTTACAACCAATTGCTTTCTTACCACGTGGTAGATCAACAAGCTACCAAGTGTTGCATCCATAGCCTCTTTCCAAGGCTTTGATTCTGTGCTTCTTAAACATTAGATGGCTCAAAATTTTCAAGAACTAAAGTCATTAGTGCAAAGTTTACCTCATTGCGAGCCATGTTGCGAGTCCTTGGACTTGTAGTGGAAGTGTCTAGAACTCCATCTAGCTTTGCATCTCGAATGGTACTAGTGTACCACTTTGGTAAAGGTTTTGTGACATTGGTGGGTGTTGATTGATTATCAACGTTCCCATCACTTTTACCATCCATGTTGAAGATAGGAGCACTATCTGTAGAAGGCGATGGAGTGGGAGGAGAACTAGATTCACTCTTTTCATCAAAAATTACATCCCTACTAATGTAAATCTTCTTTGTATTGGGATCCATGAGGCGATATGCCTTGGATTTATTGCTATATCCAAGATGAATACATTGCATTGACTTTTAATCTAGCTTCTTCCTTTTTTGTTTAGGAATATGCATATAGGTAGTGCATCCAAAAACACAAAGATGTGATATAGAAGGCTTTACCCTTGTCCATGCTTCTTCTGGAGTGATGCCATCAAGGGCTTTGGTTGGTGCACGATTCAAAAGATAAACTGCTGTGTGAACAACTTTAGCCCAATATGCACACTCTAGTTGAGAATCTTTCAACATACTGCGGACGATCTCCACAATGATGCGGTTTCTCCTTTCAACAACTCCATTTTGCTGAGGTGTGTATGCTGCAGTCAATTGATGCTGAATGCCATTTTCCTTCAAATATGTGGAGAATTCTATGCTTGTGTATTCCCCCCCTTGATCTGAGTGGAGGACACGAATACGATGATTTGAATCTTTCTCCACAAGAGTGTGAAACTCTTTGAAGTAGGCATAAGCTTCATCTTTATGCTGCAAACAATAGACCCACATTTTCCTTGTGTGATCATCAACAAAATGTTGAAAGTAACTGTATCCATTGTGACTAGGGGGCATAGGACCGCACAGATCGGTATGCACCAGTTGCAAGGGGTGGCTGGCACAATGCTCACTAGGAGAGAATGGTGCCCGATGGTGTTTTCCAGCAATACAACTAGAACAAATAAAACTCGACTTCTCAAGTGAGGGAAGCCCTTTGACCATGCTTTTTTGACTGAGTTTCAACAAGTAACTAGTGCTCAAGTGACCGAATCTACAATGCCAAAGCATTGAAAGATCGTTGTCCTTAGTCACTAAGGCCTAATTATTAGCAATTGTATCAAGCCTAAACATTCTACCAACTTCAATAGCACTAGCAATAATCTTTGAATTTTTAGACTTGTCTTTGATAAGACGTATCTTTTTATCATGATTTGTATCAAACTCAATCTTAGGATTATGATCAAGAAACTGATTAACAGAAAGAAGATTCTTGGTAAGTCCTGGCACGTGCAGAACATTAGTAAGTCTGCAACTATGTATGCCAAACTTCAAAGAAATGTCACCAATACCTTTGATGTGGTGGACTGTGTCATCTCCAAGAGTGACTGTACTGTGATGAGGTTTCAATGTGACAAACCACTCCTTCTGTCCAGTCATGTGCTTGGTAGCACTTGAGTCCACATACCATGTTGAGGTTGATTGTGAACCATCTTTTGAAATGTGGGTTGAAAGCACGTATTCCTCATCTGGAGAATCTTCTGCTTCAGCAACATTGCTTTGTTGTTTCTGTTTGTTCTTCTGCTCCCATTGTGGTTTGCCACTTTGAAGTGGCTTCTTTAAACGTGGTTTGTTGGATGATCCTTTGTTGAAGAATTGTACCAACAATTTTTCACATCATGTCCAACTCTTTCACATATTGGACACTGCTTCATGGGCTTCTTGCCTTTATGACGAGTGGTCATGGCATGATCCTCCTCCTCATGTTCATGCGTTAAAGATTCTTCTTTTTGGAGTAGATTCACAAGCTTCTCAAAAGTGGGTGTCATCTCTGTGACATTCAAAGTCGTCACAAAAACTTTGTATCTCGAAGGTAGTGCCCGTAGAACAATAGGCACCAAAACTGCATCATCAATTGTTTCTCCCAATGCTTGTAAGGAGGCTCTCAATTCTGCAATCCTTTTGAGAAAAGATTCCAACTGTTCTTCGTTTTTCATCTTTAGGCTATATAGCTAGCTCTGCAAATTTAGGATCTGATTCTGATTCTTTGCCTCATACACTGTCTTGAGCTTGTCCCATGCATCTTTGGCTGTGGACGAGTCATAAAGGGCTGAACATCATCAGACACACTGAACAAAATGATCAATTTTTCCTTTCTATCGGCTTGATCAAATTTCTTCTGTTCATCAGCATCTGTTTTGTGTCTTGTTGTGGTTCCATTGACCACATCCCAAACTTCCTTAAACTTGAGTTGAGTTTTGAGTATGGTTTTCCAAGCGGAATAATTATTCCAGCGTAGTAGCTGAGAATCTGGGAGAAGAAAATTAAGAGAACTTCCTGCCATTTTGTTAGGAAAATAAAGTGTTGTCTTTCCCTATCTCTCGTCACTCAGATCAACTTTTTGTCGCAGAGGAGAGGATAATATAGGAACAAAATAAGCACTTTATAAATATAACTGAGTTGAACAAAGACACCCCTAATATATGACTTCAAGAGGAATCAAACTTTTTGTTTTTTGTTTGTTTTGTTTTTTGAGACCGAAACTCTTAAAAAATACGCGCAAATATGAGCTTTTATATAGCTAAAACTTCATACCTATGCCACCAACCTATCTCTAGAAAGATCATAGTACACTTAGAATTTCAAAAAATTGCAGCAAGCAAACAGGTTTGTAGATCCTCTACGCCTACAATGAGGAAGATAACCAACATATACATACATAGAAATTATAGAGACGATCAATGAGATTTCCAACCTTATGTGAGGGTTCGCTGGCACGAACATTGCAAGGTCTCTGTGCACAGGCTGAAAGCATGATTATTTCACTGCAATACAGGACCCCATGCGCAAAGCATTCATAGGAAATGATCAGAGTCTTCTGTGTGTATGACCAAGCCGCTAAGATCCACCACGACGCCTCCACTGGCACCACACTTTGCACCACTAAGAAAAGAAGACTTTTGAATTGGGAGATTCAAACAATCAAATCCCGCAAATTGTCAATGGAGCCGTTATCGGAACCATAGAATTTGTGTCGAGGCCTTTACACAACACCACCCATTGTAAGGCGCATATTACACACAAACATTACACACAACCGACCGAAAGCCACAACAAAGCGATCAATTCACATAAAACAAGATACGGGTTGCCAAATGGAGAATACCAAACTCACGTCATGTGTGGAAGCCTCACATCTCTAATTTGAGCTTGATTGTTGTGGATTGATGGCACAGATGGGAGCGGCTTGATCAGCAGTGGGCCAAACAACTAGTGAACCCGCTTTGTCAACGAGCACTAAAAAAACTAATCGCCGATTATGAAGGCAAACAACTAGAAATCAATGACAAAAAAATGCTTTGCCAATGATTATTGCAGACCACGACACCAAATAAAATTGTGATGCCTCCAAACTTGTCTTGTGACTCAACAATGATAAATCACCTTTGCCAAACAAAAAAAATAGCTCCATCGATGCAAATTCTCCACATCAGAGATCAGATCCATTTGATATTCCATAATACACAATATCGATCTGCAATGCTTGGGCCTTACAGTAAATCAAAACAATGATACACCATTGACGTGGCTTAGTTTGGTGACTACGTCCTAGTATGAGGAATCACGACCCCTACGCTTGTCCAGTCATACAAGAAAATGAAGTTCATGAACAGCATACACAGTTTCCAATATTGCCAGATCACCGCAATCATAGCAATGAAATTCTAACTAATAACCACTAACTTATAGGCACATAATCGATTATGCTCTAATACCATATTACAATTTGCAGAGCAATCAAATACCTCATTTGCATTATGGAAAGATATTTATACATGAAGATGACTTCAACAGTGTGCTTTATCTGGCACCCACGGGTTCAACAAATTATAAACAAACTAAACAAATATACTAAGTTTACATACCAATAATAACGACCATAAAACAAACACTATCTACGTGGAAGCAATGATGGAATATCCAACAAGTATGCCCTTTATTATTTTTCGTTTTTTGCACAAATTCACCAAACCCTAACCAGCAATGAATGGTAATCCAAAATACCTCCAAGCGTTGCAATTTCTTACCACAGAAAACAACAATTTTTCCCAGAAATATGGTTATTTTTTAGCAATAATTTGGTCCTTAATTCTTCCTTCAAAATCTATCAAATTCTCTTAGGCTATTGAGCAGAAAACTGTCATTCAATGGATGGCACACTATCCCAATCTTGGACACCTCAAACTTGTAATATCCCCTTAAATAAGCCTTCCTCAGGTAGGTTCATTAGCAGTTTGTAAACTGTTGTGTGAGACCCTAACAGGACATTATTCCATCAACACATAGTAGTAACTTAAATCAGTTCTATTCAATGCAGAAACCTTGAAATTCAAGATCCAAACTTGGAGAACAATGGCAATCAATTCAGTTCAGTCCATTAAGAGACTTCAGCCAAAACTGGATCTGATTACAAATATATTGTATGGATATCTGGCAAGTAAACCTCCATACACAGGGTATATAGCAAGAAGGGTAAATTTGGGTAAAACTGGACCAGCAAGTTAGACTCCCTGAGGCCAACTCAGCCAAATAACTAATAACAGAAATACAAATGATTCAATATGTTTCTTTCACAACTTGGCAGTTACTGGGGGGACAGGGGTGTGAATCAATATTTCAAAGCTTTAAAAGCTTGAAACCACATGAAACAGAAATCAAAACAGCAAGAACATTCATGAACAAGATGAACATCAGGATTACATGGAAAACCCTTTCGGGTAAAAAACCATGGCAAAATATTGCTTTTATTATTTCTAAAGGGCACCAACCCAGATTACAAGTGAGCACCAACTCTCCTCGAAGCACCAACTCTAGAAGGCTGAAGCACCAACTTCAGTAAGAGCACCAACTCTTTAAGCATTCTCATAATATACCATTTCTGAACTTTGACTTCAAAAACCAATCAACGTATCAACAAAAGTGCTCATACAAAAACCATTCGCTGCTCCAATACAAAACACTTGAAAATAAAAAGGTTTAAACAAAGATATGAATATTCTGCTCAGAAATCACCAGTTCCTTCGAATTGATTTGCACAATCACTCTCACAAATTGAATGTTCTCTCCTTCATTCAGGTCTTAATACTTATGCAGAGCAAGATGAATATACCAGATGCACTATAATGCAATATCTAGCCAGTGCACCATAAACCCACATATAATTCGATAAAAATGAAGCAACACTCACAACATGCTCAACATTTGCACTAGGAATAAATAGATAAAGATAGCTGCTATAATCACATCTTCATTTTTCATGATACATAGAAAATGGAAAATAGCAGCCTTTTATATATTTGTCTCCATCTTTAGACACATAAAATAGCTCACGCAAATTAGAGACTCTCGCTGCAATTCTTTTCCATAATATTTAACAGATAAGGGAACCTTCAGCTCATATATATTGACACACACACACACACACAAGAAAATGGTCGAAGAATCCTCAAATAGACATGCTTGAGTCATTCATGAATCCACACTTGGTCTCTACAAAGATGATCACAGCTTGGTCCCTGTCGCACCCAGCTCGCACCATACTCAACTCAGCACCAAGAAAGAGATTTTTAAGCAACCCAAACTCATACATGCTTCTCATACCAATGATCAATAGTAGCAAAAATTAGCATTAAAAAACCATCACAACTTCTTCCCCAAAACGAAGAGCAAATCATCATTTTAAACATCATGCCACATCATATATCTGAGCCGCAGCATATGCTCGAAAAATTTGAAACACCACCTCTAGAAACATTCATCGGGCTTCAAAAAAGAACATACTTGAAAATATGCGGACTTAGGAATATATTTTTTCTTTTCACCACACTCACATTAAGAATAATATCGCTAAAAATAATGACCACCAATTTTCACCAAAAGAACATGGTAGATTAAATCCAAAGCCGCCCACATACACGTGTCAGGGAAGTAATTTGATGATTTTTCATAAACACCTCTGCATAACGTCTTTGACTAAAGTTGGCTAACAATTGCTTTCCTTTTTTACTCAATCGACACACAAGAATAATCTTCTATTTGTCAAGATAACTCAATAACAGTTATTTCTGGAAAGATATATAAGTGACTATGTTATAACACTTTGGTCATCAAAAAATTAGTAGCAGTTATATTAAAGAAAGACATCCCACTCTTACATTCAACAGGCCACCCTATAACATGAAGATGTTACACTTAATGCATAGCCAAAACAATGAATATAAGTTGCCTCCACAATAACCGTTGGCTAAGAATGAATAAGCCACCATATACTCTTAATTTTAACGCTGCCTCAGACAATCATCAGACAAAGATAAATTAATCACCCCACAAATAGGAACATACACTAAGATAATTTGTGGCTAATTAAAATAGGCCACCACCAATGTCTTCTTCAAGAAAAAATAAGATAGCCGCTACAATAAAAATCGTGCCACATAAACATAGGCGTTACAAAATAATACTCCAAGCAACACCCAACTCCTTAGATAATATGAAATTTGTCTCTTATGAAACCAAGGTGAAGGAAATAATTGACCTTTGAACATGTTGAAAAAAATGCTGATTTGGCACATATGCTGACAAGGAGACAAGCAAGTAGGCGAAGAAGACACACAGGCACCTCAAGTAAGAAGGCAAATAGCTAAACTAGACAAGCAGGTAGTTGAAGTAGACAGGAAACCAGCTCAAGCAGACAACCAAGTAGCTCAACCACACAAGCAAGTAGCTCAAGCACGCAAGCACGTAGCTCAACCAAGTAGGCACATAGCTCAACCAAGCAGGCACCTTGACATCAATGACAAAATACTCAACTCCCCCTTTGTCATTGATGGAAACACCATTTGAAACCGAAACTAGTACTGCACTTGGCAACACCTCTTGAAGCCTGAAATGTTCCGAAACCAACACTAAAACCAATCTACTCCCCCTAACTTACTACTCCCCCTTTTACATCAATGACAAACTGAACAACCAATGACATGGCATAAAGAACGAATTTGCTGACCCCATGACATTAAAAATTAAGAAGATTTGATGAATAATCAACAACTTTACAAGCTAAGAGGTACTCAAATAACTCACTCCAAAACTCTTTTTCAGAAAACCAAAAACATAAGAAGAATAACCTACAAAACTGAACCAACTTGCATAACTGAAACCTCAGGGATGGAGTGAAGTCACTCTTGACTTCTCTTTTTCTACCTCTGTCTTTTTCCTTCAAACCTTCTTATCAGCCTCTTCTGCTTTGTCAACCTTCTTGTTTTGCTTAGAAAAGTATGCTACACCACTTCTACAAACTCTTGCAGTATGACCAAAGTAATTACATTTATAAGATATAGAATTGTAATTCATCCAAGGAGCAAAAGAATTCGTATTCACATATCTAAAATCATTTCTTGCATAAGCTCTACAATTTGCAGCCTTGTGACCAAAACAATTGCATGAAAAACAATACCCATAAATGAAGGAATCATTAAACTTGGTCATGTGATCTTGTCTTGAAATAAGAGGTCTCCTAAAAGTGCCATTTCTGATTTTTGAATGCAAATCTTTTGTGCAATCAGAGCAACTCTTTTGATGTTCATCTTTTTCAGGCTTGGAACATTGAGCTTCTTCAAATCCAACTCCACTCTTATTAGCTGGAGATTTCTGTGAATGATCTTATCCAATGACATAGAACTTTTCTGATGTATCTTCTCATTATTCAGTAGTGTCAATGATTTATCTAAATTTCTAATTGAAACAACTTCAGCTTCAAGTCTCTCTACATTCTCTTCTTTTACCTTAAGCTGATTTCTGATTTCTTCTTCAATTCTCAAAATCAAAATAGCAAGAACATTCGTGAATAAGATGAACACTAGGATTATGTGGAAAACCCTTTTGGGTAAAAAACCACGGAAAAATATTGCTTTTATTATTTCCAAAGGGCACCAACCCAGATTGCAAGTGAGCACCAACTCACTGAGAGCACCAACTCCGATCAACTGAAGCACCAACTCTAGAAGGCTGAAGCACCGACTTTCAGTAAGAGCACCAACTCTTTAAGCATTCTCATAATATACCATTTCTAAACTTTGACTTCAAAAATCAATCAGTGTATCAACAAAAAGGCTCACACAAAAATCATTCGCTGCTCCAATACAAAACACTTGAACATAAAAAGGTTTAAATAGAGATATGAATATTTTGCTCAGAAATCACCAGTTCCTTTGAATTGCTTTGCACAATCACTCTCACAAACTGGATGTTCTATCCTTCATTCAGGGCTTCATACTTATGTAGAGCAAGATGAATTATACTAGATGTAGTATAATGCAATATCCAGCCAATGCACCATAAACCCACATATTATTCGATGAAAATGAAGCAACACTCATAGCATGCTCAACATTTGCACTAGGAATAAATAGATAGAGATAGCTGCTATAATCATATCTTCATCGTTCATGATACACAAAAAATGACAAACAATGACATTGTAGATATTCGTCTCCACCTTTAGATGCATAAAATAGCTCATGCAAATTAGAGACTCTCGCTGCAATTCTTTTCCATAATACTTAACAGATAAGGGAACCTTCAACTCATATATATCGGCACACACACACAAGAAAATGGTTGAAGAATCCTCAAATACACATGCCTAAGTCATTCACGAATCCACACTTATTCATACCTAAAGCCATCACAACCACAACAGCTTGAATAATCTGCTACAAAGATGAACACAACCATAGTTGGAAAACTCGCCAATTGCAAGTACTCGGCAAGCCCGAAAAACTCGACTCGGCAAAAACTCGGCAAAAAACTCGGGAAATTAAAGAATTGCTTAAACTTCACTAAAAACGCATTTTTTTTGCAAAATTCAAAGATAAGATGCATCCAATGAATCAATAAATGAGTACATATAAGAAACAAGCAGTATTTGATTGATATGAAAGAAAATTGGATACAAAATGGCATCCTCATGTGGAATGCTGAGTGCTCAATGCATTGATATGATAATAGTCTGAAACAAAATGAAAATAGGAAATTGTTTTTGTAAAACTGAAAGTAAATACTACAAACATTAATATATTTCAGTTTTTACAAATTCACATGAATCACATCTTCCTCTTCCCATGTCTAGATCTCAGTAAGGGACCGGAAGAGGGTCTAATCAAAGGAGTTTGCTCCTGCTGTGCCTGTGGCTCCCCAACCTCCATCCTGGATGTAGATCCTCTTGCAGCTAGTGGTGGTGGCACTGGCAATGACTCCTCCTCAGGGTCATCCTCAAGGTTGTCCAATGAGAATGCAAATCCACCCTCCTCCATTGCTTGTCGCTCTAAATCATAAATCTCATCTTTAGTAAACAATGGAGGTTGCTCCCCTCGCCCTGTCCAATCATTGTAGTCCATAGAATTTGTGACCCAAAAGTTGGTAGGTTTTTCACAAAAGTCGGCAGGTTTTTCAGGTTTTTCACAAAAGTCGGCAGGTTTTTCAAGTTTTTCACAAAAGTCGGCAGGTTTTTCGCAAAAGTCGGTGAGTTTTTCACAAAAATCGGCGAGTTTTTTCACAAAAGTCGGCGAGTTTTTCACAAAAATCGGCGAGTTTTTTCCTGCGAGTTCTTCTCGTTATTACTCGTTTGCAAAAAAATCTCGCGAGTTTTTGGCGAGTTTTCCAACTATGAACACAACTTGGTCTCTGTCGCACTCAGCTCGCACCATACTTAGCTCAGCGCCAAGAAACAAATTTTTGAGCAACCCGAACTCATACATGCTTCACATTTCGATGATTAATAGTAGCAGAAATTAGCATTAAAAAACATCACGTCTTCTTCCCCAAAATGAATAGCAAAACATCATTTTAAACATCACGCCACATCATATATCTGAGCCACTGCATATGCCTAAAAAATTTGAAACACCACCTCCAGAAACATTCATCGGCCTTCAGAAAAGAACATGACAATGTGCGGACTTAGGCATGTATGTTTTCTTTTCACTGCACTCACATTAAGAATAATATCGCTAAAAATAATGACAACCAATTTTCACTAGAAGAACATGGCAGACTAAATCCAAAGCCGCCCACATACATGCGACAGGGAAGTAATTCAATGTTTTTTCATAAACAACTTTGCATAACATCTTTGACTAAAGTCAGCTAACAATCGCTTCCCTTTTTACTCAATTGACACACAAGAATAATCTTCTATTTGTCAAGACAACTCAATAATAGTTATTTCTATAAAGATATATAAGTGACTACGTTATAACACTTTGGTCATCATAAAAATAGTAGCATTTATATTAAAAAAAAACATCCCACTCTTACATTCAATAGGCCACCCTATAACATGAAGACGTTACACTTAATGCATAGCCAAAACAATGAATATAAGTCACCTCCACAATAACTGTCAATTAAGAATGAATAAGCCGCCATATACTCTTAATTTTAACGCTGCCTCAAACAATTATCAGACATAAATAAATTAGTTGCCCCACAAATAGGAATATATGCCAAGATAATCTATGGCTAATTAAAATAGGCTGCCACCAATGTCTTCTTCAAGAAAAAATAAGATAGCCGCTACAATAAAAATCGTGCCACATAGACATAGGTGTTACAAAATAATACTCCAAGCAGCACCTAACTCCTTAGATAATATGAAATTTGTCTCTTATGAAACCAAGGTGAAGGAAATAATTGACCTTTGAACATGTTGACTTTTGAACATGTTGACAAAACATGCTGATTTGGCACATATGTTGACAAGGAGACAAGCAAGTAGGTGAAGAAGACACGCAAGCACCTCAAGTAAGCAGGCAAGTAGCTAAACTATTCAAGTAGGTAGCTGAAGTAGACAGGCAATCAGCTCAAGCAGACAACCAAGTAGCTCAACCACACAGGCAAGTAGCTCAAGCATGCAAGCACATAGCTCAACCAAGCAAACATGTAGCTCAACCAAGCAGGCACGTAGCTCAACCAAGTAGACACCTTGACATCAATGACAAAATAATCAACACTTATGACTGTAGTCTGTGTGCTATGCCCACACTAATTTCCTTAACACTTTCTTGAAAACACAGGTGTAGTTTATTAGCCCAACCTACTCCTCCAAATTTGAAGTTGCCCAGGAGCAATTTTTGGGGTTTCGTCCAAATATCTCAATGTGCTGATACAAGGGTATTTGTCCCAACAACATACAATGTGAAATTCGAAAAACTCAGATATTATAAAAGCCCTTAGATACCCAAATGAGCTTTGAGCGTCTCCTTCTTATATTGATTTGGGTTAATTTTCAAATAAGCCGAGCTTATTTTTGAAACTCCTTGGGGCCGACTTGGAATGTTATTATTATTATTTTTAAATTTATTTATTATTAATATTTTAATATTATATTATTATTTATAGTGTTTAAATAAACACTGTTAAATTAAAATAATATCATTTTTCCTAGACGAAGGGGACATGACAAAACTCTAATACTAGTTGCAGCAATTCAACCCTTAGTGTTGGTGTGTTTTCCAACCTGAATCTGCCCACCAATCTGTCCTAAACGGATCTAAAACTGCCATAAACTTTCCCAAGAATGGAGCAGCTGGAACCCTAAACTTTCTGTGCTGATTTTAAGTATAAATCTGCCTTAAAATCTGCTATAAACCAATTACAAACTGCCATCATCCTTCACCAAGTTGCCCACTTGAAACCCTAGATGGTGGCACTGAAATCTAAAGATATATCTTGATTACCAACTAAAAAATTGAACAAATTTGTATAATGCTAATTTTTGTGTGAAATCAGTACAAGGAATTGTGGGTTTTTGTCCTTAGGTTAATTAAACCAAAATCCAATGCTCTAACAAGGAGTAGAAATTATAAATAGAATGGTTGATGAATATGCCCCTTCTCCTTGCTTGGCCTCTCTTACATAGAATTTCCCTCCAAAGTCACGACTCTTTTTATTTTCTTCATGATCCTTGATTGATATGAGAGGAATTATTTTAAAACAAATTTAAATTATAAGAGACCTTATTTTATATTTTAACTTTACTTGAGGCCCTCTCTATTATGATTTTGATCCCATTTCCTTAGTACAAGATTCCCAAAATCCACAGAAAATGTATGATGGGCATTTTGGGTTTTAACTTGGCTTAATTTCAAAAAGGACATTACAGTCAACCCTTCCCATGATTGCTTGTCCTTAAGCAATCACAAAATAGGATGCTCTAGAATTTCTTCTCCACTTGATTGAGTCTTTATGATTATATTGAGATCCCAAATCAATCTTGGAAATAATCCAAATCTCTAATGATGCAGTGTATTTCATTAATTGCCTATTTGTTGCTAAGTCTTGTTGATATGGTTTCTTAATAACATTGTCTTTCATGTCTACAAATAACTTTGCATGACTCTCCATTTTCCCTTGCAAAGTTTCCTAAGCCATACCCAATTCTACTAATTGCTCTATCTCTGCAACTTATAACTTTACTAAGGGTTGTTCTTTATAAAGAACCATTTCACAAGTTGTAGAACTTGATTCGGGAGCTATCTTTGCCTCAATTTAAAAATGTGGGTTATCCCAATGGACAAATCTCTCTACTTCCATCCCAAAATGTGGGTTATTTACAACCTAGTGGGAATATTGAAAATCACTCCTATTATCAAATTGGAAACCGGTTTCCTATTCAAACCATTCTTATCGGCCTACTTTTGAACAATTGTCCTTTGAATCCATTGTTGATGTTATAGCAGCTTCGGGCTCATTCTTCCAGCCACGTGTGAAGACATAAAATTGCATATAGCTTTCAGCTATTTATTTTATTGAGATAATTAAGTGAAGAGGCGCTTCACTTGGCAACATTACATTTTCTCTTGGGCCGACCTTCCTTGTAATTCACAATTATTATTTGTAATTATAATTCTCTATTGTGGCCGACCTTGTACATGAAGAGGTGCGACCTCTCTATTATTTTGTATTTATACAAGGTCATTTCTCCTCATTCAATCATCAAGCAAGTTAGAATTATCTTCTTCATTCATAGTGCGAATTCCTCCTAGAGCAGATTGCGAATTTTCTCTAAGTGCAGATTTGAAGATCAAGGAAGAGAAGATTATTGTTTATCATTGCATCTAGAATTGATGCTGTATATAGGCCTTGAGTGTGGCCTCATTGTAAAGAGATTTGTTGCTATCTTTTATATATAAGAGAGATCTTTGTTGCTGGGTTTTTCTCCCTCAAGAGGAGGGTTTTCCCTGGGTATCTTCTGTGTTTATGTGTCTGATTTTTAGTTAAATTCTGCTTACTTAATCTGATTATTAAAAACTAACATCCATTATTTCTGATTCCTAGTATCAACATTCCCAAACTGCTTATCATTTGTTGTTGATCTAACAATTTCAGCAAACTCAAAACTAGTAGTAATTGCTGAAGCCTTTTCTTCAGTTTGTGGCTATAATGTGTTTAAACAACTTTGCTTTCATGTCTTCAAACAACTTTCTTGACTATCCATATTGTCTTGCAAAGATTCTTGAGTCATATCCAACTCTACTAATTGCTCTATCTCTGCAACTTCTAACTTTCTTGGGGTTTGTTCTTTATAAAGAACCATTTCACAATGGGCATTTGAGTAAAGGGTTGTAAACCCTGTTAATAAGAAGCAAGTATCTAGCCTAATATGGGGATCCAAATCCAGGATTTTTGGGTGTGATGGTAATTATTCCATGATTGGGACTTAAGTCTTATGCAACTCTTTATATGTGATCCATATTCCTCTGTCATAAGCATAACTGTAAGAAATGAGTTTGGAGACATGTGACTCATTTATTTGATGCTTGATGTTTAATTTGTTTAATTTTTGTCAATTTTGTTTTTGTTCCAGTGGCAGTTTAGATTTTCTTGATATTCAATAATGAATGTGCTTGCTGCAGGGTACTGTGAAACTTTTATTCCAGCCAGCAGAAGAAGGTGGTGCAGGAGCTCTTCGCATGATTGAAGCTGGGGCACTTGGAGATGCAGAAGCTATTTTTGGTCTACATGTTTCACCAAGTTTGCCAGTAGGAAGTATTGGTTCAAGATCTGGGCCGATGCTGGCAGCATCATGTATTTTTGAAGCTATTATAGAAGGCAATGGAGGGCACGCAGCAGCTCCACACTTGGCTTCAGATCCAGTGGTAGCGACATCCTATGTTATTTTGGGTTTACAACAGCTTGTTTCACGGGAGTCTGATCCTCTTGATAGCCAAGTATAAACTTAATCTGATGCTGCTCTTAGAGGAAAGTAGGTTCTGTGTTGATAAACTTTGAATAGAAACTTAATAATTTTGATAGTAATACTTCTACTTATCTCAATGGGAAAGGAAATACGAGGAACAAAAAAATTGACAGCTCTCACAACAAAACGTAGGGAAGCTGATTAACCAGTTTACAAATAGAAACTTATCTGAACAAAGCAACAGAACCTAGGAAGAAGTCTTCTTGTGGAGTTACTTCTTTCATGGGGGCATGGGAGATGATACAAAATTTTGTTGATATAATGTGGCAGGGACTTAATGATTTGATTGTTTGTGGAAGCTGAACCATTCAAAGAAGTGAAAGGGTAAAACTCTGAAGAACAAAAAGTTATAGTTCTGTGTTTGAGTTTTGAGGTTCTTTTTGGACTATTGTTGTTAGTATTCTAAATCTGAGAGGAGCTCCATTTTTTATCAATTTATCTTTGGGTCACAATCACTAGTTACTGGGTATGCAATTATATAGAATTAACTTGAAAGCAAAAAAGGGTTTTTGCTGAACTGTGTGAAAACAACACACACCAAAGAACAAAGTCCAATGACTTATTAAATCCTTCAAAGATTACCCATATCTCTGTGCTCCCTATCCCTCCCTCCAATCCCTGCTTTTTAGGTGGTAGCATCAACAAAATTCCCTTTATCTTTGCCTTTGCCTTGCAGACACATGTTATGTGAGGTGAAATAGAGAATTTGAATGGAAATGCTTATTCTAAAGGGAGCAGATAGATTTATTTATTCTAACAAGGGATGGGAAATGTGGTGTGCTAGGACTATTTGGCTCTGGTTGATTGTGATCTGAAAGGTATGCTTGGATCATGGCAGCTAGATTTATACTTATCTTGTGCTCAACCAAGTTGACTCCTGTGTAGATCATACATCTTGGCAGCAAACTCATCAATCTGAAAACTCATCAAACAAAACACATCACAGAAACTTTCTTGCTTTTCATTTCACCATAATTTTATTAATTTTTTTTTTCTTTCTACAATCGTTAAACTCAAAAGGTGCCCAAATGTAAACAAATCTATGCTAGCATATGTATAAATACCAAAGTGTAATTTAATCACATAAAATCCCATGCCTACAAATATTTGATTTGAATTTAGTTTTAAAGAAAAAGAGCACACAATGCAAAGATCCATGGATTATGACTTCCATGGCATAAAAATCATGGACACAAATTCAACATGCAGGAGAGGATCTGCTAGGCGCTAGCCCCAACACTGCCCTTAAACCTCAAGCATGTATGGGGAGTTAGATGTATGAGACTCTGCTTGTGGCACTAATACTGCCTTTTGGAGGGCCTCTACTATATCCAATCAACTCAAGTCATCCTTGGTGAATATGGGATATGTATGCTAAATTATTTGGTTTTGATGATGGATATATGGTTTGTAAAGACCTCTGCCAATAACACAGAGAAAATAATCCAGAAAAACAATTGCAACCAAAAGACAAACCCAAAACTATTCTAGTCAACAGATATTTTTTTTTTTTTAAAAAATATTTCTCTAAAATAGTACACAAGCAAATTGAAATACGCCAAACTTATACAGTTTACTAAACATGTGCACATGCAAAACTGGACACTACTAGAATTCTAGATGTTAGTTTGAATGCCGGTCTACTGCTTAAGGTTTTCTGTCTTCAAGAAACCTGATCTCTATGCTTGAAGGGTTTCATCTCCAAGCTACAGCTGCTTTAACATGTCCAGCCAAAGAAAAAAAATCATTTTTAGCTTTCCAAATTTCAAGTGCGTCCCTTCTCTTCTTCATAGCACATTATATAACTCAAGCTCTCATTGCCCAGCACACCTCAATCAGAGGCAAGACATCCCTCAAATGTTGGCAGTGGCCGGGGGAGTCAATTGACAAATCTAGCTCCTTAAATTGGGCAGTTAACTGACAAATCAGTCCCTTAAATTAAGGCAGTCAATTGGAAGGTTAGAGGCCAATAGAACTGCCTACTTGCATTATTAAACAATGTAATAGATAGCAACAACAAGCTTAATTAATTTCTACTCATATGCAAGTCATCATTCACATGAAGCATTGGATTGTAAACTCAAACTGAACTGATGACTGCTAGCTGTTAGATCAAGCCAGCCAATTTATTCCATTAATCAACTTTCCGTGACTAACAGGTACTGTATTGTCCAAATTTGTTAATTTTATGATCAGATGTAATGCACAGAAAATTAATTCAAAATCAGACACAATAACACAGCAGATACCCTGGGAAAACTCTCCTTTTGCGGGAGAAAAACCCAGCAACAAATATATCTCTTATATATATGAGCAATGGCAACAATTATCTTTACAATGAGGCCACACACAAGGCCAATAAACAGCACCAGCAATGGCTGTAACACACTAATAATCTTCCCTTCAATCTGCACTTGAATAGACTCACAATCTGCTCCTATATGAATTCACACTACTCTTCTTGAAGAACTCGCACTTAATGGAGAAATGAGATCGAACTTTTCTTGATGCTTGAATGAAGGAAAGTGACCTTCTATAAATACAATGCTAGAGAGGTCGCACCTTTACAAATGACTAGGTCTGCCATCAAGAAATAAATACAAATGATAATAATTAAATTACAATGAAGGTCGGCCAAAGTAAAGTTTCCATAAACACATATAAATAAATTATATCTTCATTCGAGGCTGGAAGAATTGAGCCCAAAGCTGCCAAACTTCAACACTCCCTCTTAGCTAGGGAGAAATGCTTCTAGTTGTAGAAAAAACATATCACCTCATCGTGATGTCCACCACAATGTCTACAACCAAATGTGGAAAGGAAGGATATCACCTCATCGTGATATCAGATATCACCTCAACATGATATCAACCATGCATGGTATGTACAAGTGTTCATCACTTGCGTGATGTTGTCACCTCAACATGACTTTCACCATGGCTCTCCTAGAGGGTGAAACATAAGTACAAGAAAATCATCACGGACTCTCTCACGTGATGCTGTCATGGAGTCACACACATGACATCCACCATGGCTCTCCCAGAGGGTGGAATCAAGGGATTTCACCTCGAACTTCTCTTACAAAGAACTCATTAATCAAGGGATTTCACCTCGAACTTCTCTCATAGAGAAGAACTCATTAAAGAGGTTTATTGATACTGAGACTCTTTCTCAGTTAAGGCTGTATTCTCCACCATATCAAGCTTATCTCAAAAGTACACAAACTTTATCCTGGAGAGAGGCTTGGTGAGAATGTCTGCCGTCTGCTCATCAATGCTGATATACCTCAATTGTATAGCTTTCCTCAATACCATATCTCTAATATAATGGTATTTGATCTCAACATGCTTGGTTCTGTCCTGAAACACAGGATTGACAAAAAGCTTCACACAACTCTGGTTATCACAATGAATGATAGTAGGCTCCATTGATTGTCCAAACAATCTTGCAAGGAGCTTACGAAGCCACACTGCTTCCTGAGTTTCCATACAAGCTGCAATATACTCTGCCTCTGCTATACTCAATGCTACAGATGACTGCTTCCTATTGCACCAGGAAATCATAGCAGATCCCAAACTGAAGCAACATCTAGAGGTGCTCTTCCGATCAGTGACACACCCTGCCCAATCAAAATCAGTATAACCATGCAACTTCAAATCCAAATCTGAAGAATATCTCAACCCATATCCAATTGTGCCACGCAAGTATCTCAAGATATGCTTTGCTGCAACTAGAAGTATTTTCCTTGGTTCACACATGAACTTGACAAAAATGCACATACTGCAATTTGGTCTAGTATAGATACATCAACGATCCAAACAACTAACTGTACATAGTAGGATCCACCAGATTTGAACTAGCTGGAGCCTCCTTAAGCTTCTGAAAATTGGTTTCCATAAGCCAACATAAAGAACCAAGATCAACTAGATTACCATCTTCTTCAGGTTCAGTAGGCTCCCTTTGAATCTTCAAGCAAGATTGTCTACAACACTTGCCTTAGATAAATCAAAATCATACTATTTTGAATAGGTTTGCGGAGCTACCAATATCAAATCTAGATGACTCTCTTGTGCAATTCTAATCTCAGCAGGTGGAGAGGTCTTTCAAGAATTTAACACTTAGCCTTGTAATACAGTAATCTTCACTTCTTCTCAGTGAGTTACAAAACTCCCTCTTGATCCTTGCTTTAGAGATTGCAAGGAAAACTTCTGGGAGTGAGCTCCCTCTAGCCACCAACTCAGTCCCATGGCTACAAGTTGTGACTTCACGCTTGATCATTTCTTTGGTTGGCATGACTTCCTCACAAGATGCCTCAAGTTTTTCATCACTAAGCAATCTCTCATCACCTTCTTGCTCCTAGAACTTGTCTTGAAAGCATTTTAGAGAGAGATTACTAATGGTTCATAACTATCCAAAAAAATATCAAGGCTAGAATCATACAAGGTTTACTATTCCAAGTTATAGCATGAATACATAATAATTTTATGAACAATATTAGAACATAAATAAATGAGTCAACCTATAAGAGAAATGTATCAAAAGATCAGAATGAAGGGATAAAGAAACTTATCTTTATTGAATTCTGATAAAACTCTTTCTTCCATCTTTTACTCCTCTCGAGAGTGCTAAACAAAAGATAATCTGCACAACTACAAATTTCTTGAATGCATTATGCAATTAGCATGTAGAACCAACACTCTCCAAGAGTTCAAGGCTCTATCACAGTTCATGCATTAGAGAATGATATCGATATGACCAACTAATCACCATCGAAATTGCAATTCTCTTTTCATTTCAGAGTCACACTCAGAAAACAACCAGCATGAAATAACTTGCAATAAATGAAATCTTTAAAGGATCTTATGCTAGAGAACACAATTCAAGAGAAACCACTATCTCTCTTTACTAATTACAAGATCCAAATAAATGATATAACTCAGAAAACAAAGAATACTTATCTCTTTAAATATTCTGATGAATGCAAATACTGGACGCAGTAAGATATGCTGCTCTTGTGCACAGATCAGCACACAACCTTCACGGCTTGAACTCAGGCCCATGACTTAGAATAGAAATTCCCTAGAATCCTTCTGAGGAGAGATCTCATCCACATCCGCAAATGAAGCATGTTGATTAGGCGTGGTTGGGCAATCCTTTGCATAGTGACCAAACTTGTCACAACGAAAACATTGGACGTGGGAGAGGTCCCACTTCTTCTTGAATGCGGGAGCACCATTAGCTCCTTCATCTCTATTCCTCTTGAAATATGCTTTCTTTCCACCTTTCCCTTTCTTCTTCGAGGATTGAACGGAAAGAACATGAATGTCTTCATTTGTAGAGCTTTGACCAATACCTCTCGCAGCCAACCTAGATTCTTCTTGAATACAATCTGCCCTCAAATGATCAAACTTGGGAAGTTTCGATCTTGCACTAATTCCTTGAATATAAGACTGTAATGTCCCCATTTTGTGAGCATCAGAGTTCGTAAGGATTAGCCTATTATTCGACCCTCGTAGGCTAACAGTTATGGGTAGAGGGTCTTCTGTGGCAGTCACCCAGTGATTAGTGACATTACTCCTCAGCTGGATTTAGGTTTTGGCCTTTGCACAGGTTATTTGACTCAGTTTGGCACACTTACTATTTATAGTAAGTTACTATTTTGGGAGTCGGGGTTTCCAATATTAGCAGGGCACCTGAACAAAGCATATTTGCAGTATCGACCGTTGATTGGACCTTTGCAGATGTTTCTAGACTCAGTGGTGTGTACTTACTATTTATAGTAAGTCAGCTATCAGGAGTTACTATCTTTGGCAGGGCGTCTGATCACTCAGAGTTTGGCAAAATTGACCTTGGTTTTAGTTGGCATGGCTAATGGATGCATATTTATGGAGATATTAATATTTAATGTGTCATTAATGATTTTAATTAAAAAGGTTTATAATATAAAGTTATAAAATGACTTTATATTAAAAAGGATTATAATATAAAGTTATAAATTAACTTTATATTTCGAATGGGGCCAATGACACATTAAAAGTGTATTTAATGATATAAATTAATTATGTGCACATAAACCAAGGTAATGAGAGGGCATTAAATGCAAATTGAAGATTATAATATTTAAATGATTTTTAAAAGCCAAAATAGGTCGATTTTCTCAAAGAGGCTATAAAAGCTTTCAAAGGGCAAAAAGAATTGATTATGATATGATTATTCAACTTTGTCTTTTATTGAAAGCTTTGGAGTTTGTGAGAAACAAGGGTTTCTGCAGATTACCAGCCATTGGAGAACGAAAACTCTTCGATGTGCAGCAATCTGAGGTTGTGAGAGATCAGCTGAAGAGTGCTATCAGAGTGGCTTCATTCAGGAGTCATACTTGTGCAAAATTGGTAAAGTTTCAATAGATTTCAACAAGGGTTTCAAAGGTTAATCATTGCAGATCTGAAGTGTTGATGTGCTGCTACAGTACCCGTGAATAGTGCCGCGCTACAGTAGCCGCTACAGTGCTGATTTGCTACAGTGCCCATGAACAGTGCCGCGCTACAGTGACATGGTTTTGAGAAGCATTTCCAGTCATACACAGCAGCATTGAGAGAGCCACGATTTTGGCTCATATCTTCCTTATGAGGCATCGATTTTCTTTGGAGTTTGTAGCTTTCAATGTTCAAAGGTTAAGAGATAATGTCTAGGACGAATTGATGGTGATTGGTGGTCAAAACAATAAGCACAAAGGTCTGATATACCAGCAGCAGGGGCGGCTCAAGACCTAGGGCGATTTCTTCAAGGGAGTTCACAAAAAATCAAAATAAAATCTGAAGGCATCGTTGGAGGTGTTAAAGCCTAGGCGCTAGGGTTTGGGAGGCAAATCTATTAGCAGCAAGGAGAATCGAATTTTTATGTGCAAGCAGCCTTCAAACTCCAGGTTTTATCATACTTGTATCGCTTTCAGTTTGGTACTTCAAACAGCTAATTTGCATTATAATATACATGTTAAATAGAGTTGCATTTTGCATTGTCAGTGGCTACAGCTGTAAGAACTTATTACCATGGTAGAAAGGGATATTTGCATTGTCATAACATGCTGATACAGAAATAAATTGAAGGTCAGACTGTAGTAGTTTCATATCAGATTTGGGAACTCATTGTATTTCGAATGTAAGCCAAGAGTCTTGGCATTTGCATTGAACTCATTATTGTAGGCTTGCATCTCAATAAAAGATAACATCAGTTGGAGTTAGAGTGATCATTTGAATAATGTATGAGGATGTATGTCAATTGTTTGACATAATGCTTACAAGCTGTATATGCATTTGAAAACACCAAATTTGATTGCATTACATCTAGTAATTCATTTAGATATTAAGGAAGGCATTCGTAAAACTTCATCTGTGCATCTATCATCAATTATAAGCATTTACATCAGACTGAAATAGTCAGACCAGCAAGTTAGAAGATTGCATGTGAAGTATTTGAAAAAATAACCAAAGCCTATATTCAGCAATTTGAGGGCAGAACTTGCAAGATTCATCAAAATTTGCATTCATCATGATCAGTTTGGGTTGAGAGACATCCGGTCTCGTACAAAGACTCCCAAGATGAAGGAAGACCATTAAGGGAAAGCATGGTTAAATCCTTGACATCAACAAAATGACCAATAGTAGAGGGTTGATCTCTCAATTCGAAAATCTTCATGAAGTAAGCGATGACAAATTCTCCTTCCGCCATCTTAACATGATGAAGTTGTTGCTTTAATGCAAGTGCCCGACTTGTATTGTTGATTTCGTACATCTCCTCCAAAGTTTTAAACTTCTCTCTTGCTGTCTTCAACTTGGAGACAATTAGAACAATATGATCCTTAACGGAATCAACCAACATCTTCTTCGCCTTGATGTATTTCTTCCTCCACTGCAACTTCTCTTCTTCCTCCTCTGGTTCGGGAACTTTGGTCTCCACAAACTTAGCCAAGTCATTCTCTTCCAAGGTGAGCATGATTCTGAACCTCCATGAAGTGTAGTTGGATGCTCCCTCGAGTCTATCCTCAATTTTACGACCGTTCACCATCTTGACAAAAATAGAGATAGACAAAGATATGAAAAGAGAATAGAGAGTAGCGCTGCAATAACAAATCTGATCACGATCTTCTTCAAACCCGCTCTGATACCATGTTAATTTTATGATCAGATGTAATGCACAGAAAATCAATTCAAAATCAGACACAATAACACAACAGATACCCTGGGAAAAACCTCCTCTTGAGGGAGAAAAACCCAACAACAAATATATCTCTTATATATATGAGCAATGGCAACAATTATCTTTACAATGAGGCCACACACAAGGCCAATAAACAGCACTAGCAATGGCTGTAACATACACTAATAATCTGCCCTTCAATTTGCACTTGAATAGACTCACAATCTGCTCCTATATGAATTCGCACTACTCTTTTTGAAGAACTCACACTTAATGGAGAAATGAGATCGAACTTTTCTTGATGCTTCAATGAAGGAAAGTGACCTATATATACAATGCTAGATAGGTCGCACCTTTACAAATGACTAGGTCGGCCCTCAAGAAATAAATGCAAATGATAATAATTAAATTGCAATGAAGGTCGGCCAAAGTAAAGTTGCCATTAACACATATAAATAAATTATATCTTCATTTGAGGCTGGAAGAATTGAGCCTGAAGCTGTCAAACTTCAACAAAATTTTCCATAATTTACTTTATATAATAAACGGTAACTCACAATTATAGCAACTTGCACAATTAGTATAAATATAAAATCCTTATGATTTAGAAATTTTTGCTAATAATTAATTCTATAAATCATATTTAATATCCAGAAAATAGTTTAGAATGACCAAATTGTCTAATTCCAGCAGTTGGTAAACAATCCCTTTTCTGCGGTGATTTATCTTTAATGGAATACTTTTGAAATGTCTCTAAAATTTGCCCGAATTAGGGGTTTTCATCCTCTAATTTCTAACCTTGAGGGGTTTCGCCCTTTGGTTGTTGAACCATAGTCCATGCTCCACAAGGAGTAATAATTCAGATATAAAAATGTATTCACAATGTTCTCTTCTCTGAAATATCCCAACTAGGATACTGATGATTTTTCTAATTTTTAAAACACAATTTTCTGACCAAATTCTGCACTTCAAAATTTCTGCTAAAAACCCTAGTTTCTGATATAGAATTTCTGATTTGAAATAAGCATGAATGGCAACATAAACCCTTCCAAAATGCCTCATAGATTATGCCGAATATATCTAACATCAAGCATGAATGTAACCAGCAAAATGAAACACCAATTTGACCATCCAAACATGCAAAATCTGATTATCAGTTTGTTCAATTCTGCTGCTACAAAATCAGACCTATTATTTATGCAAGTTCACCACAAAATGGGCTCCAAACATGCCCAGAATTATTACAGTAGTTTGCTGCTATGAGTAAACCCTACTAATAAGCCAAAATGTGCATGAAATGTTGATCTACACTAACCCTAGCTGGGCGAACTAATCCAGTTATCACAAGGTGCAAAGATGAATGCAAATATATGACTAAAATGCCTCCAAACCTTACCACAATGGTGTGCTCGCCTGCTAGTCTGTAGGTAAGGGTTTACAACCCCTAAAACTTGCCAAAGTCCTCCCCTCAAGCCAAATTCGCCTCTCCAAATCAAGGCGGACCACCTGCAACTTGGGCGCCCCACTCTAGGGTGAAACCCTAGATGAAACTAGCATCAAATCTGCCCTCCAAAGTCATATAAACTGATCTGAAATTTGAGCATGAAAAACTATCACCAAAAATCTGTTGAAGCACAAGTAGACCTCCATCATGAAGTCCTCCAATGGTGAGCTAGGTTTTCATCCAACTCACCTACAATTCACAAGGGTTTTCGTCCTTCGAATGGCTGCAGTAATTGCTAATCAGAACTAAAGAATAATGCACGATGATAACAAAACCTCCAAATGACCTTGTATATATAGCAGTCGCTCCACATTACACCAAATTGGCCAACCCAATTTGGGCACCACTTTCTCACCTTTTAATTTTGCTTTTATTTTATTTTTAATTTTTCCATTTGGGCACCAAACTTATATTTCAAAATTATTATATTCTTTTATTCATTTTCTCCTTATAACTCCCAAAAAGGGGTCGTCCAACCCCAAATAAAATATATAAAAATATCTTAGGTGCCAAAAATCAAATTTAAATATTATTTTACTCCCTCCCCTTGAGCACCAAAATTCAAAATAATAAAATATTATTTTTCCTCTTATTTTTCTTGCTCACTTCCAAAAAGGGACATTACAATCCTCCCTTCCCGAAATTGCTTGTCCTCAAGCAATGACAAGCATATCACCACTTGGATCCCAAATTCTGATAACATCACATCCGACAAGCATGAAAAGATAGGAGCATCTCAAAGTGCTAACACCAAACGACTCCCCAACCCTTGTAGATCTCCTATGGATGTGTAGTGCACCCCTTACAAGTGCAAGAAAATATGTAATCACCCCTCTTAGGTTGCTGAAGTAAATCAGAACAACAACCTCCCAACTGAAAATCAGTCCCAAATGAGTGCAAACACTATCGCCAACATCATATGATGATAGAGTATCATCCATATGCCACCCTCCATTGATGAAAAGGTGAACCAAACCTCTCCAAAACACTCAAACAGCTGTTGTCCTCCAAGTAGCCTGTAGGATTTCCATGTGAAATAGGGTGGAATAGTCATTTCTTAGCAAAGCATGGAGTGGATCCTCATGAACTAGGGTAGGTATGCCAAGATCTTTATGCTTTCTTCCAATCCCTATGGCAAGCATTAGTAACTCAAAACCAAACATTATAGCAATACCTCCATACCTTGTTTCAAAGTGCAGCTTCATTTCCCAAGTATGTCCAATAAAGGCAAGTATCTCCATGGCATGCAGCACAAAGTTCTGAAATAAGGCAGCCTCCAATGCTACCAATGAATCAACATGATGATAGGATTGCACTTCATCATTAACTGACTCTTCATTTTCAAGAGAGGCCAATGAATAACCACTAACTGAATCACTTATGTCTCCCTCTCTATGTGGATGTTTGGCACTAGTGGTTGATCCACTAAGTGTATGCTCAACTACTCTCACCTCCTCTAGGGTTTGGGCCTTCAAGGGGCCCTCAAACAAAGACAACTCATGATGCAAATTGGATTCATGAACAAAATTTTCTGAATCATACCTTCCCATTTGTCCACCCAAATCTGCATATTCTTCTTGCTTGCTTTCTTCAAGAGACTTTCCCTATTCTTGCTCTACCACCAAGCATACTTCCCTTGGAAGAAATAGGGATTTAAGGTGTGACTCCCTTTGTCTCTTTGCTTGATCTAGCTAGTTACAATGTTCCATGACCTCCCGCAATTGCTTTTTTGCTTGGGCAGCCAACATCTTTGCTTTCCAGCTCTTTGCAACCACCCTTCACACATATCTTGTGTCTTCTTCACATCTTCCATAGTATGGTATACAAAATCAAAATCTTTGTGGCTTGAATCCACAATATGTTCCTTATGTTTGACACTCACATCTTGAGTGCCCTCATTGGGAGATTCCTCAATGCCATTCTCCTCTTGTGAAATAGCTGCTATCTCATGGTTATGCACAGAAATATGACTGCTGTCATAAAACAGAAAATTAGAACTTTCATCATACCTCTTTGTAGTGTCTTCAAGGGGTTCCAATAAGTCTTCATCCTTTGTTGTATGTCCATTGTCAAGTGCTGGTCCAAGAAGTGTATCTAGCTAAAAATTACACGCCTCTCTAGTTATGATAAGGCTGTCCTGAACCTCTATCTTCCTGGCTGTCATGTCTTTTGGTAGACCCTTATTGATGACTTTCAACGCTATTTGCTTCCCTTTTGATGTGAACTCTAACTCCATCCTTTGGAAATCCTGAACATATCGACCAAGTGATTGTAACCATTGGATTCCCAATACAATCTTAGTCCCACCAATGCTGACTACATAGAATTCATCAACCAATGAATAGCCATCCAATTGAATGCCCAATTGGGGTATCTTCCTAGTGCAACTCATCTTCAATCCATCCACCAACATGACATTGAATCCAAGAAACTCCTTTACTTGCAATCCTCTCTTATCCGCAAAACCTTCATCAATGAAGTTATGCGTTGCATCACTATCCACTAAACATGAGACCCGTTGCCCCCTCACAATTCCCCTCAAGTAAATGGGATGATACTTAGGGATACCTGAAAGAAAAACAATAGCACCTTGTGCCTTAGTATCTTGCTCCAATTGTGGCTCCTCATGATCACTCTCCGAAGTGGTGTCTTGGACTTCATCATCCTCAAGGTCAGAAGTGACCTCAATGTAGTGTACTTTGCCTTTCCCAAGGCATTTATGTCTTGGTTCCCATGGTTCCTTGCAAGTGAAGCAAAGTTTCTTCCTCCTTAGCTCATTCCTTGTATCAAAGTCCAACTTAGGAGGAGTGGGCTTAGGTTGGTTATCACTTTTTTGAAGTGGTTTATTTTCTCTAAGCCCTTACTTCGGTGGCTGAAATGGAGTAATATCAAGATCAAGAGCAAGCTGAATGGCATCATCAAGAGTGTTAGGCCTATGAGCCTTCACCAAACCCTTCAACTTATCATTCAAACCTTCCACAAATAACATTGTCACCCTCTTCTCAGTCATATTAGGTACCATTACTGCGATTTGTTGGAACTCATTGATATATGAATCTGCACACCCAACTTGCTTAACTGTGCCAAATCTCTATAGTAGACTTCTATATCCTTCCTATCAAACCTTGCAATGAGCTTGTTTGTGATCTCCTCATAAGAATGAATCATAGCGCATGGTTTTGTGTCACAAGCCCATGATGCCACTAGTCATAAGCTACTCCCTCAAGGTGCATAGTTGCAAATTGAATTGCATCCTTCTCCATCATGGGTTTAAGCTTCAAAAATGTATCTATCTGGTGTACCCATGCTCTAGCACTTGTCCTACCATCAAAGTTAGGGAGAGGAACCTTGTTCAATGCTTCTTTGTACTCCTTGTGTTGCCTTTGAGGTTGCCTTTCTTGCTTTCCTTCTTATTCCTTCGCTGGTTCATGTATTGATGCAAATTGATGGTGGTCCTAACCTCATCTAGAAGTGCTTGGTACTCATTATATGCAGCCATTACATCATCATTTACATGAGTGTTTTCTTCCTCTTCCTCGGGTGCAACTTCTTCCATAAAAGTAGGCTGAAGTGGCCTATCCGATACTATAGTAGTGGATCTCCTTGTATAGGTAGTTGCTCTATCCATGTTGTTGTTGGCATTGCTGTTTGCTCTTGGGGTATGCAGATCTACCCTTATTTCTGCAATTGCCGTTGCCATCTGTTGCTGGAAATTTTGCAATACTTGCTGTTGTTGTTGGGAAAAGGTATGCATGAAGTTCTCCCATAGCTGATCATTCCCTCTTGGGCTTCCTTCCTCCATCTCTTGTTGTGAATCTTGCTGCCCTGTTCTTCTATGATAGAAAAACTGAAATGGTGATTGTATGTATGACTCTCAGGCTGGTAGGAACAAGACTCTGATACCACTGAAATATCCCAACTAGGATGCTGATGATTTTTCTGATTTTTAAAACAATTTTCTAACCAAATTCTGCACTTCAAAATTTCTGCTAAAAACCCTAGTTTCTGATATAGAATTTCTGATTTGAAATAAGCATGAACAACAACATAAACCCTTTCAAAATGCCTCAAAGATTATGACAAATATATTTAACATCAAACATGAATGTAACCAACAAAATGAAACACCAATTTGACCATCCAAACATGCAAAATCTGATTACCAGTTTGTTCAATTCTGCTGCTACAAAATCAGACCTATTATTTATGCAAGTTCACTACAAAATGGGCTCCAAACATGTGCAGAATTATTTCAGTAGTTTGCTGCTATGAATAAACCCTACTAACAAGCCAAAATGTTTATGAAATGTTGATCTGCACTAACCCTAGTTGGGCGAACTGCTCTAGCTATCACAAGATGCAAAGATAAATGCAAATATATGATGAAAATGCCTCCAAACCCTACCACAATGGTGTGTTGGCCTGCTGGTCTGTAGGTAAGGGTTTACCCCTGAAACTTGCCAAAATCCTCCACTCAAGCCAAATTCGCCTCTCCAAATTAAGGCACACCACCTGCAACTTTGGGCACTCCACTCTAAGGTCAAACCCTAGACCAAACTAGCATCAAATTTGCTCTCCAAAGTCGCCTAAACTGATCTGAAATCTGAGCATGAAAACTATCACCAAAATCCATTGAAGTAGAAGTAGACCTCCATCATGAAATCCTCCAATGATGAGCTAGGTTTTCATCCAACTCACTTGCAATTCACAAGGGTTTTCGTCCTTGGAATGGCTGCAATAATTGCTGATCAGAACTGAAGAATAATGCATGATGAGAACAAAACCTCCAAATGACTTTGTATGTCTAGCAATCACTCCACATTACACCAAATTGGCCAACCCAATTTGGGCACCACTTTCTCACCTTTTAATTTTTCTTTTATTTTATTTTTAATTTCTCCATTTGGGCGCCTATTGGTGTACGTTTTATCATCCACCGAACACACAAAATAAAATGTCCAAAGACACTCTATCCTCTCTTGAACAAAATCACCGCGTATGCTAAGATTGCGAGAAGATCATATGGCGATTCCAAGGTTTCTTTTGTCAAGTCTTGACGTGTGGATAAGCTCAATGGGTGTTGTGATATGCTGGTAATACACAAAGGGACTTACGCTAGGCTTGTTCAATTCACAAGTTAGGACTTAGACAGATTTATCATTAAATACTCTTTCTTTTGGGATTTTCAGTTTAGGATTTCAAAAAAGGTGAAAAAGGATAAGGGTTTAGAAGTTCTAATCTATCCCTAAGAATTCAAGAGACGGTAAATATTAGGTGAAACAAGTAACCACGCTTTGCTTCGCCTCCCTGGGACAACTACACAAAGTGGGTGCAATCTTCAAGGGGTGTGATTATAATTTTCATGTCTTGAACAATACTTATTCAGACTGAAGTTAAGCATCCACAATCATAAGCTCAAGCTAACTTTACGCATTGAATAAAAATCATCTATTCAAAGAAAGTATGAGCTAAGTTTCACCAATCAATACTATCAAATCTCTCATTCATTTAACAAACATTCAAATCAAATTCTATCTTAATTATTATCTAATTCAAATCAAATTCTATCTTAATTTTAATCTAATGTTGAAGAAGCTATGCAACCTTGCAAACCACTTGACAATAAAAGGGATTCAAAGCAAATCATGCATAAGAGCTTTTATTATCGAAAGTAGCAATACACAACAATCTCATACACTTTCTTCACACTTTACAAATGAGGAGCGAGCTCAATTTATAGGCTCTTTGATTACAATTCAATGGCCAAGATTGATTTCGAATCAACGGCCGAGATTAGAAAATAAACCCTAATTAGGGTTTGTCACAACCATCTACCTCTTGACCAATGAGAAAATTACATTTGGGGACACTTGTCCTTCTGCTAAATATAAACCAACAATAAAATAGAAAGTTGTTGCATGTTGATTTGGAACAATTTGATTGGTTGGAAGATGGCGAGGCACCACCTCAGCGTGCTGGATGTCTTCATTGGTCACTTTGTTTTTCTTCCACGTGCTTGCCTTAGAATATCTTTCCTTGCCGACGAATTTGTCCTTTGCACTTGTTCCTTCCTAGCTTTGATCTTGGATTCCAATTTGTATAAAAAAATGGAAATTTGTTTGGAATACTTTTCTTGCCACCATCTGATTCTGATTGGAAGCTTGTCTTTAATTCTTCAGGAGATGAAATCCTTCAAGAATTTTCCCTGGTTGCTTCTTTCAAGTGCCTTGAATTTGGAGAAGAATTTCCTTGTGCTTTCGCCACAATGGAGGAAATTGGAACTTTCTCTGTGAAGTATTTCCCATACTTAGCCAAATTTTGGCTATTCAAGTTAATTTTGTAACACCTTCATGTGGACCATTCAACACTTAGCCAAGATTTTGGCCATCTTCATGTTCGAATGAATTTTGCCTACAAATCTGCCTTCAATTCTGAATTTGGCTTGTGCTAAGTAGGGCAGACTCCTTCCTTGGACAAGGATTTTATTCGCTTACTCTTTATTCGTCTTCATTCTTCCTGTTTTCTTTCCAACACTTAGTCAATTTTCTGAATTCTCCTCCCCGAGGTGTCAACACTTTGGTCTCACCATCCACTCTTTATGCCAAGGTCGGACTTTATGTGGCTTTGGACATTCCTTGCTAGAGGTAAGTCGAATTTTGAGCTGCTTTGGACATCTTTCTTTTGGCCAAGGCAGGCTTTGAAGCCTCTTTTCCATTCATCTTTGGTGTGGGTGGACTTCTCTTGATGCTTTCCATTCCTCATTTTCCTTATGGCGGACTTTGGAGTGTCTTGGACAAGTTCTAGGCGAACTTCCTAATGCTTTGCCATATTCTATCTTTCCTCATGAGCGGACTTCAAGATTTCCTTTCCATGTTTCCTTTTGGCATTGCAAACTTTGGAGACTTCTTGCCATTTCCTATCCAAGGTGGGCGGACTTCCTTGATGCCTGGACAAGTGCAAAGGCAGACTTCCTTAGTGCCTTTCCAAATGCATGGTGGACTTTGTCTCCATCTTGACCAAGGAATGGCAGACTTCCTTGACATTACTCCTTTTAGCACTTAGCCAAATTTTGAAACATTATTCTCCAAGGGGCCAATACTTAGCCAATTTCATGAGTCTTTCTTTCCTAGGCGTCCATACTTAGCCAAATTTTAAATTTTTCTTCCCCCTCTTGGCTGGGCGGACTTTAGCTTTATCCTGACACTTCCTTCTTCAAGCTAGGGCGGACTTCATGATGTTCATGCCAAGCTCTCAAGAAGTGGGCGGACTTTATCTTGTCTTTGACATCTTGCCTAGGGTGGACTTGGAGGCTGGACTGACATTCTTCCAAGCGGACTTGACTTCATGCTTGTCAAAGGTTGGGTGGACTTCCCAGACTTCATGCCATATCCCCCTCTTCTTAAGGTGGACTTCCTTTGTGCTTTGACATTTTACTCTCCATGGCAAGGGTGGACTTTCCCTATGTCTTGACACTCCTTGGCGGACTTGTCTCCATGCTTGCCATTTCCTATCCAAGTGCTAGGCAAACTTCCTTGATGTCTTGACATTGCTTCTACCATCTCCATGGCGGACTTGGAGGTTCTTCAGACTTATGCCATTTTCTATTTTTGGTCGTCATGAATTTCATGTTGAATATCTTGTCTTTTTTCTAGATCATCTCGCCATGTGATTTTTACTTGATTTTCATGATTTTTGCTTCTAGAGGCCTAAATTTTTTATCCTAAAGATGGAAATGTTGACTTTATGACTTGTGGGACCTTGGCACTTTTTAAAAATAGAAAAAGCAAAATCCCTAAAAAATAGGAAGTCTCGGATTGGTCCAAAAATGCCAAAAATAGAAAAAGCAAAAGTCCCTAAAAAATAGGAAGTGTCAGAATTGACTGAAAGCCATGGCGATCCTCGTCCTCCGGACCTTCAGAGCACTTTGATGATGTGTATGCACTATTCTAGGCTTGGATTCTCAACTTGGCTCGGATGAGTCTTCAAAACTCTATATCCTCATTGTAAAAGAAAATGGTGATTAGCAGTTGCAACACCACAAAAAAAACCCAAAAAGCAAAAAGAGGGGGTCCCCATTTGCAATGGGGCGATGTGTGAAAAGGTCACAACACCAAACTTAATATTTCAAAATTATTATAATTTTTTATTCCTCTCATTTTTCTCTCTCGCTTCCAAAAAGGGACATTACATTCTCCTTGCTTGGTCTCTCTTTAAATACCTTTCTTCTCTAACAATCGTAACTCTTCACACGTCATTTGACTTTAATTATAGTTTCGCCTTGAAAAATAGAAGGAAATAATGGATAGGAGTGATCAGCCACCAGCATCAAGTGAAAAGGAGGCAAAACAAATGTTTGTAGAAGTGCTAAGACAATTACAAAACACCAATCTGTATTTGAGTCAAATGGCTCATAACACAACAAATGGAAGAAGCATGGTGCATGTGGAGAGAGGAAAATAGCAAAGATGTAGAAAACAATGGACACTCTACTAGCAAACCTTCAGGTTCATCACAATCTAGACCTTTCATGCCTATCTTTCTAAAGGAGGACAAGCCTATACAAGGGAAACCCATGGAGAACAATGAGGATGCTGAAATTTTGGCTAAGTATCAAGCTTTGGGGACAGATTTTCAGTTGGCTATCTCTTTTAGAGATTATTTGGAGGTCACCAAACGCATAAAGCCAAAGCAGAATCAGTGGAATTGAGGGAAGCAAAATTATGGGCTACAAAAAAGGTTGAGTTGTCTATCCTTGCCGAACTTTGATGGATCATCCAAGGGTACAACTAAAGCTTGGATTTAGAAATTGGATACTTACCTTGCCTTGAATCAGATGAAGGAGACTGAGGCCATCAAATTTGCTACCCTTCACCTTGAAGGAGCAGCACATGAGTAGTGGTATCATGGTTTAGCGACACAAGGTCATGGTGCGATAATTTCTTATGATCATTTTTGCACTACATTGATAGAGCAATTTGATTGCAAGGATTGAGAGGCACACTCTAGAGAGTTGGCTCAATTGAGATAGGTTGGGACACTTGAAGGATACATTTCAAAGTTTTAGTGATTGTTAGTAATGGTTTCTGATGTGAAGGAGAGGAGGTTGACTTCTTGGTTCATAGAGGGTTTGTCAGAACTTCTTAGGGGTTGGGTTAAAGCTTTTGATCCTCCATCCTTGAAGGATGCTATTAAGCGTGCAAGGAACATAGAGCTATCCAAACCACAAGCTAGATTTCCTATCAAGTTTTTGCAAGGACCCTTAACATAGAGTCTGCCGCAGAGGAGGGACAAGAAAACATAATTTTCTAGATCAATTGGGGAGATTTCTAGGCCGGTTGGTGGGGCACCTCGTGATTTGAGGGTTGAGTTGAGACAAAAGAGGCTTTGCTTCGAATGTCGTGAACCTTAGACACTTGGACATAAGTATAGGAGTGAGGGAAAGGCCCACTGGATTGAGGTCTTTGAGGAACCTAGTGATGATGAGTTGGAGGAGACACAGGTCCTTGATGAGCAACATGAGCAAGTGGATGGGAAGACAAGCACAATGAGCATTAGGATAATTTAGCACAAATGGATGGTGTGATTGCAATATGGGGTTTAGTGAAACTAAGGAGATAATTATAATGATCCCTTCACGTGTCATCTAGGATCATTTGCTTAACCTTTGTTGCCCTTGTAGTGCTAGATTGTCTCCATATGGACCAATTAGGGCTGATGACCATGTTAGAAAGTGCCTCACGAACCTTCACAAGTCGTCTCAACACAATTGTGTTGGAGGAAAAACGGGTCTCAACCACCTATTTGAAAATCAAAATAAAATTAAAAAATTACAAAAATTAAAATTAAAAAGATTACTAAAGTGAAACATGTTTATTATTTTACCTTCAACAGCTCCAATTTCAACAATGTTCTAAATATGCCTTGTGACATATGGTGGTTGGTGATGAACATTTAGATGCATTTAGCCTTAGCATACACGTGTTTGATCCTATAAGAGAGAGGGGCCAACCGCGTCAAGGCTCTAGGTCACGAAGAGCCGAGAGCGGAGGGCTGCCCTAACTTACCTCACTCTAAAGGGATGTTGTGGGGTGAGGATCGAGAATGAAGAGTACTATGTAGTACTTTTGTCACTCTACTGACCCAAAACTCTAGTTGGAGCTAGACAAGCTAGTTTTTGGAGTTCGAACTGTACCTCAGATAGCTCTTTGTCCACGGACGACAGTGCGGGTCTGGGACAATAGTGCGGCACGCTGGCGTCTCTCTAGCCTGCTGGCGTCTGTAAGGCCAGAAAACGTAAAGTATAGCAAAGAGGCTACCAAAAACCTACTTGCAGCCTAGCTAGTTGATTTTAACAAAGTAAACAAAATGATGAAGTACCAAAAATAAAGACAGAGATGAGAAAGCAAGTAAAGGAAAGCTAGGGTGACAGAGATGATCTCACAAAAGCATCAATTCGCTAGCTAGCTGCACACACATGTTCACCTACACACAAGCAAGAGGGGAAAATTGTTGGGGTTGTATAGGGGCCTGCCTCAGTCAAACCTCCGGTTTGGTGTTTCCACCTCCACGGACAACCAAAAAGCAACGAAGTAGAATATGCGATAAAGAAGATTGAAAGTACTGCAATGAACACTACAAAAGACAAGTGTTACTCTATCAAATCACAAAGGAGAGGAATGAAGCGTTACCACCTCCACCCAAAGGCTCTCAAGGACAATGAAGGGAGAATGCAAGCTACGAACTTGGCAAAGTCACCATTGCCTCAACCGTGGTGAAGGGAGGTCTTGCAAGACTACAAGCTCGCAACTTTTGTGATAGCTTCACACTTGCAATGTGGAGTTGATGGAGTGCCAATGCTGAAGTGAATGAGAATGTGCTTGAGAATGTGAATGAATTGCTAAGAGAGATTGAATGAGTGTGTAAGAGATGAAGTGAATGTGTAGAAGATGTTTTTGAAGGTGGGATGAGAAGGAATAAGGCATTTTCGGGTCGGTTGGTCAAAGAGGGACGTTACAATTCATCCCTAATGAGGAGTGTAATGCCTTTTCCAACTTCAGACGCAGGAATTCATCAAGGACGGCAACACGCCGCGTAGATGTCTGTGCTCCATGCGTGCATCCCCTACAAATATTCTTTCACTGACGCATAGGACAAACGCCAAGTGGATGCATTTTGGATGGGTGATGTGGAATTTCGCCTTCGGATTTTATTTTTTAAGGTGAGGGTATGTGAAAGGGGAATTTGCTAAAGGGGTGCAAATTCGCTCCTATACATTTTTCCCCCACTTTAGCGAGCATGAATATCAATGAGTGTTCGGTAAAGTAGAACAAAGAGTTACAAATGTATACTTGAACCGTCGACGAAGTAGACCGTGATCTGGCGAACTCGAAAGCATAGGGCAGGCAAAGGACTCCATAGGTACTCTCTCCTGAGGAGGTTTGAACAAAAAGACTCCATAGCCCCCCAGAACTATGAAGTTGCACAAAGTACACCAAAGGACTGCAGACCAGCGATGTACAAATCCTGCAGGATGTAAGGACCTTACAGGCCCACAGACCTGCAAGAAGGCATTCTCCCAAGTACTCTCTCATGAAGGAAGCCGAATGAGAGGGGGACTCTGTAGAGTCAGATTGAAAAGTGGCTTCATAGACGCACCTGCAAAGCAACATGTTAATCCGCAGATAAAACATGCCAGAGAACAAAAAGCAGCCACACAGGTAGACAAGTAGACAATCACGTAGACAGTCAAGAAATTGCAAGGATTTCAAAAGGGTCCCTTAGGAACCCTTCAAAAGAAGAGGGGTCCACCCAAGGGACGCGCTATCTGAAAGTACAAGAGTGTTTTTTGCAAATCGATTCAACATCAAGGAATCCTTTCGAAAGATGTTCACTTCATCAAAGAATTTGAAAGGAAAAAAATGCCCCCTCGTGAGGGGTAGGTCGAGGCTTCTCCCGTAGGAAAAGCTGCTCCCACCTCGGAAGAAAGTTCTTCAAATTCTTTCTTTTGTAAACCCATGATGAAGGAAACACGTTCCACTAGGGGTCCAAGTTGAGAATATGAGTCTTGAAAAAGATTGCAAGGATTTTTCGAGAAAAGATTCGTTGGCAACGAATGCATTTTCTAAAAATTGTAACATTGTGAAAGTGACGTCGCACATACGAGGGACAACTCAAGCAAAGAAGAGAGAAAGATAAAAGGAAAGTAAAAGGAGAAAAAGACATCACAAACAAAGGGCACAAGGATGATTTGATATTTCGGGGTCAGAGTTGCTCATAAATATATGTAAGTACAGTAATAGTATATAACTGAATTGTCATCAACCCCCTACTGTATCAAACCATGTGAATAATGCACGAGAAGACAAAGTAAAAGTAAAAATTTTGGTCAACATGGAAGGGAAGCCTAAATGCCCCCAATGCTTTCCATCGTCCCCAATTTTCCGAAACATCAATACACATAACAGAGGAAGAATGATGAAACAAATAGAGGAAGTTTTACAACACATAATCACTCCTGTATCCGAGCACCTACAAGGGTGACAAGGGTCATCTAGGAACATAAAACACAAGCACGGGGGAACACATCACAACACACACACACCTATTTTAAAGATAAAGGAGAGGCCTCCCCCTAACACTCATTGACGAAGAGGTCGTTTGCTTCCCAATCTAGATCATTATAAGGGGAAGGCGAACGAGCCTGTAGTTGTGGAATATTAAGGGGAGGTGCTTTCGACCCTCCCGCAACAAGGGCTAAGGAAGAAGGCCTCGCAAGGTCTTCTCCACTAGGCTCTTATGGAGCAATGGTCAACGATTTTGCGAAAATCGTTGACCTCGACCAAAGAGTTAAACATGCACTTTATAGGAGTGCCATGTGTGACCTCAACGGACCGGGTAGATGGCACCCGAGATTCACTACTTGGCTCACCGAGTGACTTGAGAGCAGTGACAAACTCAGGGGAAGCCGAAACTGGCTCCGTTACTAGGACGAAACAAGCGAGTGCAAGACTAGCCTTTGGAGAAGGTGGGCTCCTCTTACACCCCTCCATTGCTAGAAGGGCCAACCTTCATTTTCTACTTCGTCGGAGGATGTGTACTCCCCATAGACAAGGTGAGAGATGCAAAAGAGGAGGAGAAAACCGCGGCAAACACCATCGAAGTGTTTGGCATGTCCATGGGTTTAGAAAATGGTGGGATGTTCAGTTGTTAAATAAATCGCAAGGGGAGAGAGAGAAGGCGCGTAGGAATTACGAAATAGAAATTTGGGTAAATTTCCTCTTCCTTTCTTTGCAAAGTGGCCTGCTCAGCCACCCGAGCCTTTCGTCGGCGCTTGTGTTCGCGTGCAAGGCGGTTTCTACGACTCTTCGAGCTAGAGGCCGGGAGCTACGAAGGGACAAGACATTGCTGCTTAGCCATAGGAGTGTCCATCATAGCCGTCTTTGGCAGAGGGACAAACTCCTAAACGGGAGCAGGAGGAGTTTGAGAGATAGTGGGGGGAGTCGGCTCTAACGCCTTGGTGACGGGCCTCTTCCCATTCACTGCTTTAGGAGCAGGAGTGGTGGGAGGCTGCAGAGGCCGAGACATAGAGGATTCCCTATGAGGATCCTTTCTTCTACCATATTGAATGGGCCTAGGCTTCGTGGGAAAAATAGGAAGTTCAAATGTAGGACGCTTGGGCTTTCGCCAAGCGGGCACCATTGGGTTCTCCCGCAAATGCAGAGCAGAATCCGATGACGCCGTAGTAGGGCGAGAGGCAACGTCAAGATGAACAGCAAAAGAGGAGGAAGAGGAACCCCGAGAGCGCTTCCCTTCTTCCCTTCTACACGCTAGGGTGGCATCACTGTCAACTTTTAAACAAGCCCTATGTGAAACAACATAAGGTGATGGAGGGTATCTCACTCTAGGCGTTAAGTGCCCTTTCTTGTACTTCTCATAGGTCCGGTACAAGAGGTCCTTCCTAGGTGGAAGCGGACCAACGGGTGCAAGCCAGAAGTGGTCTAAGGAATAGCTACCACGCGCAATTGACAGTTTATAGCTAGTGTCGTGGATCACATGCACTGAACCCTCATGAATAAACTTCAAACATTTATGTACAACCAAGGGAACTGCATTCATAGCTACTAACCAGGGGATACCTAGCTTCACTCTAAAGAGTTCAAACCTCGGGATTATGTTAAATAGCAGGTTTACAGACTTAGCTTCAACAAGGACTGACAAAATGATGCTACCAAGGGGAGGTATGAAAAGTCCATTATGCATATGGATGGTGCTTACAGGTGTGTTGTACCCATCTTTATGCAAGAAATTAATTAACATAATCTCCTCGGTTATAATATTCACCTGACATGTCGGGTCAACAAGAACACTTGCTACAGTGTTTTTGTTGATTTGTGCAAGGATGTAAAGAGGAGATGATTCTCTATTAAAACCCGTTGGCAGGTCCTATGAGGTGAAGGTTATACCTGGACCACTACTCGTAGGTTGCGCAGAGGGGATAGGCAGATGCAAAAAGGAAGCCATCACATACATTGAACAATACTCTCACAAAGCCCCCCAAAGGTTCGAAATAGGATAGTGACCCAACTAAGGCTTCGTTCCACAACGCTTACGGAACCTTTCGACTATGCCTACTAGGGGTTGCAGGTTGGGCTATAAGGCAAAACGCCTCACAACACTCACACCTACAATGCTCCTAGAACACGAGGAAAGGACCCTTCAGCACTGCTGAATCGAACCAAAATGGTTCATGTCAAGTTCACCAAAAATGTGAGAGGGGGACCAACCACGTCAAGGCTCCAGGTCACGGAACGTCGAGAGTGGAGGGCTGCCCTAACTTGCCTCACTCTAAAGGGATGTTTTGCGGTGAGGATCGAGAATTAAGAGCACTATGTAGTACTTATGTCACTCTACTGACCCAAAACTTTGGTTGGAGCTAGATGAGCTAGTTTTTGGAGTTTGAACTGTACCTTAGACAACTCTCTGTCCGAGCACAGCAGCGTGGGTCTGGGATGACAGGGCGGTGCGTTGGCATCTGTAGGACCAAAAAACGTAAAGTACAGTAGAGAGGCTACCAAAAACCTACTTGTAGCCTAGCTAGTTGATTTTAACGAAGCAAATAGAATGGTGAAGTACGAGAAATAAAGACGGAGATGAGAAAGCAAGTAAAGGAAAGCTAGGGTGACGAAGATGTTCTCATAAAAGTGTTGATTCGCCAGCTAGCTCCATGCACATGTTCTCCTACACACAAGCAAGAGGGGAAAGGGCTGTATAGTGGCCTGCCTCAGTAAAGTAAAGGAAAGGAAAGCTAGGGTGACGAAGATGTTCTCACAAAAGTGTTGATTCGCCAGCTAGCTCCATGCACATGTTCACCTACACACAAGCAAGAGGGGAAAGGGCTGTATAGTGGCCTGCCTCAGTCAGACCCCCGCTTTGGTGTTTCCACCTCCACAAACAGCCAAAAAGCAACGAAGTAGAATATGCAATAAAGAAGATTGAAATTATTGCAATGAACACTACAAAGACAAGTGCTACTCTATCAAATCACAAAGGAGAGGAATGAAGCGTTACCACCTCCACCCAAAGGCTCTCAAGGCCATTGAACTTGGCAAAGTCACCACCGCTGCAACCGTGAAGGGAGGTCTCGCAAGACTCCAAGCTCACAACTTTTGTGATAGCCTCACACTTGCAATGTGGAGTTGATGGAGTGCCAATGCTACTGCAATGCTCCCAATGGAGTGCTAGAATGCTAAAGTGAATGAGAATGTGCTTGAGAATGTGAATGAATTGCTAAGAGAGATCGAATGAGCGTGTAAGAGATGAAGTGAATGTGTAGAAGATGTTTTCAAAGGTGGGATGAGAAGGAATAAGGTGTTTTTCGGGTTGGTTGGTCAAAGAAGGACAGTACAATTCATCCCCAATGAGGAGTGTAACACCTCTGTCAACTTCAGACGTAGGAATCTATTAGGGACGACAGCGCATTGTGTGGACATCTGCGCGTCGCGCGTGCGTCCTCGACAAATATTCTCTCACCGACGCACAAGACAAATGCCAAGTGGATGCATTATGGATGGGTGATGTGGAATTTTTCCTTCAGATTTGATTTTCTAAGGTGAGGGTATGTGAAAGGGGAATTTGCTTAAGGGGTGCAAATTCTCTCCTATACAGATCCAATCAATTTTGGTGCAAATTTTTTGTAGCATTAGGTTGAGGGAGTGGACAACACAAGGTGTCCAAAAAATGTGTGAATACCGCTCCTCAACCAATAACCCAACAACTTACAAATTTTTGCATTGTTTGTTATAACTTGCACAACATTTTGAGGGCCCACTTCATCAATAGCTTGAAAAAAGAATGTTAGCAATAAATGCACCATCCTTCATGTCTCCTTCACAATCCATTGCTCTAAAAAACACTTCCCCTTTAGGGGACACTACAATAACATTGATCAATGGCCGATTTTTTGCATCTTTTCGTCCATTAGAAAAGATAGACACCCCTGTTTTGACCCATGAATCCCTTATGGGCTTCAAGGAGTCCTTTGCAAATTTCACCTCTTTATCTAATAAGGTGTTGCACACCTTCTCTAAATTCGAGCACCTATACCCTTTTGGAGCCTCATTAATCGGTTTCACCATTTTTTGCCAATATGGTGAGTGAACAACGTTGAATGCCAATCCATTCACATAGTCACATCTTGCTATGTTTTGATCGGCAATCTCTCTAGCCTCATTCTGAAATTCCATTTCCAATGGTCCCTCTGATCTCTTATGTGTAGAGGCCACAGGTTGTCAGGTATGGATATAAATAGATGGCTCTTTGTAGGTTGAAAATGAGAAGGCGATATAGGGAGCTTCACCCCTCGAGATCCTTTCTTTAACAAAGGATGATTTGATCTACGACCTAGTGCTTGGTCTACTTTTTCTTGCTCTTCAATATATGCCAATATTTGTATGTTTGGAATGCCTTTACAATCTTCGCCTGGACAAAATTTGATGCCTAGTCCAGGGATCTTGCACAAATGGCCTTTCACTCGATTGTATGGGCTCGAATATCTAACTTTACAATGACCACAAATCTAAACATAACCTCCTCCACATGAAAGTTTTACCATTTCAACATATTTCAAAGGGGAGAGTTTGGGTCTATTTTGAAGCGAGATTGGCTCGCGAAGCTAGAAACGGTTGCCATTGTAATACCTATGGCAACAAGTTCAACAAACAACACATTCAAAAAATTGAAACAAATGAAATTTGAAAACAAAAATATTTTAATATATAAATATAATTTAAAACTTAATACTTAATTCATTTAAAAAAATTAAGCATGTGTTATAAATACCTAGAAGAATGAAAACAAAACAAAAACTTTAAAACAAAACAAGAGTTCATTTGTAAAAAAAGATGTAGAAAAAAACCAAAAACTTCATAAAGCCTACAATAATTACAAATGAAAATTTGGCAAATAGTAAAACTAAATGACTGCAATAATTGCATTAAACATTTGAATTTTGAAGTGAACATTAAAAATTTAGCATTGACCAACAAAAACGTCGAATTCAAATTTTGTATTATATTCAAAATTTCTTTAAATTATGATGATTACAATGAGTTT